>WOAB01000698.1:0-24020 GCA_027886185.1 Rheum nobile | reverse complement strand
AGGACGCGGTCATTTTGGAGTTACCAAGACTTTAGCTGCTCTTCGCGAGCATTTCTTTTGGCCGCGCATGACCACCCAGGTGACGCGCTATTGCACCAGTTGTGTCACGTGTCAACGTGCAAAATCTACCTCCCATCCCTATGGTCTCTACACGCCCCTGCCCATCCCATTAGGCCCTTGGGAAGATTTGTCCATGGACTTCATCACAGGTTTTCCTCTCTCTCATAAGGGTAAAGATTCAATCTTTGTAGTTGTGGACATGTTTTCAAAAATGGCCCATTTTATCGCGTGTAAGACCACACACACTGCTAGTGAGATCGCCGCGTTGTTCTTTGACAACGTGGTCCGTTTACATGGGATACTAAGGACTGTCGTGAGTGATCGCGATACCAAATTTGTAGGCCTTTTCTGGGAACCCTTTGGGAAAATGGGTACCAAACTCTTGTTTTCCACTAGTTACCATCCCCAAACAGATGGCCAAACTGAGGTCACCAATAGAACCCTAGGAGACCTCCTTCGGACCATGCTCAAATCCAACCCAAAGCGTTGGGAGGACTTACTTGCATTTGTTGAGTTTTCTTACAACAGGTCCAGGCACTCCGCGATGAAGCTCACTACGTTCGAGGTGGTCTATGGAGAAACCCACTGACTCCGCTGGACATGCTGCCGTGTCCTCTGAAGGATAATGAGCACCCTAGCGCGGCCAACCGCGCCGCGATGATCCAGGATCTACATCAGCGAATGCGGGAGCAACTGGAACGCTGCGCTGATCAATATGCCAAACTGCACAACCGTGGGCGCCGCCGCGTTATATTTACCCTAGGGGACTTGGTATGGGTGCACCTTCGCAAAGGCCGTTTTCCAGCTAAATGCAAATCCAAGCTGGCCCCACGTGGTGATGGCCCGTTCCGTGTTGTGAAGGCAATTGGGGACAACGCATACGAGATCGCGCTTCCACCAGACTACGGTGTCCATGCGACCTTCAACGTTGTCGACTTGGAGCCTTATGTGGAGCCAGAGTTCGATGATGGTGAAGCGGGGATGCTTCACAGCCAAGTGGGGGAGGGTGATGCGCCCCTGCCCATCATGACTGCTACAGAGGAAGAGGAAGCTATGAGCATTCGCTCAGAAGGGCCAATAACACGAATGCGTGCCAAAGCAATTGCCGACATGACACAATCAATGGTTGCCCGCGTCGTCGCAAGCCAAGGAACGCAAGAGACCACGTTCTCCCTCCGAAGCCTTCAACACAGTCTAGAGAACGCGTTCTCTATTGTCATTCTCTCAACCCTTAGCTGAACGCGATCTTTGTATTGTTTGATTTCAGAACATTGTTATTTTAGTTATTTCTTTTAGGGCGTGTGTTCCACGCATGTCGCGTGGGCCGGCCCATTAAGCGAGACTCGACCCATCCGAGTCCCGCTATCTCTTATAAAAGGTCAACTCGACCTTCTGTATTAGGTGACGCATAATTTTAATGTAAGATTACTTGTCGAGAGCTTTTGCCTCCATACTCTTAGATCTGCGTCACCCTCAATTTTGTCTTCTCATCTCTTTCACTCCGCCGCCGACGCTACAGCCACCACTCGATCTTCTTCGAGTCTATCCCCTCCGCTGCCGATGCTACGGCCCTCTCCTGGACCCGAGCTGTACTTGGTCATCATGGAGGTTCCAAGAGCCGGACCTGAGCCCGATGTCATGTTTTTGTTGACCACCGAGTGTCGACTCCCCCTGGCCCCACCAATCTCGAAGCGAGGACGCTTCGAATCTAAGGGGAGGAGAATGATGCGACCCAACCCTTACCCAAGCCGGGCTCCGACGAGCCCGAGGCGCCCAAGACCATGGCGTCCTCCTTGGTTGAAGACTTAGTCTAGTTTAGCCAATTTTATGTTATTTCCCGTTTTAGTATGTTTCCCGTTTTAGCATTTCTATTTCAGTCATTTCTATTTTGGGCGTGTACCCACTATTGCATAGTGGGCTAGCCCATTAGCTTGTTACTCGGCCCAAGCCCATTAGGTTTCTTGGCCGAGCCTTGTGCCTTTAAATAGGCCTCTCTTGTACTCATTTCAATCACATTCAAACCAGTAATCTAAGTCTTAAAGTTGAGAGGGAATCCTCCTTATTCTTAGATCGAGCATCAAACACAAGTCTGCTTCGCATCCCCTTCATCGTCTGCTTCGCATCTCCTTCATTCCGTAGCTCGTTGCTTCGAGCGTCTCGCCCCACCCTCACCCAAAGCAAGCATAAGAGACCCGCGAGCCATCCTCTAGTGGTTCGTATCTATCCAGGTTACTGACGGAGAAGGATCCGTGCCCGCTCCTGCCTGGATCGGGCACCCTTGCGCTTCGAGCCGCCTCGGAACGCATCACTGTGATATCCAAATTTGCATTATATTCATGTTGTCTCACCTCACACTCCTGATATTCGGAGATGGTTTTATTCCTAAGACGTAAACTTCTCTGTGAAGTCAACATATAAATTGATTCTTGCCTCCAGATCTCATGCGAGTACTTCTAATTCCAGCCCCCAGTCTATTTATGTTGCTTATTGAGGTTTGGAGACTAAATGTTATTCCCAAGGTGATGAATTTTCTCTGGAGATCTCTAAATCAGTTTGTTCATTGTCTTGAGGTCCTAAAGCATAAGAAACTGATTCATTCTAATGCATGTACCTTATGTCATCGTAAAGCTGAATCACTATTACATGTTCTAAAGAGCTGTCCTTTTGCATAATCTTTTTGGAATCTTATGCCTCAATATCAGAATGTTATTAATCTCAAGGCCCGCTCCTTCTGGGATTGGTGGTGTTCAGTATCTGATTTGCTCTCCTCCTCGATTTGGATTTTTGGGCAATTTCTATTGGGTTCTTTGGAAGAGCGGGACCTCTAGAATTTTTGACGGTGTTGATGTCGTTTCTGACTCTTTGTTGCTTTCTGTCTCTTCGGTATTGCTTGTTTCCTGCTCCCCTGCTTCTACTTTCAATGCGAACATTCCTTCTCCCTTTGCCCTCAACCTTCTACTCTGCCTGTGTGCTGTCACCTTGCTTGTGATGCTAGCCAAACTCCAATAGTTTTGCTGAAGTCGCTTTTGCTCTGTTTGACTCTAACGGTTCAATGATTGTCCTAGGGAGTAAGTCATAAAAACCTAGCTCAACCATTGATCTGCTGGAAGTACAAGCTATTATATGGGGAATGCAAACTGCAGCTAATTTTGGTGCTTAGTCTCCTGTGCTTCATCATCTTTTGCTCACTCCACTACTGGCATGTTCTCGCTTCTCCTTAAGTAGATGATGCACTCTATTTATTTCTGTAATCTAGATTTTATTCTTAGGAGGGATAATATTTTGGCTCACTCCCTTGTACAGTTTGGCCTTTCCTTACCTCCTCAGGCGGCAGTAGTCTACTTCAACCATGTATCCCAACTGCCAATTGATTTTGGCTTGTTAGCTGCTACCTTTTGTTTCTTTTTTTTTTGTTGAAGAAGGGACGACACCCTTCGAAAATCAAATTCAAAAAGAGCTACTAAGAAATAAGGCGGGGAGTAGCTCTTCCCCTAACATCGTCCAAGACAAAAGAAGCAGCACTACTAGGAATACAGGAAAGGAAGTGATAACCAAGAGGGAAAGAAAAGGCTAAACTAGCAAGATGGTCAGCGACAGCATTCGCTTCCCGAAAAATGTGACGGACTTGGACATGCCAGTTCCTACTAAGAAAGCCTTGGCACTGAGATACCAGGCTACACAGGGGGTGACAACGATCGAGGTGCCGGTTGAGGAGGTTGACCACGAGAAGAGAATCAGTCTCGAAAATCACCTGCCGGAAGCCACGATCCCAGGCAAGGGTCAGACTCTGGAGAAGACCCCACATCTCAGCGGTCGGGACCGAACAAGAACCAAGGTTATGCACAAAACCACAAACCCAAGAGCCCTCCAAATCACGGATGACCCCAGTCGCGGCAACCAAGCTATTATGGTTCACAGCCCCATCAGAATTCACCTTCACCCAGCCAGAGACCGGTTTCTCCCACTGAACAAGCGTGACACGTTTAAGAAGACTGGGAGGACGGGGAGCAGACAGCTTCATTGCAGACACATAATCACGAGCATATTACAGCACAAAGAGAGCTTTGTTTCCATGGAAGGACGAACCCAAAAAATTGCCTCAATCCGCCATTTCCATAACCACCACAGACCGCAAGCAAAAAGTGCAGACCAGATAATACCACCATCTAAAATAGCATTGGACATGATATTACAACGAATCCAAATAGCATACCCACCTTCAAAGACATCAGCAAGACAGGGGGGACAGAAAGGTTACTCCAAACTTCAGCAGCCTAAGGACAAGTCCTAAAAAGGTGATCCAGGGATTCCGTCGAAGACGGACAGAAATTACAACGATTGCTCGTGGAGATGTGGCGACGAAATCTCTCTTCATTCGTAAGAATTTTACCATGGAGCACGAGCCAAATAAACGACCTGACATGCTCAGGCACCTGTAACTTCCAAATAGCGGAGAAGATCAGCCCGTCCACCGAACCACCAGAGAACGAACCATGAACCAGCTGGTAAGCAGAGGCAATCGAGAAACTGCCATGGGACGACCGACACCAGCTAAGTGAGTCGACATCATCGGGGCAAGGGGAGATCGCCACAGCAGCAAGGCGGGTTAAAACTAAGGGAGGGAGACAACCAGACAAGATATCCTAGCGCCAACCCGAAGCACTCCAATACGAACGAACCAAAGTATTCAGCAACTCGTCCAAATCGATATTCGGAGCAACATCCCGAAGACAGTAATCCATCAACCAAACGTCACTCCAAAACCTGATAGTCTCCCGTCACCGAGAAGCCAGCAGGAACTAGGCCCAACCACATCGTGAACACCCATCCTAATGCTCCGCCAATATGGGAACCAATGACAGAACCACTGCCATTCTTGAAATACTTTGCACGAACAAGATCAATCCAAGGTTTCTTCTCCTCCATAAGGAAGCGCCAACCTAATTTACCAACAAGAGCCAAGTTTAGATCCTTCATCGAACGCAATCCAAGGCCACCGAGATATTTATCCTTGCACAACTCAGATCAAGAAAGAAGATGCAATTTTCTATGACCGTCCGTGCTACCCAAATAAAGTTAGACACAATAGAATCAATCTTATTAGTGAGAGCCACAGGGAGGAGCTACCTTTTGTTTCTTAATACATGAGTCACGACTTCAATAAAAAACGTGACCGCTAGATATGCTCAAATTTTCTTCTCTTTACGCTCACTAGACTCACGCTTACGGAAAGCGGAGGCGCTACCAGACCCATGCATACGAAACATGGGAGCGGACAAAGGGGTTAGGGTATCCGATTTTTTAAAGTCCCGTACCCGCAACGCGGGTGCGGGACTCTTTGTGATTAAGGAAATAGTGTCCCGCACATCGTGTTGCGTGTGCGGGAATCTTTGTGGTTAAGGAAATAGTGTCCCGCACCCGCAAAGCGGGTGCATAACATAGTGTTCCAATAGTATAGTGATCCAAATAATTAAAAGAAGAAACTCATTAAATGATAAATCCTTTGTGTGGGCCCACATGTAGGCCACTCGGTATTTTAATTTATAGATGACATCGACCTTCTCAGTGATTTAAACTTTTATATAATTCGTTATAACTTTATATCTCCAAAAACTCGTCTACTTAATTAGTATGCTTAGTACAATTCAAAGATATAAGTAAGTTTAGTATGATGAGGTCGATGTCAAAAATGACGATGAGATCTATTATTGTATAATAATTAGAAATCGAAGCCCGTGCTTCTCACGGGCCATTATATAGAATTTTATATTTTAGCTAAATTATCATACTTTTAATATTTATTTTAAATGTTAAAATTATAAGTATTATCAAACATGTAGAGTAGTAAATTGCATTTATGTACTATAGTATTTTATTACTTTTCATATAGTTATACTTATATACTATAATATTTTATTATATTTCATGTAGTTACACTTACATAATTTAGTATTTAATTAAATTTGATATAATTACACTTATGTACTATAGTATTTCATTACATTTCATATAGTTACACTTATATACTATAGTATTTCATTAAATTTTATATAGTTACACTTATATACTATTGTATTTCATTATATTTCATATAGTTACACTTATGTTACTATAGTATTTAATTAAATTTCATATAGTTACACTTATGTACTATAGTATTCATTAAATTTTATATAGTTACAGTTATGTACTATAGTATTTCATTTTCATTACATTTCATATAGTTACACTTATATACTATAGTATTTTATTAAATTTTATATAGTTACACTTATATACTACTGTATTTCATTAAATTTCATATAGTTACACTTATGTACTATAGTATTTCATTACATTTCATATAGTTTACACTTATATACTATAGTATTTTATTAAATTTTATATAGTTACACTTATGTACTATAGTATTTCATTACATTTCATATAGTTACACTTATATATTATAGTATTTCATTAAATTTCATACAGTTACACTTATATACTATAGTATTTCATTAAATTTCATATATTTACACTTTGCGTAGCATTTTGTAGTGCGAAAGTTCCAAAACGTAGTGTATATAGTGGGACTGTATAACATAATCAATTTTTTTAGAGATTATTACTTATTCATTGATTGTCTTCATAAGAAATAATAAATGTAGACTTTTGAAGGTAGAAAAATTAAATAGAGAATCAAATTCGTAGTTCCAAAATAGGCCATAATAGGTAAATTATATACAAAATAGATGTATCATATACATATACTAAAACAAACTCAAATAAAACTAATCATGTGTCGGGTCGAGTCCATCATCTCCCTCATCGCCTCCGGCACCGCTACTCTGACCGCGCTCATACTGTGATTCCCTAAAAATGTGCGATGCGCGCTGAGGTGGATCCGGCATCGGGTGAGCGTCCCCCCACCAATATCTGAATAACACTGAGAAGGTACGCCCTCTCTCCATCAATGATCCCGTCGGTATCCACCGGGAACGTGTCAACCCGAGCACCATCTGCGCCCGCTGCATAATTTAATTAAATACGTTAATATTGCGTAAACTAATGCATAAGTAGTAACATTTAAAAATAAGAAAACATATACCGCAGCGATATCAACTACTGGAGGTCGGGGAATGACATGTTGTGCTTGGGAGGTAGGATCCACGTATGGATGAGTAATCTCCTCAAAATAGTCTATGTAGTGTGTATCACAGTCCCAGGGCCACCTACATGGCTGAAACGCATCAATATCGAAGAGATGGTTGCGCGTTCTGCCCATGTAGGAAATTCTGGCCCGTTGAACTCCACCTTGTAATTCTTCGAACATATCCTCTGGTCACCAAACTCGGCTGAAACGGAGGTGGAGGAACCACCTGCCTCAGACCGAACTGGCATAGCACTCGGCTCGGCATGTACCCCTCTTGGACATCATGGCAACAGATGATACCGTCGAACCTGGATCCCTGGTGGTAGTCCTGAAATCCACCTCTGAGTCTGCCCCCTCCTGGCGTTCACCCCTGACTCTCCAAGGCATCCAACGGACCTGTAATTACATCATGTACTATTGGTTAATAGCTATTATAAGTAATTAGATTCGGTTATAGAATGTACCTCTTCAGCTGTAACCATATCTAGCGCATGTCTAAGCTGGACGAGCCTATCCGCATCCACGCGGGTAATGGTCCAGGCTCGTCCACGGCTGCTGCCGCGGATCCGCTAGTCGCTGCGGGTCCTATGACGTGTGTCCTCCGAAACGCGGAAAATAACGCCATATCCAACACTATAAGACCATTTTACAAGAGTTAACAAAATAAAATATCAGGATACAAGTAATAAAAAAAAAATCATACCTGGAGAAGCCTCATACAACCCGCTATGCCAGCCGTTGAGCCCGGGATGCCTCCCCTAGGTTGCGATATAAGATCGCAAGAACCCCAGCGCCTCAGGCGAATTTGCCAACTCTGTCATGGTCCAGCACGAATTGCATATACTTGTGCTTCACCGGTTT
The DNA here is from genome assembly GCA_027886185.1 of Rheum nobile. NCBI lineage: Eukaryota > Viridiplantae > Streptophyta > Magnoliopsida > Caryophyllales > Polygonaceae > Rheum > Rheum nobile. The sequence continues at coordinate 15,967 of WOAB01000698.1, read as the reverse complement.
GTGGACCTATTTTTCAAAAGAAAGAAATTAGTATAAAATATTAAAAATAAGGGCTAAAAAAATTTACCAGAGTTTACAATCGGTATACCTGTCGCACAAATAGTACAGCCAATCAAGAGGAACAGATAGGCAGAAGTTATATCCTCCTCTATCTGTCCTCTCTCCATCATCTTCTCCACAAAACTCCACGATGTCCCGCCCCGAGGAGTCCGCCGCGCCCGTTTGTACCAGTACATGTCATCCATGGTAAAGTTAAACATCTGGCAGATGCGGATCCTGAGAGGCCCATCAGCCATCTGCTCCGTCATCTCAACCCCATCGATGGGAAGTCCCATAATCATCTGGATGTCATGCAAAGTGATTGTAACCTCGCCCCATGGAAAGTGAAAGTTGTTGGTCTCGGGATACCAAACGCTCCACAAATGCGCTGACGAGGATGTGATCGACATCCCCGTAGTCCAACGACCCCAGCTGGGTCAGGCCGCTACGCTGTGCAATAGGCCACCACGTATCAAGGTCGAGTGCAGCACGTGGATGAAGTTTAATGAACTCGAGGACACGCGTGTGAGCTCGTAGCCACGGTCGAGTCTGTAAAAAAATTACTAGGTTAATATAATTGTCGTACCATAATTTTAATTTTCTAACGAAACTCAAACAAATTATCATTAATAAACTATACGTACCATCGACACGTCCGCACCAGCCCAAATATACCGAGCAATGTGCGTCGGAATAACTGGTCAGAATCGTCCCTGATATGGGCCCCCTAGCATCCATGGCCTATGCTCGCCCCCAACAGGGCCAACCCCATCCTCGGCATCGGCTCGGGAGCCGGATCTGGAGAAGGAACAACCGGTCGACCTCGTTGCAGCCTACGAGGTTGTGCGGCACGGCCTCCTTGGCCTCGTCCGCCCCGACGGCCCGCGCGAGCAGGAGGGTGCGGCGGGGGGTGATCAACTAGCGGAGGAGGAGGAGGAGGAGTTGGCTGGGTCATCGGGGGAGCAGAAGGTGGGGCAGGAGTAGCAGCTCGCGGGGTCGTCGGTGGAGCAGAAGAAGTAGCAGCTCGCGGGGTCACTGGTGGAGCAGAAGAATGAGCAGTAGCTCGTGGGGTCGTCGGGGGAGCAGAAGGAGTGGTCATCGGGTCTGCCCCCGTGTGCTCCTGAGAATCGGGTTGTGTCATGGGCGGGGCGTCCTTGTATACATCCTCAACCATCAGCTCTAGATGGTCACTGCTAGGCCCCGATGATGCCTCCGTAGTCATATCGGCAAGCAGATCCCTAGATCCTGAACGATCCCTATCGCCCCGACGGACCGATGCGGTAACACGCCGCTCTGCTACGTGACGACTGAGATTTCGTTGCTGGGAGCGTGCTTACTCCGCAGCCACAGCCAAATCCTATTATTTAAATTTATAAATTTTAAATTTATATCTTTCATTGCTTATTCATAATTGGTTAATTTTTACAATAGAGTTTGGTTAATTTTATTTATAAATTAATATGTTTTATAAATTTTTAATTTATATTTGAATTTGGTTAAAATATATTTATCATTACTTATTACGTTATTTTAATTCTAAGCCTAAATATAAAGTGTACTTATCAACTACTGGTTAAATATATCTAGATAATACCATTGTTCATGAATAAGGAAAGCTAGATCTATACATTTTACATATATAATTCACCTCTTTATATCTATATACTATTTTACAAATTATATCATCTTTTTATTAGTTAAAATTTTGGCTAATTTACATCATCATTTTTTACAAAACACATTCTATTATGTTTTATTAGTTAAAGTTTGATTAATCCAATTCTAATTAACAAGATATAATATCATTTACACGTGTTTCATACAAAATTGCACAATCAAGTTTCATATATATGTAAGAACTACCAAAACATAGTGTTATTTGTACATGTGGCATATAAGATTTTCATAATCAATTTCATATATAAGAATATACAATTAATCAGATTTAGTGGTGAACGTACGTGTTTCATATATACTAGCATAATATAACAAATTTAAATTAATTTTAAAATATATAGTTATATACGTGCAAGACACATGCTAGTTAATTTTTAAAATATATAGATTTAGTAATTTTAATTCTGAATCCTAATATAGAATTTACTTATTTGGTTCAATTTTTTAAATTTAAATGTACATCGAATATAATATACAAGTAAATACATACATGAAGACATTCTTGCGTCCAAGGGAGACTACCACGCCATATGCCACGGACCAGGTGTGGGATGACCTGCTACTCGACCTCCCCTCGCATCGCCTCGACCACGTCGTCCACGCCTCATCCGGGGAAAGAATGACCGAGCTATCGTCATGGCAAATGGCACCACTAACGCCAACGGGACCGCCAGCGCCAGCCACTGTAGCTTGCGGTTGACCACCACTGTGGACGCCTGGAAGAACTGCGTCTGGAGGAGGAAGATCTGGTGGTGACGGTCGACGACGGAGGTGGTGACGGTGGTGGAATCGCCCACCAGATCGACGACAGAGGGGGTGACAGTCGTGGCGTTGCCGGAATCGTCGTTGGTGGCCATCATCCGACGCCGAATTTTGGGTTTTGAGGACGCGGGTTTTGGGGATTTTCGGGGCACCAACGCCGGAATTTCGGGGGGAGGAGGAAGAAGGCGAGAAGAGTATGGGCCGGAATTCGGGGGAGGAGAAGGACGAAGAGGAGGAGGAGGAGGGAGAACGGGATTAGGGTTAGCGACGGCGGGGAGAGGAAGATCGGGATTACGTTTAGGAAGGAAGACGATGATTGTGGGCCTAGGGACCCTGTTGGGTTTATATGGGGCAAATGGCACGCGCACGCGTTGCGGGAGCGGGTTTCCTATAGGGATGATATGGGGCAAATGTCACGCGAACGCGTTGCGGGAGCGGGGATTCCTGTAGGGATGATATGTGAAGAAGTATTGCTGCCAGCACAAGAATCCCTCGAGTCTCTATATCTTCTATACTTCCCACGTGGCCACGTTCTATAAGTAAACAGAGGAAATATTGACTGATTCTCCTAATTAAGCTAACAACTAACTCACGTGGCCACGTTCCACTGATTCTCCTAATTAATCAAACAAGTTTATCACGTTCCAAACTGAATTGAAGTTCGTGCTGGATTAAATTGGAGGAATTGAAGTTCGTGCTTGTTTATCACGTTGTATATAAAAACCAATTTTCTTTGATTCTAACTTCATATACTCAACAAAGCTTAACAAGAGACAAAATGGTTTCCAAGAAAAGAATTGCTCATGTACGTGATTTGCTTCAAATTTGATTATTCATGCGAGAGTTGATTGACAGCAAATCTGTAGGATTGAAGGTGGTCGGTGAGCATCTTAGACGGTGTGGATGGTTTGACACTCTAGAAGGAATTTTCGAAGAAGAAGTTAATTATCAAGAGTTTCAGAATAATGCCGAGGTCCGTCGTTCCTTCATGAATGGAAAGCGTGTGATGGCTCTTCAATTGCTGATTTGTGTCTTGTTAAGCAAGAGTTTCCAAGAAGATCTGAGCGATTGAAGAACCGGAAGACAGGATATTAATATCTTTACTTGCTTATGTTTCTCAGTGATATTAATATCACGCTTGTGTCTTTCTCTTTTTAAGAACAAATTAGTGAGTAGTAGCTTATGTGTTGTGTCTTTCTCTTTTCAGAATGTAGTGGTTGACTGTGTTTCACTGTTCCATCAAATATGTTTCAGATATTAGTGAATACCTTGGTGATATTGTAAAAATGAGTGTTGTTTCTAGCACTTCAATTCTTCATATGTTTCCTCCTCTTTGCTTCAGCATAATTTTGCATTGACTAGAGGTATAAGATTTGTTAAGTAAATGAAGCAAAATTTTGCATGACTAGAGGTATAAGATTTGTTAAGTAAAATTGCAATCAATGGATCTTTAATCTTAGGTATGGAAACTTCTTTCCAATTATCAGTTCTTGCGGCTCCGCCTATCCATAGGACTGTTCGGAGCTACCAAGGAGTTTTGGGTGATGATTGAACATGTTTTGAGTCCTTTATAATCATATTGTGATTTCCCATCGATCCATTGAATTGATAATGAATAATTTATTGTGACTCAGGCAGCTGCTGATGCTAAATACTATGGAATCAATGTTTAAACTTTTTCTTTTCAAAATTTCTTCCTTGCTCTGAAACAATGATTCTTAATGCTGAACAGGAAGTGGTAGGATTGTGTAGGAAATCAAGCAATCTGCTACCTATTTCATAGCGTTGGGTAATATGGACTTGAACACAGTTGAGGTACAAGATTATATTTTTCTTACCTCCTTTACATGATTTTAAAAAGTGAAATCAGCATACTCTAGGTTTTCAATTGGAATTCATTAACAGTGAGTTATCTTATTCTTGTCAGGTTGAACTGAACTTCACTATAAAGGCTCTTCTCTATGACACCACCAATGCCTATTTCAGATGCTCTTTGTATAACCGAGTTTGCAGCTTCTCGCTTGTGCTTTTCAAATCAAATGATGTCGTTCTTACTTCGCCAGGCCCAGATTGCAGTTCACTATAAAGGTTCTGTATGAAATATGACTTGGACATCAGATTGCAGTTCTGTATGAAATATGAGTTGGACATCAGATTGCAGTTCTGTATGAAATTTGACTTGGGCTGAATGTAATTTGATTGAGTTTTCTGATAATGCAAGATAGCTGAGGAGGGTGGTACTTGTCCAGTATGCAGAAGAACAATGAAGAAAGTGAGGAAGATCTTCTCGGTGTGACGATATAGAGTTTGATCATGGAGGGCTTACAAGGATGGCAAAGCATCACCAAGTGACCTATCTCAACAGGAAAGATGAAGCATCAACTGTATATTTGCCCACGGAGATGACATTTTTTGGCTCATTTGGTTTGCACATAGAAAAACTCTGGTTGATACACAAAAGCTTGAGTAAAGAAACTGAATTCTGGCTTTTTGGAGATGGCCAGTAAAGCAAAAGGCATATTGTGAAACAATCTGTTATCTTTCAGCTATGTAGTTTTGTTTTTTGGAGGATTAATTCCAAGTCTAGTTCTGTCCTCCATTGTTTTGTATCATTGAAAGTTTATCCTCATATGTTACATTTTCCTAGTTAATTTTCAAGATTTACACTCAATCACCCGAAGTTCAAGGATAGTTCTAGTTATGGCTAAAATTGCATGCTGTCATCTTCTATATTGATTTCCTTGTTTTTTTCCTTCAAATGTACATGCTAGGGGGGGGGGGGGGAATCATAAATGGCTTGTCTCCTCTCTGATGATCTTTTCTATAAGTATAACTAGTATTCGCGTTTGGCTGGAAGCCAAGGAGTGATTGTGATAGCTATATGTCATTTTGATGGTAAGTGTCCCATCTAATCTAAGCCAAGGTTTCCATTTTTATTCCGGTATCAAATTCTGCTTACAGTCCAAAGGAAGATTAGTACACTTAAGCTGAGTTTAAGAGAACTTTTTGTGGACCTTAAAGATAAAATTTGAATAAAAGAAAGGAATTTGTACAGACTGAATAGAGCTATCAAGAGAAATTGAGATGATTTGGGTCTGAAATAGATTTTGAGTGACATTAGCTTGTTAACTTGAGTGACATTGAAAGTTCTCATATATTGGATATTACTTGAATCAGAAAAGCGGGGAAAACTCCAAGACAGTTGCAAACCCCAAAGAGGTCCCAGAATATGAGCTTAATCCGCTTGAGCTTCATGTTTGTAAGGGTGAATCATTGCTTGATCAGCTCATCTGTGTGTGTGATGTGCACTACTCTGCTGAAAACAGAAGTTGGGGAATGAGAAGGACTGGTATGGTATCCTTCAAGTTGAGCAATCTGCAGATGATGTAATGATTAAAAAGCAGTACCGTAAGTTTGCACTTCTTTTTCATCCTGATAAGAACAAGTTTCCTGGTGCTGAAGCTGCTTTCAAGTTTATAGGAGAAGCTCAGAGAGTGCTACTTGATAGATAAAAATGGTCCTTTTATGACAGTAGATATAGGAGATTCAGTCAAAATATGGCCCCAAATAATGCTGGAATGTTTCAGTTTGGGTATCTATTTGAGCTAGAAGTTTGAACTCTATTTGACCGTGGAGGCCAATCGGATCTTGTCTTCCTGAGGAAGATTGTCGAGATCGCCGAGCATCTTGTCTTCTTCATTTGGTCTCTTTCTCGGTTGCGAAAAGACCGAGAAGGGACAAGGTCTGCTCGGTGGTCGCCGGATAGTTGCTCGGTGGTCGGAACAGACATGGCTCTGCTTGGTGGTCGTCGGAGTGTTGCTCGGTGGTCGGTAGAGATATGGCTCTGCTCGGTGGTTGTCAGGGCCGATATAGGCAAGAGCCTTTGAAGGAGGCCGAATCGGAGGGTTATGGTAATCAAAATGGATTATAGAAGGATTATAGAGTTTGGATTTAGCATAAGGGCTTGGATGATTGTTGAGTTCAGGGATGAAGGTGGGCGGCGGGGTAGAAAATTTCAATAGGTTTGATGGGATTTTTTTCCCCGGAGCGTATCCCGATTTTATTTATTTTTTTGTCCACTCGTAACAATACGTGCATTTAATTATGTATGAGCTTATAAAATTTTTAAATATATATTACTATTATTCATAAGCATTATAATCATCAATTACACAAAAGGTGTTGGTGTACGACCAGCTTGTATCCTATATGTACGCCACTATGCAATCCTCTCCTCGTAGAAGTTGTCCAACCAGCGACACTAGGGTCTTTGAATCTCACACAATAAGATGGAGGGGGCGGTAGTGGAGCAATATCACTGAGCCACAACTACAATCAAATAAAGTTAAATATTAAGTTTGGATATTTTATGACCTAATTTAAAATGAATAAAATTAATTTACGTACTTACGGAATGAAGTGGTTGTCGAATAAAGCTATGGACATGATCTTGGTTGGTGGTTTGTCGTTGTCATCGGAAGCCTTCATCGGTAAACATAGGCACGGGCCGTTCCAAGACAAAAACACAAGAGCCACCCGAAATCGAGTTGCAAATGCTAAACCAATCATGGGCATCTCCATCCAGTATCTGGGGGCACAAGGACTGTACAAGTAGTTGACATTCTGCAAAAGGTCATCATGCGGGTGCACAGTGGGGCGTATGCTCATGTATATATCTTTGTTTACCACCAACTCTTGCCCGATCTCCATGCGAACTTTGTAGTACTCACTCTCAGGCCATCCTAATAGTACAGCTAGGCTTCGATAACCACAATGTCCATCTGCTGCCACGTTCTGAGCCATGCTAATGAAGGCAAACATGAAGTAGTCCACAGTCTCAGCTCCAAATGTAATCCCATAGCGCTCCACGATGATCTTCGGGAGTTGCGCATCTTCGTTGGTGTCCTGTGCCTGACTCCCACTCTCGGTCGACACTCCCTTACTTGACTTGCTACCTCGGGGGCGTCCTCGTGGTCGAGGGGGCTTCTTGCCATTGAGTGAATCTGAGTACACGTCCCTGCAATGCTCAACCCTGCTCGGTTCCCTCTTTGTGGAGTATTTGCTGCCGGTGGCTCCCTTCGGCCTACCTTTTGAAACACATTCTTTAGGCTCCTTCAACGTAGATTTCCGCGGGTACTTCAAGTCACAGAACAACGATGAGACTTGCTTTACGTGATCATCAGACATTACTTCGTCTTTGTAATCCCCGAACATCTCCCTAAAATCACATGATGCATCGCGACGGGTACCGTGCCACCATCTCTCTCCTCCGCAACCACTGTTGAATCTCCTTCCCACTTCACTTGTTTCCAAAAGCGATGAATCTCACTCGGCATGATCAGAGTGTTTGTAATAATGGCTATTCAGATTCTGTGGATGCACGAAAGCCCATAGCATGTTGTCCACCAATGATCTTTGCAAACTTCCTGGATCTTCCATCCAGTATAAAATAATACATATCCAAAAGTATCTTTAAGCACTTCTCCGTCACTTTGTAGAATAAAGGGGAAAATAAGGCATGGATGTGGGTTGGCAGATCATGCACCTCCGTTGGAACTTTTGTACATGACATTTCCATTGTTTCTCTAACCCTCTCACACTGGAACTCCAAGGCATAGTGGATCCTCTCAATAAATGAGTTGAAACCGTATTGAGAAGATTTCAAAACCTCTTTCAAGTTTTTGTGTATACCCTCAACCCTATAAAAAAATGTTATAAACTATCTTGTGCAATAATATCAAACATACAGATTAGAGTAAAATGTACCTATTTGTGGTTCGGGTGAAGAAACTGAAGATGAAGGTCGGTCCAAGCTCTGACTATATTCTCCTTGTATGGATTGAGCCACGTCCTTTCCACGTATCCAACAAGGCCATTGTGCCATGATTTTCTCAACTGTTGGAGTCTCATTTCGTACGTTTCCTCCGTGCTTGACAAAAACAAACCCCAACATTTATTTGCAAAAGCGTCGGCGCTATCCTTGGCCTTGAGGACGGTGAGAGCATATGATTCAATATTGTGGTTTAATGTGCACCCAACACAAAAGATGTTCACCGTATCTCCGAAAACTTCACCAATTGCAGTGATGAGAGCGGTTTCTCGGTCAGTCACTATGGCCGTTGGCTTTCTCCCACATACGTATATATATTCTCCAGACTTTCCATGATAAAAACGTAATGAGGTATGTCCTCCCCTTTAGTAAATGCATATGCAATGTTGAATGTCTTGCCGGTAGAGGAAAACCAACAATCTCAACCAAAGCCATGTCATACCTATACATATAACAAGTCTTAATAGGATTGTATAAATAACAAAAAATAATAAATATTAAAAGTCATTAAATACGCACCTATTAGTCTTGTATGTGCTGTCAACAACAACGACATGTGGGAATAACTTCAACAAGTGCAGTGACTTTGGGTTGGCAAATAATAAGATATCCACTTCATCAGTTTGCTTATCCCTCCTATGATACACTTTGTACCCTTGTTTTTCCAAGAATGTTAGCGTCCATTGGGTTACCGTCAAATCTCCACGCTCCTCGGATTGAATCTTCCGCCGAAAGTTGTTGATTTGTTTGACGGATGTCACATTTTCGGGGAATTGATTCCGAAGCTCAGAAATAATACACCTTGGCATCAATTTCATATTTGTCCATCTCCTAACCATGCCCTCCTGGTCTGAGTTCATTCGACCCATATATGCATGCCCAAGGAAACTAGTAGGAAGGTCGTGGTTGTGGTGTCCGTTAATGACACTAAGCTCACCCCATCTTTCTGTCCCTGTTTCTGAATCTCTACTCACTCTAAACCCAATCACCACAAATGGACAGTTGGACTTCTTTGTGTTGGTTCTCATTCCCTCGATGTTTTTAGATTTATACTTGTCGAATTGCTCGCAGCTCATCTTCACCCTTCTAAGATTTGAGTTTTGAATGACAATAATCATCATCAATTCCCGACCCTTTTGTTTAACCCATTTAATCATTTCCTCTCGACTATCCCACACCAAGTCTACGGAAAAGTTCTCTGAGTAATCTCTCGTGCATACCTATTTACAATATGTTTCATTGTTTAGATAAACAATACAATGATTCATCCTTACACTATTAACACTTAATTCAGTACATATATACTTACAAGTCATACCGAAATATCGAAATAGTTATACTAAGTATATCAAAATAAACTAGATCATATAATTTAATAGTTACACCGAGTATATACAAATGAACTACATGATATAAGTAATTTAATAGGCGCGCTAAGCATATCAAAATAAACTACATCATATAATTTTAAAAACTATATAAATTAGGCCCATTAGCAAATATACCAGATTTGGAAAGCCAACTTGCAAAAAACCAAGATTTTGAAAAGTATTGCAAGAATACCAGATTTTTGTACGGTTTATGGTAGTTTTGCTATTGTTGAGGGTGGACTTTAACTTTTCTTTTAAATAGAAAAATCAGATAAAGTATTAAAATTTCTGAAAAGAAAAGGTAAAAAAAAAATCTTAATCCTACTAATCTAACCCTAATCACCATCTTCCTCGTCTCACTCCTCTGCTTCCCTCTTCCCCGATGGCGCCGCCATTTCGTCCGCTCCGTCGTCGTTGCTCCCTCCGATTCCCGGCGACTATCAGATTTTGCAAAGAGATTTTGATGGTTGCCATGTCAGGAGCCTTAACCCCCAATCTGACAATCGCTCTCAATCATAAATCTCTCTCATCGGCGACCTTCTAATTCCCGACGACTATCAGATTCGCCGGCCAATTCGTTGCGAAGTCGGCGGTGTTGGTTAGATGCGTAGGAGATGGAGAGAGCGGGAAACTGAAAGGCACGCTATCGAATTTGGTGGGAGAGAGCGTGGAGGAGCTTCTCAACAGGGAAGAGAACAAGGAGTTACTGGATAAGTTGAACGCCGCAAGCGAGAGAGTGGAGAAGGCGAGGAATGAGCTCGTCGAGTGATGAATGAGTATATACATAAGATGGACTTGCTTAATTAAGTTGCAACCATATGTTGTTATTGTTAAACTTTGGATTGCTTTCTTGCAGAGCTGGATGGCGTTCTATACAATGAGGCACAAGGTGATGGAAGCTACTGTAGCCTCGTTAATGACAGAGGACAACAAAGATACGGGTAGTTCGGATTAAACTGGCGCATCTCTGAGCTGGAGAGGGAGTGCGTGAACATGAAGCAAGAACTTCAGAAGTTTGTTAAGAGAAAGAGGAGCTGGAAGTGCTAGATAGTTCGGATGTGACTGCTTAATTAAGAGCAAGAAACCTCGATAACAACTCTCTTTAGCCATCTTTAAGTAGCTCTTTGGTTGGTCGAACGACAACCCCATGTAGCAAGGGCGGTGTTGTTGGGTTTGTGACGCTGCAAGGTTTCTCCGAGGATAAGTCGCGGAGTCTAGGATCTTCCACCGGCGTTGAAAAAGAGCTTCAAAGTGGCATAGTTACTGGTTTTCTATGCACAAAGTGGGCCGATACGGAGGTGATTCGATGTCGTTCGGAGATGATTTCAAATGATTCAAAAGTCGGGTTTAAGTAACTTGAGCATGGCGAAGACGATGGTGTGGTCAAAATTTTAATTTAATGAATCAAAATGTGTTTTTTTAGGGGTCGAACAAGGCTTGGTGGTGATGTCCACATGGGTTGCTTTGATCTTGAATGAACACTGAAGCTGAATTGTCAGAGCGATATCCACTTTATCAGGCTACATTTATACGTTGTTAGGTCATTACTCTGTTATATCAACTTTAAATTTGAAACGAACATTAGTTGGTTTCGTAATGAGAAACACTTAAGTTTTCATTTATTAGTTGTGATCCTCGTTGAATTGATAATCACTAAAAATATTAGGACAAAAGGAAAGGGAGAGATATAAGCAACACAAAATACATGTTCCAGTGTGACAGAGTATCTAATGCATAATTTCAATTCACTTAAAAAATCATTCCTATCTTGGTGACATCTTTGACATTTTCAAACTTGTACCTTCTCCATAATTGTATAGATCTTGCAGCCCTTATTTAGACCAATTACATACTTTACTTTTTAACTTCATTTTTCATTCAAAAGCAAAGTTCAAGCTAGGCTAATTAAGGTCCAAGATTCGAATTGCTAAATCAACCTTCTTATATATTAGACTTTCTTGTACACTCTTCAGTGCCTCAGTATAAATGTGGTCTGATAAAATGAATATTGCTCTGACATTTAAAACCGACTAACATTTAAAACTTCATTTTCGTAAATTTTGTTACATAACAGAGCATTATGTACTTTGTCAGGCCACATTTAAACTAAGTCAGGTCACATTTACACGAAGTCAGGTCAATGCTCTGTTATATCACATAATTTCAAATGTTAGTCAATTTCAAATTTCAGAGCAATATTTACTTTATCAGGCCATATTTGTACGTTGTCAGGTCATTACTCTGTTATATTAACTTTAATTTGAAACAAACATTCAGTATTGACAAAGTGCTTTGATCCTGGTGTAATATTTTGGCTTGCTGAATGCATATTTTGCAGCTTGTTGGTGCTTTCTGGTAGTTGCTAGTGATAGAGTGAACTGATACTTGTTGGCGGCAAGCATGTTCTAGCAATAATTCAACCTGCACTACACACTCCTTGTATTGTAATAGCAATCTGCAGGAAATGAGTGACTACACTAAATGACACAATATCAGTGGCTTTGCTCTTGATACTCAATGTACAACAGATGGTGATAATCCACCATTTAATTTTGGCATCTTCTCATAGGTTGTTTCTTGGTTTATGATGAAGGCTAGTGGTCCATTCTATCCATTGCGTACTGGAAGGCGAGACAATAATGCTTTATTTACTACGTATACATGTGGCCTGATAAAGTGGATATTGCTCTGAAATTTAAAACCGGCTAACATTTGAAATTTTGTGATATAACAGAGCATTGACCTGACTTCGTATAAATGTGGCCTGACTTCGTACATATGTGGTATGATAAAGTACATAATGTTATAAAGTTTTAAAATACCTTGTTCATTGCCTATATATATTACCACGACACCAAGCCTTGTTCGACCCAAGAAAAACACTTCTCGATTCATTCAATTCAAAATCTGACCACACCATCGTCTTCGCCATGCTGAAGTTACTTAAACTCGACTCTTGAATCATTTGAAATCATCTTCGAACGACATCGAATCACATTCGTATCAACCCGAGTAGAATGAAGATTTATTCGAGGAACAATGATAGTAAACTATTACGATCACTAGAACCATTCTGTTTTCATCCTTGCATAGTCTTTCATTAGACTAACCAATCGGCTTTTATTCCTTGCATGGTTGGTTGGTGTCATCCGTCCTATACGGCACATCAGTGGTTGGTTCCCGAAGTTAAAGTAACCTGTTGAAGAAGAAGAGGCTTGCAGACGAAGATTTAAGTGTCAGTGTTTTAAGTTGTTAAGTATTACTTTAACATGTATTTTTATCACCTAGCCATGTTATAGGTTGATTCTTAAAAGTCTTTCGCTGTGTAATTTATGAGTCTTCCGCTGTAATTTCTCTGTTGTAAAAAAATACTTCTCTCGTTTGATGAGAGATCTTTTAATAAAAAGGGTTGAGTTTCTTATCCAAATGTCTTCCGCTGTTTAACCTATTGTTATTTAATATGTTTATTTAAGTTAATTGTTCCGATCAAAGCCTTGGGTGACATCGGACAACAACGTTTGAGGTCACTGGCGTGTGGCATTTCCGACGTAAGTCGGGGGTGTTACAGCCGCTCTCAGAGTCGACTCCCTTCTTGTACACTCTTACAATAGGTTTTCCATGCACAAAGCGGACCGATACAGGAGGTGATTCGATGTCATTCGGAGATGATATCAAATGATTCAAGAGGCGGGTTTAAGTAACTTGAGCATGACGAAGACGATGGTGTGGTCAGATTTTGAATTTAATGAATCAAGATGTGTTTTTCTTGGGGTCGAACAAGGCTTGGTGGTGATGTATATAGGCGATGAACAAGGTACTTTAAAACTTAAGAGCATTATGTACTTTATCAGATCACATGTGTACGAAGTCAAGTCACATTTATACGAAGTCAAGTCAATGTTTTGTTATATCACAAATTTCAAATGTTAGCCGATTTTAAATTTCAGAACAATATTGATTTTATCAGGCCACATTTGTACGTAGTCAGGTCATTACTCTGTTATATTAACTTGAAATTTTAATATTGTTTATAATATTGTTTCTGGTGTGCATTATAGTTTGCTAAATCACATCAATTTATATTAATGGCAAAACATATTTTCTTGGAAAAATTCAGCAACTAAACTCTGCTTTCCCAGTGTTTCGATCATAAAGAACCTGAACAAGAACATACATTTAACTTCTACAAGAATCAGTTTTCATGTCAACACTATACAAGATTGTATAAACAGTGCAAAAGATATTTGGTGAGTGTTTTTTATTCACCAAAACAACCATCAATTAGCACATTAGAAATCATTCCTCTATAAAACTAAGCAACTGAGAAATATTATTCAACATATACAGATCATTTTGCTTGAGTTGCGTTTTGATTCTTTGAATGCTACCAATCTTATCATATAGTTTGCATTTTCAGAACATTGTTCGAACATATATACGAACATATATACATCACCACCAGGTCTTGTTCGACCCCAAGAAAATCACATTTTGATTCATTAAATTCAAAATCTGACCACACCATTGTCTTCGCCATGCTCAAGTTACTTAAACCCGCCTCTTGAATAATTTGAAATCATCTCCGAACGACATCGAATCATCTCCTATATCGGCCCGCTTTGTGCATGGAAAACCTATTGTAAGAGAAAGGGAAAATTAGTTAAAAATTTAAAGTTAATATAACTAAAAATGACCTGACTACGTACAAATGTGGCCTGATAAAGTGAATATTGCTCTGACATTTAAAATCGGCTATAACAGAGCATTGACCTGACTTCGTATAAATGTGGCTTGATAAAGTACATAAATGTGGGAGAGATCTATATATAATTTAAGAGTTTAAGTTTTCCATGCACAAAGCGGGCCGATACGGAGGTGATTCGATGTCGTTCGGAGATGATTTCAAATGATTCAAGAGCGGGTCTAAGTATATTGAGCATGACAAAGACGATGGTGTGGTCAGATTTTAAATTTAATGAATCGAAACGTGATTTACTTGGAGTCGAACAAGGCTTAGTGGTGACATATATATGTTCGTATAAATATTTCTCCCCCTGTCAGTAAGAGGTTAGTTGATGCCTAATGATGTTGCAACACTTCACAATGTGTAATATAAAAGCAATATATACTTGTGTTCTCTGATATTACTCCATATATCTTGATCCAATAATTCAAGCCTCAGAATATGACAAGCCATGCTCCAATTTCTTCAGCAAATGGTTCGACTTCATTCCTGTCCGCCCCCAGATATCCTCTGCTTTTCTCCCCACCTCCATTGTCAGGCCCACACAAGCCTGCAATGTCAGCATAGAGTCCAGGGTTGCCCAAGAAGCTGCTCTTGTACATGGATTTCGTCAAAAGCGGAGTTAACCAGATGTTCAGAAGGCATGTGCTCAGTATTAGAAAGAACAACACTGTCTTATAATTGTTGAAGGCATCAGAGAGCAAAAAAAAAATGAAACCCGCTTTTGGACCGATTCTGGACCAATTGAAAAGTATGTTCCCTTCCAATTCATGCAATAGAGCAAAAAAAAAATGAAATCAAAGATACCACGAACAGAGAGCAAAGTAGCTAACCCCGCTTTTGAACTGAAATCGCAGATCGAAAGCTGAAAATTCGCCGCAGTGTTCTCTCCGACGACGAAAAGCCGATCGTCGTCGCCTTTCCGCACGGCGGCCGCTGATGGCTCCTCCTTCAAGAAAATCTCCTCGAGCGTGAATACCGTCTGGCTCCAATTCATGTCGGCGTCCGGGAGAAAAGTCTTCGGAGAACCGCGCATAAACTTGTGGTTCATCTCCACTGAAAACTTCGACGGGAAGAAAAAAAAGAGAGAGAAGAAAGAGGGAGAGGCGGAATCGAGATTGGGGGCAGCGATCTGGGAAGTTTCCAGCTAGGGTTTTGTGAAGAACAGTAAACATGTTATTAAGTATAATTAACGGAATTAAAAGTATAATTTTAAGGAAAGAAAAGATAAATAGAAATATGATTTTATCTTTCTCTGAAAATCAACTTTTCAACTTTATGGTAGTTTTGCTATACTTTTCAAAACATGATATTTTGCAAATGGGCTATCAAATTCTGAGTTTTTGCTAATGCTTCTATAAATAATATCTCACAAGTATAGAAAATATAACTGTATAGCAATGGTACTTAAATTTAACTAAAAAAAGAAAAACAAAATTAAATTAAATTTCAAAATAATAAATACCTCTTCAATTTCATTATCATCAACTCTTTTTCTTGTACCAAAACTCCATCATCATTACATTTTTAACTTTTAAATCGCTT
>WOAB01000697.1:4200000-4689010 GCA_027886185.1 Rheum nobile | reverse complement strand
TTTGCATAATCTTTTTGGAATCTTATGCCTCAATATCAGAATGTTATTAATCTCAAGGCACGCTCCTTCTGGATTGGTGGTGTTCAGTATCTGATTTGCTCTCCTCCTCGATTTGGATTTTGGGCAATTCTATTTGGGTTCTTGGAAGAGCGGGGACCTCTAGAATTTTTGACGGGTTGATGTCGTTTCTGACTCTTTGTTGCTTTCTGTCTCTTCGGTATTGCTTGTTTCCTGCTCCCCTGCTTCTACTTTCAATGCGAACATTCCTTCTCCTTTTGCCCTCAACCTTCTACTCTGCCTGTGTGCTGTCACCTTGCTTGTGATGCTAGCCAAACTCCAAATAGTTTTGCTGAAGTCGCTTTTGCTCTGTTTGACTCTAACGGTTCAATGATTGTCCTAGGGAGTAAGTCATAAAAACCTAGCTCAACCATTGATCTGCTGGAAGTACAAGCTATTATATGGGGAATGCAAACTGCAGCTAATTTTGGTGCTTAGTCTCCTGTGCTTCATCATCTTTTGCTCACTCCACTACTGGCATGTTCTCGCTTCTCTTAAGTAGATGATGCACTCTATTTATTTCTGTAATCTAGATTTATTCTTAGGAGGGATAATATTTTGGCTCACTCCCTTGTACAGTTTGGCCTTTCCTTACCTCCTCAGGCGGCAGTAGTCTACTTCAACCATGTATCCCAACTGCCAATTGATTTTGGCTTGTTAGCTGCTACCTTTTGTTTCTTTTTTTTTGTTGAAGAAGGGACGACACCCTTCGAAAATCAAATTCAAAAAGAGCTACTAAGAAATAAGGCGGGGAGTAGCTCTTCCCTAACATCGTCCAAGACAAAAGAAGCAGCACTACTAGGATACAGGAAAGGAAGTGATAACCAAGAGGGAAAGAAAAGGCTAAACTAGCAAGATGGTCAGCGACAGCATTCGCTTCCCGAAAAATGTGACGGACTTGGACATGCCAGTTCCTACTAAGAAAGCCTTGGCACTGAGATACCAGGCTACACAGGGGGTGACAACGATCGAGGTGCCGGTTGAGGAGGTTGACCACGAGAAGAGAATCAGTCTCGAAAATCACCTGCCGGAAGCCACGATCCAGGCAAGGGTCAGACTCTGGAGAAGACCCCACATCAGCGGTCGGGACCGAACAAGAACCAAGGTTATGCACAAAACCACAAACCCAAGAGCCCTCCAAATCACGGATGACCCCAAGTCGCGGCAACCAAGCTATTATGGTTCACAGCCCCATCAGAATTCACCTTCACCCAGCCAGAGACCGGTTTCTCCCACTGAACAAGCGTGACACGTTTAAGAAGACTGGAGGACGGGGAGCAGACAGCTTCATTGCAGACACATAATCACGAGCATATTACAGCACAAAGAGAGCTTTGTTTCCATGGAAGGACGAACCCAAAAAAATTGCCTCAATCCGCCATTTCCATAACCACCACAGACCGCAAGCAAAAAGTGCAGACCAGATAATACCACCATCTAAAATAGCATTGGACATGATATTACAACGAATCCAATAGAACCCACCTTCAAAGACATCAGCAAGACAAGGGGGGACAGAAAGGTTACTCCAAACTTCAGCAGCCTAAGGACAAGTCCTAAAAAGGTGATCCAGGGATTCCGTCGAAGACGGACAGAAATTACAACGATTGCTCGTGGAGATGTGGCGACGAAATCTCTCTTCATTCGTAAGAATTTTACCATGGAGCACGAGCCAAATAAACGACCTGACATGCTCAGGCACCTGTAACTTCCAAATCGGAGAAGATCAGCCCGTCCACCGAACCACCAGAGAACGAACCATGAACCAGCTGGTAAGCAGAGGCAATCGAGAAATGCCAGGGACGACCCGACACCAGCTAAGTGAGTCGACATCGGGGCAAGGGGGCAAGGGGAGATCGCCACAGCAGCAAGGCGGGTTTAAAACGGGAGGGAGACAACCAGACAAGATATCCTAGCGCCAACCCGAAGCACTCCAATACGAACGAACCAAAGTATTCAGCAACTCGTCCAAATCGATATTCGGAGCAACATCCGAAGACAGTAATCCATCAACCAAACGTCACTCCAAAACCTGATAGTCTTCCCGTCACCGAGAAGCCAGCAGGAACTAGGCCCAACCACATCGTGAACACCCATCCTAATGCTCCGCCAAATATGGGAACCATGACAGAACCACTGCCATTCTTGAAATACTTTGCACGAACAAGATCAATCCAAGGTTTCTCTCCTCCATAAGGAAGCGCCAACCTAATTTACCAACAAGAGCCAAGTTTAGATCCTTCATCGAACGCAATCCAAGGCCACCGAGATATTTATCCTTGCACAACTCAGATCAGAAAGAAGAGATGCAATTTTCTATGACCGTCCGTGCTACCCAAATAAAGTTAGACACATAGAATCAATCTTATTAGTGAGAGCCACAGGGAGGAGCTTTTTTGTTTCTTAATACATGAGTCACGACTTCAATAAAAAAACGTGACCGCTAGATAGCTCAAATTTCTTCTCTTTACGCTCACTAGACTCACGCTTACGGAAAGCGGAGGCGCTACCAGACCCATGCATACGAAACATGGGAGCGGACAAAGGGGTTAGGGTATCCGATTTTTTAAAGTCCCGTACCCGCAACGCGGGTGCGGGACTCTTTGTGATTAAGGAAATAGTGTCCCGCACTCGTGTTGCGTGTGCGGGACTCTTTGTGGTTAAGGAAATAGTGTCCCGCACCCGCAAAGCGGGTGCATAACATAGTGTTCCAATAGTATAGTGATCAAAATAATTAAAAGAAGAAACTCATTAAATGATAAATCTTTGTGTGGGCCACATGTAGGCCACTCGGTATTTTATTTATAGATGACATCGACCTTCTCAGTGATTTAAATTTATATAATTCGTTATAACTTTATATCCCAAAAACTCGTCTACTTAATTAGTATGCTTAGTACAATTCAAAGATATAAGTAAGTTTAGTATGATGAGGTCGATGTCAAAAATGACGATGAGATCTATTATTGTATAATAATTAGAAATCGAAGCCCGTGCTTCTCACGGGCCATTTATATAGAATTTTATATTTTAGCTAAATTATCATACTTTTAATATTTATTTTAAATGTTAAAATTTAAGTATTATCAAACATGTAGAGTAGTAAATTGCATTTATGTACTATAGTATTTTATTACTTTTCATATAGTTATACTTATATACTATAATATTTTATTATATTTCATGTAGTTACACTTACATAATTTAGTATTTAATTAAATTTGATATAATTACACTTATGTACTATAGTATTTCATTACATTTCATATAGTTACACTTATATACTATAGTATTTCATTAAATTTTATATAGTTACACTTATATATATTGTATTTCATTATATTTCATATAGTTACACTTATGTACTATAGTATTTAATTAAATTTCATATAGTTACACTATGTACTATAGTATTTCATTAAATTTTTATAGTTACAGTTATGTACTATAGTATTTCATTTTCATTACATTTCATATAGTTACACTTATACTATAGTTTTATTAAATTTTATATAGTTACACTTATATACTACTGTATTTCATTAAATTTCATATAGTTACACTTATGTACTATAGTATTTCATTACATTTCATATAGTTACACTTATATACTATAGTATTTTATTAAATTTATATAGTTACACTTATGTACTATAGTATTTCATTACATTTCATATAGTTACACTTATATATTATAGTATTTCATTAAATTTCATACAGTTACACTTATATACTATAGTATTTCATTAAATTCATATATTTACACTTTGCGTAGCATTTTGTAGTGCGAAAGTTCCAAAACGTAGTGTATATAGTGGGACTGTATAACATAATCAATTTTTAGAGATTATTACTTATTCATTGATTGTCTTTCATAAGAAATAATAAATGTAGACTTTTGAAGGTAGAAAAATTAAATAGAGAATCAAATTCGTAGTTCCAAAATAGGCATAATAATAGGTAAATTATATACAAAATAGATGTATCATATACAATATACTAAAACAAACTCAAAATAAAACTAATCATGTGCGGGTCGAGTCCATCATCTCCCTCATCGCCTCCGGCCGCTACTCTGACCGCGCTCATACTGTGATTCCCTAAAAATGTGCGATGCGCGCTGAGGTGGATCCGGCATCGGGTGAGCGTCCCCCCACCAATATCTGAATAACACTGAGAAGGTACGCCCTCTCTCCATCAATGATCCCGTCGGTATCCAACCGGGAACGTGTCAACCCGAGCACCATCTGCGCCCGCTGCATAATTTAATTAAATACGTTAATATTGCGTAAACTAATGCATAAGTAGTAAACATTTAAAAATAAGAAAACATATACCGCAGCGATATCAACTACTGGAGGTCGGGGAATGACATGTTGTGCTTGGGAGGTAGGATCCACGTATGGATGAGTAATCTCCTCACAATAGTCTATGTAGTGTGTATCACAGTCCCAGGGCCACCTACATGGCTGAAACGCATCAATATCGAAGAGATGGTTGTCGCGTTCTGCCCATGTAGAATTCTGGCCCGTTGAACTCCACCTTGTAATTCTTCGAACATATCCCTCTGGTCACCAAACTCGGCTGGAAACGGAGGTGGAGGAACCACCTGCCTCAGACCGAACTGGCATAGCACTCGGCTCGGCATGTACCCCTCTTGGACATCATGGCAACAGATGATACCGTCGAACCTGGATCCCTGGTGGGTAGTCCTGAAATCCACCTTGAGTCTGCCCCCTCCTGGCGTTCACCCCTGACTCTCCAAGGCATCCAACGGACCTGTAATTACATCATGTTACTATTTGTTAATAGCTATTATAAGTAATTAGATTCGGTTATAGAATGTACCTCTTCAGCTGTAACCATATCTAGCGCATGTCTAAGCTGGACGAGCCTATCCGCATCCACGCGGGTAATGGGTCCAGGCTCGTCCACGGCTGCTGCCCGCGGAATCCGCTAGTCGCTGCGGGTCCTATGACGTGTGTCCTCCGAAACGCGGAAAATAACGCCATATCCAACACTATAAGACCATTTTACAAGATGTTAACAAAATAAAATATCAGGATACAAGTAATAAAAAAAAATCATACCTGGAGAAGCCTCATACAACCCGCTATGCCAGCCGTTTTGAGCCCGGGATGCCTCCCCTAGGTTGCGATATAAGATCGCAAGAACCCCAGCGCCTCAGGCGAATTTGCCAACTCTGTCATGGTCCAGCACGAATTGCATATACTTGTGCTTCACCGGTTTGTGACCTATTTTTCAAAGAAAGAAATTAGTATAAAATATTAAAAATAAGGGCTAAAAAAATTTACCAGAGGTTACAATCGGTATACCTGTCGCACAAAATAGTACAGCCAATCAAGAGGAACAGATAGGCAGAAGTTATATCCTCCTCTATCTGTCCTCTCTCCATCATCTTCTCCACAAACTCCACGATGTCCCGCCCGAGGAGTCCGCCGCGCCCGTTGTACCAGTACATGTCATCCATGGTAAAGTTAAACATCTGGCAGATGCGGATCCCTGAGAGGCCCATCAGCCATCTGCTCCGTCATCTCAACCCCATCGATGGGAAGTCCCATAATCATCTGGATGTCATGCCAAGTGATTGTAACCTCGCCCCATGGAAAGTGAAAGTTGTGGTCTCGGGATACCAACGCTCCACAAATGCGCTGACGAGGATGTGATCGACATCCCCGTAGTCCAACGCCCCCAGCTGGGTCAGGCCGCTACGCTGTGCAATAGGCCACCACGTATCAAGGTCGAGTGCAGCACGTGGATGAAGTTTATGAACTCGAGGACACGCGTGGTGAGCTCGTAGCCACGGTCGAGTCTGTAAAAAAAATTACTAGGTTAATATAATTGTCGTACCATAATTTTAATTTCTAACGAAACTCAAACAAATTATCATTAATAAACTATACGTACCATCGACACGTCCGCACCAAGCCCAAATATACCGAGCAATGTGCGTCGGATAACTGGTCAGAATCGTCCCTGATATGGGCCCCCTAGCATCCATGGCCTATGCTCGCCCCAACAGGGCCAACCCCATCCTCGGCATCGGGACTCGGGAGCCGGATCTGGAGAAGGAACAACCGGTCGACCTCGTTGCAGCCTACGAGGTTGTGCGCACGGCCTCCTTGGCCTCGTCCGCCCCGACGGCTCCGCGCGAGCAGGAGGGGTTGCGGCGGGGGTGATCAACTAGCGGAGGAGGAGGAGGAGGAGTTGGCTGGGTCATCGGGGGAGCAGAAGGTGTGGGCAGGAGTAGCAGCTCGCTCGGGGTCGTCGGTGGAGCAGAAGAAGTAGCAGCTCGCGGGGTCACTGGTGGAGCAGAAGAAGAATGAGCAGTAGCTCGTGGGGTCGTCGGGGGAGCAGAAGGATGTGGTCATCGGGTCTGCCCCGTGTGCTCCTGAGAATCGGGTTGTGTCATGGGCGGGGCGTCCTTGTATACATCCTGCAACCATCAGCTCTAGATGGTCACTGCTAGGCCCCGATGATGCCTCCGTAGTCATATCGGCAAGCAGATCCCTAGATCCTGACGATCCCTATCGCCCCGACGGACCGATGCGGGTTAACACGCCGCTCTGCTACGTGACGACTGAGATTTCGTTGCTGGGAGCGTGCTTACTCCGCAGCCACAGCCAAATCCTATTATTTAAATTTATAAATTTTACATTTATATCTTTCATTGCTTATTCATAATTGGTTAATTTTTACAATAGAGTTTGGTTAATTTTAATTTATAATTAATATGTTTTATAAATTTTAATTTATATTTGAATTTGGTTAAAATATATTTATCATTACTTATTACGTTATTTTAATTCTAAAGCCTAAATATAAAGTGTACTATCAACTACTGGTTAAATATATCTAGATAATACCATTGTTCATGAATAAGGAAAGCTAGATCTATACATTTTACATATATAATTCACCTCTTTATATCTATATACTATTTTACAAATTATATCATCTTTTTATTAGTTAAAATTTTGGCTAATTTACATCATCATTTTTTACAAAACACATTCTATTATGTTTTTATTAGTTAAAGTTTTGATTAATCCAATTCTAATTAACAAGATATAATATCATTTACACGTGTTTCATACAAATTGCACAATCAAGTTTCATATATATGTAAGAACTACCAAAACATAGTGTTATTTGTACATGTGGCATATAAGATTTCATAATCAAATTTCATATATAAGAATATACAATTAATCAGATTTAGTGGTGAACGTACGTGTTTCATATATAATAGCATAATATAAACAAATTTAAATTAATTTTTAAAATATATAGTTATATACGTGCAAGACACATGCTAGTTAATTTTTAAAATATATAGATTTAGTAATTTTAATTCTGAATCCTAAATATAGAATTTACTTATTTGGTTCAATTTTTTAAATTTAAAATGTACATCGAATTATAATATACAAGTAAATACATACATGAAGACATTCTTGCGTCCAAGGGAGACTACCACGCCATATGCCACGACCAGGTGTGGGATGACCTGCTACTCGACCTCCCCTCGCATCGCCTCGACCACGTCGTCCACGCCTCATCCGGGAAAGAATGACCGAGCTATCGTCATGGCAAATGGCACCACTAACGCCAACGGGACCGCCAGCGCCAGCCACTGTAGCTTGCGGTTGACCACCACTGTGGACGCCTGGAAGAACTGCGTCTGGAGGAGGGAAGATCTGGTGGTGACGGATCGACGACGGAGGTGGTGACGGTGGTGGAATCGCCCACCAGATCGACGACAGAGGGGGTGACAGTCGTGGCGTTGCCGGAATCGTCGTTGGTGGCCATCATCCGACGCCGAATTTTGGGTTTTGAGGACGCGGGTTTTGGGGATTTTCGGGGCACCAACGCCGGAATTTCGGGGGGAGGAGGAAGAAGGCGAGAAGAGTATGGGCCGGAATTCGGGGGAGGAGAAGGACGAAGAGGAGGAGGAGGAGGGAGAACGGGATTAGGGTTAGCGACGGCGGGGAGAGGAAGATCGGGATTACGTTAGGAAGAAGACGATGATTGTGGGCCTAGGGACCCTGTTGGTTTATATGGGGCAAATGGCACGCGCACGCGTTGCGGGAGCGGGTTTCCTATAGGGATGATATGGGCAAATGTCACGCGAACGCGTTGCGGGAGCGGGGATTTCCTGTAGGGATGATATGTGAAGAAGTATTGCTGCCAGCACAAGAATCCCTCGAGTCTCTATATCTTCTATACTTCCCACGTGGCCACGTTCTATAAGTAAACAGAGGAAATATTGACTGATTCTCCTAATTAAGCTAACAACTAACTCACGTGGCCACGTTCCACTGATTCTCCTAATTAATCAAACAAGTTTATCACGTTCCAAACTGAATTGAAGTTCGTGCTGGATTAAATTGGAGGAATTGAAGTTCGTGCTTGTTTATCACGTTGTATATAAAAAACCAATTTTCTTTGATTCTAACTTCATATACTCAACAAAGCTTAACAAGAGACAAAATGGTTTCCAAGAAAAGAATTGCTCATGTACGTGATTTGCTTCAAATTTGATTATTCATGCGAGAGTTGATTGACAGCAAATCTGTAGGATTGAAGGTGGTCGGTGAGCATCTTAGACGGTGTGGATGGTTTGACACTCTAGAAGGAATTTCGAAGAAGAAGTTAATTATCAAGAGTTTCAGAATAATGCCGAGGTCCGTCGTTCCTTCATGAATGGAAAGCGTGTGATGGCTCTTCCAATTGCTGATTTGTGTCTTGTTAAGCAAGAGTTTCCAAGAAGATCTGAGCGATTGAAGAACCGGAAGACAGGATATTAATATCTTTACTTGCTTATGTTTCTCAGTGATATTAATATCACGCTTGTGTCTTTCTCTTTTTTAAGAACAAATTAGTGAGTAGTAGCTTATGTGTTGTGTCTTTCTCTTTTCAGAATGTAGTGGTTGACTGTGTTTCACTTGTTCCATCAAATATGTTTCAGATATTAGTGAATACCTTGGTGATATTGTAAAAATGAGTGTTGTTTCTAGCACTTCAATTCTTCATATGTTTCCTCCTCTTTGCTTCAGCATAATTTTGCATTGACTAGAGGTATAAGATTTGTTAAGTAAATGAAGCAAAATTTTGCATTGACTAGAGGTATAAGATTTGTTAAGTAAAATTGCAATCAATGGATCTTTAATCTTAGGTATGGAAACTTCTTTCCAATTATCAGTTCTTGCGGCTCCGCTATCCATAGGACTGTTCGGAGCTACCAAGGAGTTTTGGGTGATGATTGAACATGTTTTGAGTCCTTTATAATCATATTGTGATTTCCCATCGATCCATTGAATTGATAATGAATAATTTATTGTGACTCAGGCAGCTGCTGATGCTAAATACTATGGAATCAAATGTTTAAACTTTTTCTTTTCAAAATTTCTTCCTTGCTCTGAAACAATGATTCTTAATGCTGAACAGGAAGTGGTAGGATTGTGTAGGAAATCAAGCAATCTGCTACCTATTTCATAGCGTTGGGTAATATGGACTTGAACACAGTTGAGGTACAAGATTATATTTTTCTTACCTCCTTTACATGATTTTAAAAAGTGAAATCAGCATACTCTAGGTTTTCAATTGGAATTCATTAACAGTGAGTTATCTTATTCTTGTCAGGTTGAACTGAACTTCACTATAAAGGCTCTTCTCTATGACACCACCAATGCCTATTTCAGATGCTCTTTGTATAACCGAGTTTGCAGCTTCTCGCTTGTGCTTTTCAAATCAAATGATGTCGTTCTTACTTCGCCAGGCCCAGATTGCAGTTCACTATAAAGGTTCTGTATGAAATATGACTTGGACATCAGATTGCAGTTCTGTATGAAATATGAGTTGGACATCAGATTGCAGTTCTGTATGAAATTTGACTTGGGCTGAATGTAATTTGATTGAGTTTTCTGATAATGCAAGATAGCTGAGGAGGGTGGTACTTGTCCAGTATGCAGAAGAACAATGAAGAAAGTGAGGAAGATCTTCTCGGTGTGACGATATAGAGTTTGATCATGGAGGGCTTACAAGGATGGCAAAGCATCACCAAGTGACCTATCTCAACAGGAAAGATGAAGCATCAACTGTATATTTGCCCACGGAGATGACATTTTTTGGCTCATTTGGTTTGCACATAGAAAAACTCTGGTTGATACACAAAAGCTTGAGTAAAGAAACTGAATTCTGGCTTTTTGGAGATGGCCAGTAAAGCAAAAGGCATATTGTGAAACAAATCTGTTATCTTTCAGCTATGTAGTTTTGTTTTTTGGAGGATTAATTCCAAGTCTAGTTCTGTCCTCCATTGTTTTGTATCATTGAAAGTTTATCCTCATATGTTACATTTTCCTAGTTAATTTTCAAGATTTACACTCAATCACCCGAAGTTCAAGGATAGTTCTAGTTATGGCTAAAATTGCATGCTGTCATCTTCTATATTGATTTCCTTGTTTTTTTCCTTCAAATGTACATGCTAGGGGGGGGGGGGGGGAATCATAAATGGCTTGTCTCCTCTCTGATGATCTTTTCTATAAGTATAACTAGTATTCGCGTTTGGCTGGAAGCCAAGGAGTGATTGTGATAGCTATATGTCATTTTGATGGTAAGTGTCCCATCTAATCTAAGCCAAGGTTTCCATTTTTATTCCGGTATCAAATTCTGCTTACAGTCCAAAGGAAGATTAGTACACTTAAGCTGAGTTTAAGAGAACTTTTTGTGGACTTAAAGATAAAATTTGAATAAAAAGAAAGGAATTTGTACAGACTGAATAGAGCTATCAAGAGAAATTGAGATGATTTGGGTCTGAAATAGATTTTGAGTGACATTAGCTTGTTAACTTGAGTGACATTGAAAGTTCTCATATATTGGATATTAACTTGAATCAGAAAACGCGGAAAACTCCAATGACAGTTGCAAACCCCAAAGAGGTCCCAGAATATGAGCTTAATCCGCTTGAGCTTCATGTTTGTAAGGGTGAATCATTGCTTGATCAGCTCATCTGTGTGTGTGATGTGCACTACTCTGCTGAAAACAAGAAGTTGGGGAATGAGAAGGACTGGTATGGTATCCTTCAAGTTGAGCAATCTGCAGATGATGTAATGATTAAAAAGCAGTACCGTAAGTTTGCACTTCTTTTTCATCCTGATAAGAACAAGTTTCCTGGTGCTGAAGCTGCTTTCAAGTTTATAGGAGAAGCTCAGAGAGTGCTACTTGATAGATAAAAATGGTCCTTTTATGACAGTAGATATAGGAGATTCAGTCAAAATATGGCCCCAAATAATGCTGGAATGTTTCAGTTTGGGTATCTATTTGAGCTAGAAGTTTGAACTCTATTTGACCGTGGAGGCCAATCGGATCTTGTCTTCCTGAGGAAGATTGTCGAGATCGCCGAGCATCTTGTCTTCTTCATTTGGTCTCTTTCTCGGTTGCGAAAAGACCGAGAAGGGACAAGGTCTGCTCGGTGGTCGCCGGATAGTTGCTCGGTGGTCGGAACAGACATGGCTCTGCTTGGTGGTCGTCGGAGTGTTGCTCGGTGGTCGGTAGAGATATGGCTCTGCTCGGTGGTTGTCAGGGCCGATATAGGCAAGAAGCCTTTGAAGGAGGCCGAATCGGAGGGTTATGGTAATCAAAATGGATTATAGAAGGATTATAGAGTTTGGATTTAGCATAAGGGCTTGGATGATTGTTGAGTTCAGGGATGAAGGTGGGCGGCGGGGTAGAAAATTTCAATAGGGTTTGATGGGATTTTTTTCCCCGGGAGCGTATCCCGATTTTATTTTATTTTTTTGTCCACTCGTAACAATACGTGCATTTAATTATGTATGAGCTTATAAAATTTTTAAATATATATTACTATTATTCATAAGCATTATAATCATCAATTACACAAAAGGTGTTGGTGTACGACCAGCTTGTATCCTATATGTACGCCACTATGCAATCCTCTCCTCGTAGAAGTTGTCCCAACCAGCGACACTAGGGTCTTTGAATCTCACACAATAAGATGGAGGGGGCGGTAGTGGAGCAATATCACTGAGCCACAACTACAATCAAATAAAGTTAAATATTAAGTTTGGATATTTTATGACCTAATTTAAAATGAATAAAATTAATTTACGTACTTACCGGAATGAAGTGGTTGTCGAATAAAGCTATGGACATGATCTTGGTTGGTGGTTTGTCGTTGTCATCGGAAGCCTTCATCGGTAAACATAGGCACGGGCCGTTCCAAGACAAAAACACAAGAGCCACCCGAAATCGAGTTGCAAATGCTAAACCAATCATGGGCATCTCCATCCAGTATCTGGGGGCACAAGGACTGTACAAGTAGTTGACATTCTGCAAAAGGTCATCATGCGGGTGCACAGTGGGGCGTATGCTCATGTATATATCTTTGTTTACCACCAACTCTTGCCCGATCTCCATGCGAACTTTGTAGTACTCACTCTCAGGCCATCCTAATAGTACAGCTAGGCTTCGATAACCACAATGTCCATCTGCTGCCACGTTCTGAGCCATGCTAATGAAGGCAAACATGAAGTAGTCCACAGTCTCAGCTCCAAATGTAATCCCATAGCGCTCCACGATGATCTTCGGGAGTTGCGCATCTTCGTTGGTGTCCTGTGCCTGACTCCCACTCTCGGTCGACACTCCCTTACTTGACTTGCTACCTCGGGGGCGTCCTCGTGGTCGAGGGGGCTTCTTGCCATTGAGTGAATCTGAGTACACGTCCCTGCAATGCTCAACCCTGCTCGGTTCCCTCTTTGTGGAGTATTTGCTGCCGGTGGCTCCCTTCGGCCTACCTTTTGAAACACATTCTTTAGGCTCCTTCAACGTAGATTTCCGCGGGTACTTCAAGTCACAGAACAACGATGAGACTTGCTTTACGTGATCATCAGACATTACTTCGTCTTTGTAATCCCCGAACATCTCCCTAAAAATCACATGATGCATCGCGACGGGTACCGTGCCACCATCTCTCTCCTCCGCAACCACTGTTGAATCTCCTTCCCACTTCACTTGTTTCCAAAAGCGATGAATCTCACTCGGCATGATCAGAGTGTTTGTAATAATGGCTATTCAGATTCTGTGGATGCACGAAAGCCCATAGCATGTTGTCCACCAATGATCTTTGCAAACTTCCTGGATCTTTCCATCCAGTATAAAATAATACATATCCAAAAGTATCTTTAAGCACTTCTCCGTCACTTTGTAGAATAAAGGGGAAAATAAGGCATGGATGTGGGTTGGCAGATCATGCACCTCCGTTGGAACTTTTGTACATGACATTTCCATTGTTTCTCTAACCCTCTCACACTGGAACTCCAAGGCATAGTGGATCCTCTCAATAAATGAGTTGAAACCGTATTGAGAAGATTTCAAAACCTCTTTCAAGTTTTTGTGTATACCCTCAACCCTATAAAAAAATGTTATAAACTATCTTGTGCAATAATATCAAACATACAGATTAGAGTAAAATGTACCTATTTGTGGTTCGGGTGAAGAAATGAAGATGAAGGTCGGTCCAAGCTCTGACTATATTCTCCTTGTATGGATTGAGCCACGTCCTTTCCACGTATCCAACAAGGCCATTGTGCCATGATTTTCTCAACTGTTGGAGTCTCATTTCGTACGTTTCCTCCGTGCTTGACAAAAACAAACCCCAACATTTATTTGCAAAAGCGTCGGCGCTATCCTTGGCCTTGAGGACGGTGAGAGCATATGATTCAATATTGTGTTTAATGTGCACCCAACACAAAAGATGTTTCACCGTATCTCCGAAAACTTCACCAATTGCAGTGATGAGAGCGGTTTCTCGGTCAGTCACTATGGCCGTTGGCTTTTCTCCCACATACGTATATATATTCTCCAGACTTTCCATGATAAAAACGTAATGAGGTATGTCCTCCCCTTTAGTAAATGCATATGCAATGTTGAATGTCTTGCCGGTAGAGGAAAAACCAACAATCTCAACCAAAGCCATGTCATACCTATACATATAACAAGTCTTAATAGGATTGTATAAATAACAAAAAATAATAAATATTAAAAGTCATTAAATACGCACCTATTAGTCTTGTATGTGCTGTCAACAACAACGACATGTGGGAATAACTTCAACAAGTGCA
The DNA here is from genome assembly GCA_027886185.1 of Rheum nobile. Taxonomy (NCBI): domain Eukaryota; kingdom Viridiplantae; phylum Streptophyta; class Magnoliopsida; order Caryophyllales; family Polygonaceae; genus Rheum; species Rheum nobile. The sequence continues at coordinate 4,674,791 of WOAB01000697.1, read as the reverse complement.
GTGACTTTGGGTTGGCAAATAATAAGATATCCACTTCATCAGTTTGCTTATCCCTCCTATGATACACTTTGTACCCTTGTTTTTCCAAGAATGTTAGCGTCCATTGGGTTACCGTCAAATCTCCACGCTCCTCGGATTGAATCTTCCGCCGAAAGTTGTTGATTTGTTTGACGGATGTCACATTTTCGGGGAATTGATTCCGAAGCTCAGAAATAATACACCTTGGCATCAATTTCATATTTGTCCATCTCCTAACCATGCCCTCCTGGTCTGAGTTCATTCGACCCATATATGCATGCCCAAGGAAACTAGTAGGAAGGTCGTGGTTGTGGTGTCCGTTAATGACACTAAGCTCACCCCATCTTTCTGTCCCTGTTTCTGAATCTCTACTCACTCTAAACCCAATCACCACAAATGGACAGTTGGACTTCTTTGTGTTGGTTCTCATTCCCTCGATGTTTTTAGATTTATACTTGTCGAATTGCTCGCAGCTCATCTTCACCCTTCTAAGATTTGAGTTTTGAATGACAATAATCATCATCAATTCCCGACCCTTTTGTTTAACCCATTTAATCATTTCCTCTCGACTATCCCACACCAAGTCTACGGAAAAGTTCTCTGAGTAATCTCTCGTGCATACCTATTTACAATATGTTTCATTGTTTAGATAAACAATACAATGATTCATCCTTACACTATTAACACTTAATTCAGTACATATATACTTACAAGTCATACCGAAATATCGAAATAGTTATACTAAGTATATCAAAATAAACTAGATCATATAATTTTAATAGTTACACCGAGTATATACAAATGAACTACATGATATAAGTAATTTAATAGGCGCGCTAAGCATATCAAAATAAACTACATCATATAATTTTAAAAACTATATAAATTAGGCCCATTAGCAAATATACCAGATTTGGAAAGCCAACTTGCAAAAAACCAAGATTTTGAAAAGTATTGCAAGAATACCAGATTTTTGTACGGTTTATGGTAGTTTTGCTATTGTTGAGGGTGGACTTTAACTTTTCTTTTAAATAGAAAAATCAGATAAAGTATTAAAATTTCTGAAAAGAAAAGGTAAAAAAAAAATCTTAATCCTACTAATCTAACCCTAATCACCATCTTCCTCGTCTCACTCCTCTGCTTCCCTCTTCCCCGATGGCGCCGCCATTTCGTCCGCTCCGTCGTCGTTGCTCCCTCCGATTCCCGGCGACTATCAGATTTTGCAAAGAGATTTTGATGGTTGCCATGTCAGGAGCCTTAACCCCCAATCTGACAATCGCTCTCAATCATAAATCTCTCTCATCGGCGACCTTCTAATTCCCGACGACTATCAGATTCGCCGGCCAATTCGTTGCGAAGTCGGCGGTGTTGGTTAGATGCGTAGGAGATGGAGAGAGCGGGAAACTGAAAGGCACGCTATCGAATTTGGTGGGAGAGAGCGTGGAGGAGCTTCTCAACAGGGAAGAGAACAAGGAGTTACTGGATAAGTTGAACGCCGCAAGCGAGAGAGTGGAGAAGGCGAGGAATGAGCTCGTCGAGTGATGAATGAGTATATACATAAGATGGACTTGCTTAATTAAGTTGCAACCATATGTTGTTATTGTTAAACTTTGGATTGCTTTCTTGCAGAGCTGGATGGCGTTCTATACAATGAGGCACAAGGTGATGGAAGCTACTGTAGCCTCGTTAATGACAGAGGACAACAAAGATACGGGTAGTTCGGATTAAACTGGCGCATCTCTGAGCTGGAGAGGGAGTGCGTGAACATGAAGCAAGAACTTCAGAAGTTTGTTAAGAGAAAGAGGAGCTGGAAGTGCTAGATAGTTCGGATGTGACTTGCTTAATTAAGAGCAAGAAACCTCGATAACAACTCTCTTTAGCCATCTTTTAAGTAGCTCTTTGGTTGGTCGAACGACAACCCCATGTAGCAAGGGCGGTGTTGTTGGGTTTGTGACGCTGCAAGGTTTCTCCGAGGATAAGTCGCGGAGTCTAGGATCTTCCACCGGCGTTGAAAAAGAGCTTCAAAGTGGCATAGTTACTGGTTTTCTATGCACAAAGTGGGCCGATACGGAGGTGATTCGATGTCGTTCGGAGATGATTTCAAATGATTCAAAAGTCGGGTTTAAGTAACTTGAGCATGGCGAAGACGATGGTGTGGTCAAAATTTTAATTTAATGAATCAAAATGTGTTTTTTTAGGGGTCGAACAAGGCTTGGTGGTGATGTCCACATGGGTTGCTTTGATCTTGAATGAACACTGAAGCTGAATTGTCAGAGCGATATCCACTTTATCAGGCTACATTTATACGTTGTTAGGTCATTACTCTGTTATATCAACTTTAAATTTGAAACGAACATTAGTTGGTTTCGTAATGAGAAACACTTAAGTTTTCATTTATTAGTTGTGATCCTCGTTGAATTGATAATCACTAAAAATATTAGGACAAAAGGAAAGGGAGAGATATAAGCAACACAAAATACATGTTCCAGTGTGACAGAGTATCTAATGCATAATTTCAATTCACTTAAAAAATCATTCCTATCTTGGTGACATCTTTGACATTTTCAAACTTGTACCTTCTCCATAATTGTATAGATCTTGCAGCCCTTATTTAGACCAATTACATACTTTACTTTTTAACTTCATTTTTCATTCAAAAGCAAAGTTCAAGCTAGGCTAATTAAGGTCCAAGATTCGAATTGCTAAATCAACCTTCTTATATATTAGACTTTCTTGTACACTCTTCAGTGCCTCAGTATAAATGTGGTCTGATAAAATGAATATTGCTCTGACATTTAAAACCGACTAACATTTAAAACTTCATTTTCGTAAATTTTGTTACATAACAGAGCATTATGTACTTTGTCAGGCCACATTTAAACTAAGTCAGGTCACATTTACACGAAGTCAGGTCAATGCTCTGTTATATCACATAATTTCAAATGTTAGTCAATTTCAAATTTCAGAGCAATATTTACTTTATCAGGCCATATTTGTACGTTGTCAGGTCATTACTCTGTTATATTAACTTTAAATTTGAAACAAACATTCAGTATTGACAAAGTGCTTTGATCCTGGTGTAATATTTTGGCTTGCTGAATGCATATTTTGCAGCTTGTTGGTGCTTTCTGGTAGTTGCTAGTGATAGAGTGAACTGATACTTGTTGGCGGCAAGCATGTTCTAGCAATAATTCAACCTGCACTACACACTCCTTGTATTGTAATAGCAATCTGCAGGAAATGAGTGACTACACTAAATGACACAATATCAGTGGCTTTGCTCTTGATACTCAATGTACAACAGATGGTGATAATCCACCATTTAATTTTGGCATCTTCTCATAGGTTGTTTCTTGGTTTATGATGAAGGCTAGTGGTCCATTCTATCCATTGCGTACTGGAAGGCGAGACAATAATGCTTTATTTACTACGTATACATGTGGCCTGATAAAGTGGATATTGCTCTGAAATTTAAAACCGGCTAACATTTGAAATTTTGTGATATAACAGAGCATTGACCTGACTTCGTATAAATGTGGCCTGACTTCGTACATATGTGGTATGATAAAGTACATAATGTTATAAAGTTTTAAAATACCTTGTTCATTGCCTATATATATTACCACGACACCAAGCCTTGTTCGACCCAAGAAAAACACTTCTCGATTCATTCAATTCAAAATCTGACCACACCATCGTCTTCGCCATGCTGAAGTTACTTAAACTCGACTCTTGAATCATTTGAAATCATCTTCGAACGACATCGAATCACATTCGTATCAACCCGAGTAGAATGAAGATTTATTCGAGGAACAATGATAGTAAACTATTACGATCACTAGAACCATTCTGTTTTCATCCTTGCATAGTCTTTCATTAGACTAACCAATCGGCTTTTATTCCTTGCATGGTTGGTTGGTGTCATCCGTCCTATACGGCACATCAGTGGTTGGTTCCCGAAGTTAAAGTAACCTGTTGAAGAAGAAGAGGCTTGCAGACGAAGATTTAAGTGTCAGTGTTTTAAGTTGTTAAGTATTACTTTAACATGTATTTTTATCACCTAGCCATGTTATAGGTTGATTCTTAAAAGTCTTTCGCTGTGTAATTTATGAGTCTTCCGCTGTAATTTTCTCTGTTGTAAAAAAAATACTTCTCTCGTTTGATGAGAGATCTTTTAATAAAAAGGGTTGAGTTTCTTATCCAAATGTCTTCCGCTGTTTAACCTATTGTTATTTAATATGTTTATTTAAGTTAATTGTTCCGATCAAAGCCTTGGGTGACATCGGACAACAACGTTTGAGGTCACTGGCGTGTGGCATTTCCGACGTAAGTCGGGGGTGTTACAGCCGCTCTCAGAGTCGACTCCCTTCTTGTACACTCTTACAATAGGTTTTCCATGCACAAAGCGGACCGATACAGGAGGTGATTCGATGTCATTCGGAGATGATATCAAATGATTCAAGAGGCGGGTTTAAGTAACTTGAGCATGACGAAGACGATGGTGTGGTCAGATTTTGAATTTAATGAATCAAGATGTGTTTTTCTTGGGGTCGAACAAGGCTTGGTGGTGATGTATATAGGCGATGAACAAGGTACTTTAAAACTTAAGAGCATTATGTACTTTATCAGATCACATGTGTACGAAGTCAAGTCACATTTATACGAAGTCAAGTCAATGTTTTGTTATATCACAAATTTCAAATGTTAGCCGATTTTAAATTTCAGAACAATATTGATTTTATCAGGCCACATTTGTACGTAGTCAGGTCATTACTCTGTTATATTAACTTGAAATTTTAATATTGTTTATAATATTGTTTCTGGTGTGCATTATAGTTTGCTAAATCACATCAATTTATATTAATGGCAAAACATATTTTCTTGGAAAAATTCAGCAACTAAACTCTGCTTTCCCAGTGTTTCGATCATAAAGAACCTGAACAAGAACATACATTTAACTTCTACAAGAATCAGTTTTCATGTCAACACTATACAAGATTGTATAAACAGTGCAAAAGATATTTGGTGAGTGTTTTTATTCACCAAAACAACCATCAATTAGCACATTAGAAATCATTCCTCTATAAAACTAAGCAACTGAGAAATATTATTCAACATATACAGATCATTTTGCTTGAGTTGCGTTTTGATTCTTTGAATGCTACCAATCTTATCATATAGTTTGCATTTTCAGAACATTGTTCGAACATATATACGAACATATATACATCACCACCAGGTCTTGTTCGACCCCAAGAAAATCACATTTTGATTCATTAAATTCAAAATCTGACCACACCATTGTCTTCGCCATGCTCAAGTTACTTAAACCCGCCTCTTGAATAATTTGAAATCATCTCCGAACGACATCGAATCATCTCCTATATCGGCCCGCTTTGTGCATGGAAAACCTATTGTAAGAGAAAGGGAAAATTAGTTAAAAATTTAAAGTTAATATAACTAAAAATGACCTGACTACGTACAAATGTGGCCTGATAAAGTGAATATTGCTCTGACATTTAAAATCGGCTATAACAGAGCATTGACCTGACTTCGTATAAATGTGGCTTGATAAAGTACATAAATGTGGGAGAGATCTATATATAATTTAAGAGTTTAAGTTTTCCATGCACAAAGCGGGCCGATACGGAGGTGATTCGATGTCGTTCGGAGATGATTTCAAATGATTCAAGAGCCGGGTCTAAGTATATTGAGCATGACAAAGACGATGGTGTGGTCAGATTTTAAATTTAATGAATCGAAACGTGATTTACTTGGAGTCGAACAAGGCTTAGTGGTGACATATATATGTTCGTATAAATATTTCTCCCCCTGTCAGTAAGAGGTTAGTTGATGCCTAATGATGTTGCAACACTTCACAATGTGTAATATAAAAGCAATATATACTTGTGTTCTCTGATATTACTCCATATATCTTGATCCAATAATTCAAGCCTCAGAATATGACAAGCCATGCTCCAATTTCTTCAGCAAATGGTTCGACTTCATTCCTGTCCGCCCCCAGATATCCTCTGCTTTTCTCCCCACCTCCATTGTCAGGCCCACACAAGCCTGCAATGTCAGCATAGAGTCCAGGGTTGCCCAAGAAGCTGCTCTTGTACATGGATTTCGTCAAAAGCGGAGTTAACCAGATGTTCAGAAGGCATGTGCTCAGTATTAGAAAGAACAACACTGTCTTTATAATTGTTGAAGGCATCAGAGAGCAAAAAAAAAAATGAAACCCGCTTTTGGACCGATTCTGGACCAATTGAAAAGTATGTTCCCTTCCAATTCATGCAATAGAGCAAAAAAAATGAAATCAAAGATACCACGAACAGAGAGCAAAGTAGCTAACCCCGCTTTTGAACTGAAATCGCAGATCGAAAGCTGAAAATTCGCCGCAGTTGTTCTCTCCGACGACGAAAAGCCGATCGTCGTCGCCTTTCCGCACCGGCGGCCGCTGATGGCTCCTCCTTCAAGAAAATCTCCTCGAGCGTGAATACCGTCTGGCTCCAATTCATGTCGGCGTCCGGGAGAAAAGTCTTCGGAGAACCGCGCATAAACTTGTGGTTCATCTCCACTGAAAACTTCGACGGGAAGAAAAAAAGAGAGAGAAGAAAGAGGGAGAGGCGGAATCGAGATTGGGGGCAGCGATCTGGGAAGTTTCCAGCTAGGGTTTTGTGAAGAACATTAAACATGTTATTAAGTATAATTAACGGATATTAAAAGTATAATTTTAAGGAAAGAAAAGATAAATAGAAATATGATTTTATCTTTCTCTGAAAATCAACTTTTGCAACTTTATGGTAGTTTTGCTATACTTTTCAAAACATGATATTTTTGCAAATGGGCTATCAAATTCTGATAGTTTTTGCTAATGCTTCTATAAATTAATATCTACACTAAGTATAGAAAATTAAACTGTATAGCAATGGTACTGTATTATTTAACTAAAAAAGAAAAACAAAATTAAATTAAATTTCAAATAATAAATACCTCTTCAATTTCATTATTCTCAACATCTTTTTCTTGTACCAAAACTCCATCATTCATTGACATTTTTAACTTTTAAATCGCTTTCGAGAAGGTTTAAATGTTGTAAAAATTTGTGAAGCAATTCTGATTTTATAGATAGATAAAATTTCAAACGAAAGATAAAATTCTGATTTTATAGATAAAATTTTAAAAGCGAGATCTGGGGGAAAAGGAGCGAAAATAGCAAAAGAAGGGAACTAAACAAATATTTTATTTTAAAAGTAATATAAACTTTAACAGACTATCGCAAGAATAGCCGCTTTCAATATCAAGTGGGTCCTCCTGCGCCCGCTTTCAATATTAAGCAAATAAAAGTCCCGCACCCGCAAAGCGGGTGCGTAACTATTTGCACTTTTAGTCACAAAGTCCCGCACCCGCTTTACGGGTGCGTAACTATTTACACTTTTAGTCACAAAAAGTCACGCGTCCGCAAAACGGGTGCGTTACTTTTTGTGGTTTTCGACCTCTTTTCGGATACCCGTTCAGTCTGTCTCGTCCCCACTTCGTATATGCGTACATTGAGTCCTGCTTTAGCGTTTTGTACGAGTTTATTAGTATGATGTAAATGTAATATCGAGAGCGAAGGCGGGAAGCGGGAAGAGGTTGGACATAGTTGGAGCGGAGCCCGAGAAGAGAGGGGAAAGTGTGTTCGTGACTCTGTAGACCTTGAGGGTTTGAGTTCAGAGCTTCAACCCTAGATAGCTTCAAGCCTTGTGCTACTGAAACTCCAACCGCTACCTAGATGGGCATTAAGGTTAGGGTTTTAGTTCTTCGACGATCGGTCATTTGTGTTTGAACTGCATTCACTATTCCTTGACAAATTTTGTTGAAATGGCTTCATGCGTTCTTAAATTGTGTTTCTTTGTATTGCGTTTAGGGTTTAACTAAGCTGCTGGCAGACAATGCACCAAAATGCATGAAAGAGCAGAAATTCGAGAGTTATTTCGGCCGCAAAATCGCTGTCGACGCCAGCATGAGCATCTACCAATTCCTCGTTCGCCCTTTTCTCCTACTTCGTTTCCATCTGCTTCAACCATTTCAGTTATTTTCTTAGAAAATTGTATCTCTTCCCCCCCAATTTATCGCTACGGTGGCTTCGACTGACGGTTTTCACTTGCCGCACCGCAGATAGTGGTGGGAAGAGTTGGAGCTGAAACGCTAACTAACGAGGCTGGTGAAGTCACCAGGTATAGTAATAATAGCATCCGCAAAATATTGTCTAAACTGAAAGCATTCTTGGCGGATTTCCATGCTAAATTTGGTGATGGTTGGGTTTTCTTGCAGTCATTTACAAGGGATGTTTACTCGCACAATTAGGCTCCTGGAAGCTGGGATGAAACCTGTGTAAGTTTCCGTCTTTAGTGCTATTCATCTGGGCTACATGATGATGTCTGTTTCTGTTCAGAGTTCTTTTTATGAGGGTGGAGGGGGAGTTGGGATGGTTGCGGCTTGGTGATAATGTTTGTTATTCCTGTTGCTTCTTATTGACAACTTGAACTAACTATTGCAGTTATGTGTTTGATGGACAACCACCGGATTTGAAGAAGCAAGAGCTTGCAAAACGGTATTCTTGCCAGTGCTCTAGCATTATATCTTCGTGTATTTTATTTAACGTTTTACTCTCTATATCATCATCTCACTGATATAATACCTGCTAAAGTTACTCCAAACGAGCTGATGCTACTGAGGATTTGAAAGTGGCCATGGAGGTAGATTCAAGAATCCTTTTATCATGAAACTCAGTTGTTCTAGTTACTCTTTCTCAATCCATTTCAGTTTGTTTGTTAGTTTTGTGGTCTAGTCAGTTGCTTTGTGCTTTTGATCATCAATGCAGGAGGACAACAAAGAAGACATTGAGAAGTTTAGCAAAAGAACTGTGAAGGTGCGGTGTTATATGTTACAGTCTAAGTGAATGTTTTCTTAAATGCTATTTGCTCAGAAAGAAATTTGCAGCTTTTCTTCATTTTCCTTGTCCAAAGAAATTGCTGTTATGGTAGTTTATATTTTAATAAAAAAAATTCTTGAGCTTATGATAGATGTTTTTTATCAAAAGATCATGTTTGACATTTTGATAAACATGCATGCTCTGGATGACAAATGCATGATTTTTTAGGTTACAAGGCAACACAATGAGGACTGCAAAAAATTATTAAGGCTCATGGGAGTGCCTGTTGTTGAGGTTGGTATTTTGGTGATTTATGTTTCACTGCTGCTGCAAGGAACAACTTAGGACTCATTTTTAATGCTTTTAGGCTCCCTCTGAAGCCGAGGCTCAGTGTGCTGCACTTTGCAAGTCAGGAAAGGTATCAATGGCATGAAATTGCTGATTTTACGAAATTTGTTTAGGCTGCTTCTTGTGTTTTATTAATGGACTTTAAGACTCTATTTTTTGAACCTAATATCTAAGAGCCTATGGTTAATTGCTAGAGTTTGATACTTTTGACTAAATTATTATGTTGATGTCTGAATACTATTGATGATAGTTCATACTTCATATCTAATTGCATGATATTTTTCTCTGTTTCAGGTCTATGCTGTGGCTTCAGAAGATATGGATTCTCTAACCTTTGGTGCTTCTAGGTTTCTACGTCATTTGATGGATCCAAGCTCAAGAAAAATTCCAGTTATGGAATTTGAAGTGGCAAAGGTTAGAAGGAAAAATCTTTCTTTTATTCAAGATCTTTATCCTTGATCTGACTACCTCATTGGCTGATTTGTTCCAGATCCTGGAAGAGCTGAATCTTACTATGGATCAATTCATTGACTTGTGCATACTTTCTGGTTGTGATTATTGTGATAGCATTAAAGGTATCTAAGAGCATCCACTCAATTTAAACACTGTTATTATAAGTTCTATAATGCCTTTTCTCTTACGTAGTCTTTTACTTGTGTACTTCAAGGTCGGTGCAAACCAAGTAGTACAAAACTACATTTCAAGTTTTTGTTGGTTGTTTATTTCTGCTTTATGTGAATGTATTTGCTTAGTGTCTTAGCAATCTATTTTAGGTATTGGTGGGCAGACAGCTCTGAAACTTATTCGTCAACATGGCTCCATAGAGAGTATCCTTGAGAATATAAACAGAGAAAGGTGGGGTCTAAAATCATACAATAGTTTTTTTTAATATTCATTGATGCCTTCTTTTCATTTTCCATTTTTGTAGTGTGCAAATATCACTGTTTCTTAAAAGTGGGTACATCCACAATTTCTACAGCAGTGGGATCAATATTTTTGCCTTTTCTGTTTATATAGTATTATAGTGTACCAAATGAAGCAATATTTTCCATGTCCAAACATTCCTTGAAATAAAAGAAATGTCAAATGCCATTTTAAAAACCATCACACTTGGCAAATTGTGACCATTTTTTACGAGCAGCATGTGAAAGAAGCAATGACTAAAATAATAAGATTTGCAGTGAATATTGATGATTTATGATTCGGGTCTTTGAAAGAAAACGACTTGCTATCTACTGAAAATGGGTCCTTCTGTTTTGAAGAAAATATTTACATGAGCAAACCTGTGGCATTGCTGCTTTTGTAAATTTGAATCTCAGTTTTATTCAGACACTTGTTTTTGATGTGCTAGGCTGAATTGACAAACCATGCTATGTCATCAACATGCATTTTACAATCTGTAGTGTAATCATTTGTTATAGATAATTAATGTCAATGAAATGACTTACCTACATGTTGGTCTTACAACTTAGTTTGCTGCAACTTAGATGTCAATATCAACTTTCCCTTCCATTTTTGAATGCATATGTACTTTTTATTGTTATATTTTATAATCATTACTAGTCTAGGATACATGTAAATATGTTTTAGGACAAAAAACCGCGTTTTGTAGTAGTGTGCGCTTCTTATAGTGCTCTTCATGCTTAGGCGGTAGTCACCCCATCGCTTTCTTGTGCTTCACACTAATTTTTTCACTATTGTGCTTGTGCAGAAGCATTGAAGACATTTCTACTCTCTGCATTTTTTATGTAACTATAATCATTTTCTTACTTTTTTGTCATCTGCTCTCCTCAGATACCAAATACCCGAGGAATGGCCATATGAAGAGGCCAGGCGCCTGTTTAAACAACCTTTAGTTTTCGCAGAAAATGAAGAACCTGAGATCAAGTGGAGTCCCCCTGATGAGGAGGTTAGCTTTTATTCTTTTGAAAATATACAAACTAATATCATAAGATGGGTTTTATGAAGCAATGCTATGAACTGTGTATCCTTTTTAACTTATATGATCTTTTTCAATCTGCGTAGAATGTTTTCGATTGATCTGTTTTTATTATCTGATAGGGGTTGATAAATTTTCTTGTAAGTGAGAATGGGTTCAACCATGACAGAGTGACAAAGGTACTAACTTTCCTGGGATATGTTCTTCATCGATTATTACAGTCCTTTTTGACAAGGTATTTTTTGTCATGCTAGGCAATAGAGAAGATAAAGGCTGCCAAAAACAAGACTCAGCAAGGACGGTATGTAATTTCTAGAGACAAATATTCAATTTATTTACAATGGTTTCCAAAGCTCTTCAGAGTCCGATAATTATACTATGTATAACTACCTGCAGATTAGAGTCCTTTTTTAAGCCAGTTCCCAGCGCATCTGCTCCCATTAAAAGGAAGGTTCGAACATGCAGTGAAATATTTGTTCTATATACCATCTTACTATCTTAGTTTCTGTTTCCATTTTAGCTACAAGAAATTCCAATTTCTTCTCAAATGCTTTGATGGTTTTGCGTGTTATATGAAATACACACGTTTGCAATGTGGAAATTTTGTGTTCAGTTACAAATGTTCATATATATATCATTCTGGTTGGTTGTGGAAGAGGTTATTGTCAGTGATTAAAAAAGCGCTAGGCGCACTCAGGCGCTGGGGCTCCCTGGAGCCTAGGCGCGCCTAGCCACACTATTGTAGAAAAGGACTAAGTTCAGTGGCAGAATGCTATAAAATCATAAAAACATGTTTATAATGAAATAAAGGAAAGTTTAAAGCATTATAATGTTATAAAATCAAGTCTAAACTAGTAAACAATTAGCAAAATAAGTTTAAAGCATAAGAAAACCAATTTTAAAGCATATAAAGTAATGAAACTGAAAGCATAAAGCTCAAAGAGTGAATGGAAGATGCTGCAAAACAGAGGAACCAGCAGAGGAGGGGGAAAGAGACGATTTTTTATTTTGGGAAGTGTTTTAGGGGTTTATAGAGGGAAAGAAAAGATTACAAGTAGCACTGGAATAATGGCATAGGAGGAAGATAATAAACGTTTGATTTTTTGGAGTAATTAAGGAAGCGAAAAGGTTACTTAAGAGATAAATAAAGAAATAAGTTATTTGGATATATCACGAAATCTTTTTTTAAAATAACAATGATATCAAAATATCAGATTAAACTACTGGAAAACTGAGAGGCGCTAGCCTGACTCCAAGGCGTGCCTGAGCGCCTTTGCGGCGCCTAGGGCGCCTGAGGTGCGCCCAGCCACTCTGGGCATGCCTGAGGCTAGCCAGGCGCTGGCCTGGGCCGGGCGCGCGCCTGGAGTGCGCCTTTTCATTCACTGGTTATTGTATTGAATCACCTTCCATGTGCAACGAGTGCACCCAAAGAGAGGGTGAGGAGTGTGGGCGAGTTTGGGTTTGAGTTGACAGAAATGTGAGGGGAGTAAAACATCTCATGTTAGACTTGTTAAGGGGAGAGATTCTTTTGGGGTCACCTGTGTGAATCCCACATTGGAATTGTGGAGGTTCCAAGCCTAGTATATAAGTAGATGGGTTACTCCTCCTATTGCCAATTGGTTTTAGGACGGTTCCCCATTGGGCTTGGTGGTTGTGGCCCAAACAGGATCTCTCCCCCCAACGAATGGTATCAGAGCTTTTGGTTTTGTTGAGATTGTGGGTATTCGCAGCGGAAGCGTGGTGGGCCCATAACCCAACTGGATCTCTCCCCAACAAGACTTAGGTTTCTGTTAAAATACTTGGAGTTCTCTGTAATTCTGTAAATACAAATCAGAAAGAGATTAAGGAAGTAGTACAAAGAGGGAAAAGAAATAAGCACTACATATGTAGTTGGTAAATGGTTACCAAATTCTTTTTAGAGGACCCAGCCTATCTTTCCTTCAGCTCTTTCAGAAGTCAGAACTAAGTCTTCTGGTTGTCATCTTATGTTCTGGGCCCTAAGCTTCATTAGAAGCAGTTGTCCGATTTGGTGCCTGGAGCTGAAACTGGTGTTGAACTGTCCAGTGGACCTGTGTATTACTAGTAGCTATCTGATCGTGGAAAACATTATTCTTGGTGCTGAACTATAATTATATTCTGGATTTATTCATTAGGGGGTGTTCTTTATGATTCCAATGGAATCGAGAATGGAATGGCTCCGATGATACACTGTGTTTGTTATAGTTAGGAATAGGAATCAAATTGATTTCATGGAATGAGTGATTTCCGACATCCTTCATCACTTCTCCATTCTTGCCTAAATCACTTCTTCTCTTCCCTCGCTCGCCAGCAGTCTCCACCCTTTTTCCCTCCCTGTCCGTTCTGCAAAATTAGCTTGTGGTTCGAACTCTGTGACCATCATACAAAACTCTTGCGTTCTTTTTGTCGATCTTATGTGCTTCGGATTTCTTTTTTAGCTTGTTGGAACTGCTGGACATTTTCTGTTAAATTGTCTTCAGACTTTCTGTTGGCTTCAAATTTATGCTAAAATCCCGAACTTCCTTTTCCTCTGTTCTGATTGTTTCAAACTTGCTGCTGATATTTTGAGGTTATTGTGAATTTGTTCAAACCTGGTTTTTCTTCTAACTTGATGATGTTGAGTTTCCCTACATTTTGATTTTAGGCTTTGACTTTAAGTTTGTGCTGTTTAGTTTCTTTTGATATATGACTGCACAATGTTTGGCAAAATTTTGCTGATGAGCTTCTTTGTACACAGTTACATGAAAAATGGCAGTATTTATGTTTAAATGAACAGGTTTTTTTTCAATCCACAACAAGTTTGAGGAATGTTTCATTCAAACATCATACCAAAACACGAGTTTCATTGTCATTCCGAATCGTGATTCTGTTCCCGTTCCCATTCCGATTCTTGATTCCAAGCTGATACCTCAAGTCCTACCAAATGAGCCCTATGAGTAATGCTGGATTTAGTGAGTGCAATGTTTTTTTGTGTAATTTCCTAGCTTTTTCACAAAGCATGTTCCATTTTCTACATGAAAATGCTTTCTTGAGGGTTACAGAATGCAATACTAAATAGTATTTTTCTGTCTCTAGCTTAATACAGTACATTCAAGGCTTTACTTATGTTTCCAATTTATCAATTTATTGCTGCTGTTTTATTTTCAGTATACAACATCCACTGATCAGATTACCATTTTATATTCTTGTACTACTGAATTTTTGACAGGAAACAGCAGATAATTCCAAAAAGGAATCAGCTACCAAAAAGGCAAAAGGCCGTGGTAGAAAGAAGAAGTAATGGATTTCGAATCCATGTTGCAGAATTATAGGAAGTGAGTTGATAGATTCTGCAGTTTTTGATATTTCTTTCGGCCACTGTCAGTTGATATTCTAGTGTTCTATGAAATTACCTTTGTTATTAGACGATTCATATGAAGAAACTACTTGTGAAATTTACCCATTAGATGTGCTTGCAGGATGGCTATTATCAGGGGAAAAACCAATGCTGCTCCAGTTTTGCTGGCGATGTTATGAATAGCACTGCTGATATTCTTAATTAGCCCCTGTAAAGTTATGTGATATCTAAGACCCGCCACTCTCTATCCCGTTGGAATTTAACCTGTGCTGACGCATTGTTGAAGTTATGGCATCATTTTAAGGAGTGTACTAGAGTTTAAATTGAGGTCTACTTTCTGAATTTCAAACGGTTTTGCCCCCACCCCCATCAGTTACTATTATCTTCCTTTGCCTTGCCAACAAGAACCATCGGTAGGAAATGAATTTATGTTGCTGGAAAGCTTCACCCGGCTTGCTTGGAAGTTGGAACTACACTTCAAGGCTCTCAAACTATTCCTTGCAATTTGCAAGGCTTCTAAATGTGATGTTGAGTTCTGTTTTTTAGCTTCCGTTGTTATGCTACTGCTAATTCCAGAAGCCTTAACTGGATGCTTGTACCTCTTTGATAAATTCAGTGCCCGCCATCACTCGCCCATGGATTATTTCTGGGGACTTCGATTGTATTCTTGATGAGAGTGACAAAGCATCAGCAATGGACCGTCATTTTGGGTCTTATTCTTTGTGGCTGCAACCACACTCTGGGCAACCAATAGTTAGCGAAATTACTTATAGGCTTGAGACAGTATTGGTGAAAGATGACGCGATACAAGTTCCTTCCAATGAAGTTCCGTATTGGTGGTGACAAATCACAACGAATACTATTGTTATTATTTATTATTTATTAAAGTACAAAATAATGTACCAGGAGATTACGGAATCTTTCTTAATATTTTTAATTATTTTAATAATTTTTTCATACACTGATTATATTCTAATATACCCCCAAGCTAGACGATTGAAGGAAAAGTCTAAAGGTTTGTTCGATATAACTGGAGCATTATAAAGCTGAAGCTGGAGTTGGGTAAAGCTGGAGGTATTAGTTGGAAGCTGGAGCCGGAATAACAAGCTGAAAGTGAAATTGGTGTTTGGTATGACCTAGTTGGAACGAGATAAATGACCTATAAACTGACAAAAATATCCTCCTCAAATTTACCCCTCTAGATCACGTGACCCTCACGTGCCTTCATTTTAACTAGTAGTCGTGTTTTTGCACGTGCCGCTCATGTGCCTCCCCCTTGTCCATAGGCATACCTGTTCCTCAACAAAAAAAATCACGATTCTCCTCCTCTAGGGTTACACAGCCGTTATTTCCCTTGGCGATCTCTCCTCCATTTCAAGCTTCTTCTCCAGCTCTCCTGATGAGAATCAAACCCCCAAAGAGGTTCTTCTTCCCAAGAGAAGCTCGATCGTGTCCAAGCTAGGGCTTCTTCTCCTTCCTTGAGCTTGAATGGTTTCCAATAGTCTTTGGAAGGAGCTCTCGACCGTGGGGGAGATGAATCACCAAGGGAGGCGCCGAGAGGAGATGCGAATGGGGAAGTGCCAAGGGAACCTCTCTTGGAGGTTCCTTGGCCGAGATTGGCTTGTTCGAACGAGAGTTTGAGAGCTTGAGAGATCCACACGGGTTTGATGTGAGAAAGAGAGATGGGAATGTTGAAAGCTTGAGTTGAAAGAAGATAGTGGCTGCCTAGAGGGAGATAAACTCAACCTTAGGCTATGCCACTCTTTAATTCTTCAACTAACTAACAAAGGAAGCCAAGGATGGCTTATATAGTCAAGGGTGTTGGTGGGCTAGAAGCCCATATGCAAATGGGTTCACACGCCCACCAAGAAAAGGAAATGCTTGACTTTAAATTAACAAAAGGGAAAATGGTGGACTAGGAGCCATTGGCAAATGGGTCCACACGTCCCACCAAGTAAAGAAAATGCATGTCTTAACTAACAAAGGGAAAAGGGGATAAAAGCCATAAGGCTTGGATATAGACGGGTGCATAGATGCCTTGGAATCGAAGCATTGTCGATGCTTGAGTGTCGTGGCATTGATGCGCCGGCGTCTTGGGTTGGTACTTATCACTCTCCCCTTCTTGAAGGAGAATTGTCCCCAATTCGATCATCGGGGACCGGGGGCACATAAGGGCCGACGTCCTCCACAAAGAATGCGGTGTGGGCCCCGGGAATCGTCGGCATGAAAGCATCATCGACGAGCCTCTTGAGCATATGGGAGGCAGCACGACCGTATGGGCTAGGCTTGGAATGGCTCCTGGCTGGGATCCGTGCGAACGTTGGAGGCATGTGCGCCGTGGACCTATAACAAGCAATCTCTACAAGCAATGGAAAAGTTAGCCAACGGTGCGGTGGGTCCCTAAGAATGGCTCTAAGCAAGGCATCGGGGTGGAGGCGGCAACTAATGTTAACTTGAATGCCCTTCCCAAATTTCAGCCACTCAAGTTTCCAAAAATGAACCACAAGGCTAGGGTCCCAAGCCAAGACAATAGGACGAGGGATTCCATAGAAATTTGCCTCGGTGTCGAAAGCAATGCCGGCTAGCTCGGTTGTAGGGTGCGATGGTGGGCAAGCAATGTCAAGGGCTAACCTAGGGTGGTTCTCGCCCCACACACAAATGGAATCCCTCCCCTTCTTAAACGTGTGCAATCCGATTAGAAAGACCATAGTTAGGTCTTCCCAAAGGGTGAGAGAGATAAATGCGGGTATGGAAAGGCCGGGAGGAGGGAACCTATTTAAGCGAGGTAGAAGTGTAGGTTTAGAGCCATAATCCTCTAAAGTTGCCATGGAGGTAGTATTCCCAAAAGCTCTACGACACTTATTGGCATCCTCAATCAACAACTTCCCAAATGAGGCCCTAAGGGCACAAGGCTCACACTCTCGGATAAGGGAAAGGTCAACCCAATAATGTCTCGCAAGGTCACCCAAAACGGCGCACGCCGGTGATAAGGGACTAATGAGTGTCACGGGTGCATGCAAAAACAAAGTAATGGAAATCATGAGAGTATAAGCATGGCAAGGAGAGGGAAGCATATACCTCGGGGACAAGATGTTGGCAATCTTGTCCCGGTCCTTCTTGTGCCGACCATCCAAAGGCAAATGATCCACAAAAGTCGGCCTATGGACATGGCGCAGACCGCCGTGGTAAAGTGGCAATGGTGAGGCCCCGGGCTGCAAAGAGGGCCCCGAACAAGGTGGAAGCAAGGCCATGCCGATGGTGGGGTGGTCAAACGGAGGCCCCAAGGGATAACAAACCCGCCGGTCAGGAGGTGTCGGTGGGAACTCTCGTCGGCGAGCCAGATGAAGCTCTGGAGATGGGCCGGAGAGTGAGGCCTCTACATGGGCGTGAGGCATGGAGGGCAACAATGGCGCCGACCAAAGTGGTATCAAGGCGCAAGCCTCCTTCGGTGGGGTAGCCATAGGGTGCCGACCGCCATAGGGGTGGGTCGATGGGGTCCCGTCAATAACCGACAAGGGCTCGCTCGTGGCAAGGGGAGGCGGCCAACCAAGTCTTGGCCGAGGCAACGGCGCGGCCAGCCGAGTGGGCGACAAGACACCGCGGCGCGACACCATGGGGAAGGCGGGGCCCGCTCCAGGGGTGAGGGCGCCCGACGACGATGGAGACCCGATGGCCTCGAGGTGGGCCTGGGAGGCGCATATGTCCTCGGCTGCGGTGTCGGGCTGCTGGGCACAAGGAGCATCATCGGTGTGGTCCGGCGGACGTCGGCCCGATGGCGGCCGAGCGTCAAGTAGCTTGTTGGGCACCCAACGTGCCAAGGTGGCGGTCAGCCGAGCCGCACGAGGAGGTACCAGGAGGGAGGAGCAACGGGGAAAAAGGCGCCAAATCCGGGTGAGGCGGCGGGGAGGTGTCATGGATGATGGCCAAGGGAGGCCCCATGTCGGTCGTCCGTTGACCCATGGCCTCCGCCGCTAGTGGCTCTTCGATGGCCAAGACCTTTCCGAATGGCGCCCTACGACCTCGGCAATGGTGTCTTCACGGCGGTCCGCGGCGAGGGTGGTAGCCGAACGGGGTTGCTCCGAGGTAGTTGTGGGCGCTACGGCCACGGGGAGGTAGGCAGCGAAGCGGAGCTCCATGGAGGTAAACCGCGCATTGTTGGCCTTAGTAATCGCCTGCTCTCGGAGGAAGGTGGCATGCAAGGCCTCGTTGGTGGCCACCCGGGGCACCCAAGCGGCATGCGCGGCTTCGAGGCGCTCAACGTCTTGGAGAGCGCGAGCCAACTCGGCCATGAGGGCATGGGTGGCGGCGTCAGTCCTTTGGGCGCGCCGGATGGCATACTATGTCTTGGCCCTCTCCTCGGCTAGCCGAGCCTGAAAGGAGCCGGGAAATATGGTGGGGGAGGAGCCCTTCGAGGGCTCCAGTTGCCGACCTCCAAGTGGTCCTCCATAGGGTGTCACCTACAAGGACACGAGGCAAACCAATTAAAACATTCCCAAGCACTAATTAAAGCCAACAAGTAATCAAAACAAATAAGTAAGGAAGACAAGGACTAAGGTCAAGGCAACACAAGGAACACCAAGTAGGCTCAAGCAAGGGCAATGTAGTGCTAATATCGTGGGACTTGAGTACAAGGGAGGACCACAATACTTTGAAACCAAACCCAATGGAATGACCGTAGGCTAGTGTAAGTGAATGCCGAAAAAGGCCAAGGGTGACAAGTGTGAGGGAGAGTCCAATCGGCCACCCTATGGGCCCAAGTAGAAGTGGGGAAATATGGGCAAGGCTCCTAGAAGAAAATGGAGAGATGGGCTTAGTGGCCCATGGTACCTAATGAGGGTGAGAGAGCCCACCAAAGAGAATGGCCCAATCGAACAATGGAAAGGAGAGTGGACCTTGTCTTGGGAAATTTGCTTTGTTTTTTTTTTTTAAATGAGAGCACCGAATTCTGTTTTTTTTTTCTTTTGTAATGTGGGCCTTTGCCTTTTGTTGGGCTCTTTTTGAATGAGCTTTTGTTAAACAATGCAAGAGCAAGGTCCACTAGAAAGTATATGAGTGTAGGATGGAGTGGGGCCACCGAATGGGTTTGTGAAGGGCCATTAGGGCCGGCACCATGGGTTTGTGAAGAGAGAGTCCCCTTTTTGGGTGTGGGACAATATGTAGAAGAGGGAAAAGAAGTTTGGAGGCTTTCCACTAATAACCCCTCCTTTTTGGAATCCCACAAAGAAGTAGCTTTCAATCACTCTAACCCACACAAGTCAGCCCATAGTCAAATTTGACACTTACTTAAACTACCTAAGACAACCAAAAGAGTTAGAGAGAAAGCAAGTTGGTCCTTTACCTAAAATACTCAAATCACATGCAACACTTAAGAGTTCAAAAGGAGCAAGCAATGGGTCATGGGAATGTGGTCACCAATGGGGGAAGGTGATGGTGGCTGTAGGGTGGTGGCAGCAAGGTGGCGGAAGTGGTGGTCCGGTCGCCGGCGGTGGTGGAAGTCGCCGGAAAGTGAGTTTTTTTTGCGTTTTTGGGGCTGTTTTTTGGGAGGGTTTGGGTGGGATGAAGAAAGCCACGAAAATAACTATTAAACTATCCTAAAAGCAAGCAAAAGAAGCATGGAAATAAAGAAAAACTGAGCATGAACAACTAAGCACACAACATGAAGAAACAAGAAAAAAATTAAAACTAGCTAGAGGGGAAATGAGCATGAACACATGGTCAACATAGAAGCAAGAAAAGAACTCATGAAAGCTATGAAAGTAAGCTCAAAAACTGAAGTTGGAAGAGGAAAAGAAAAAACTTAGCTTGGGCTTTGGCTCTTGATACCAATTGATGAGAATCAAACCCCCAAAGAGGTTCTTCTTCCCAAGAGAAGCTCGATCGTGTCCAGGCTAGGGCTTCTTCTCCTTCCTTGAGCTTGAATGGTTTCCAATAGTCTTTGGAAGGAGCTCTCGGCCGTGGGGGAGATGAATCACCAAGGGAGGCGCCGAGAGGAGATGCGAATGGGGAAGTGCCAAGGGAACCTCTCTTGGAGGTTCCTTGGCCGAGATTGGCTTGTTCGAACGAGAGATGGGAATGTTGAAAGTATGAGTTGAAAGAAGATAGTGGCTGCCTAGAGGGAGATAAACTCAACCTTAGGCTATGCCACTCTTTAATTCTTCAACTAACTAACAAAGAAAGCCAATGATGGCTTATATAGTCAAGGGTGTTGGTGGGCTAGGAGCCCATATGCAAATGGGTTCACACGCCCACCAAGAAAAGGAAATGCTTGACTTTAAATTAACAAAAGGGAAAAGGGTGGACTAGGAACCATTGGCAAATGGGTCCACACATCCCACCAAGTAAAGGAAATGCATGTCTTAACTAACAAAGGGAAAATGGGATAAAATCCACAAGGCTTGGATATAGACAGGTGCATAGATGCCTTGGAATCGAAGCATTGTCGATGCTTGAGTGTCATGGCATTGATGCGCCGGCGTCTTGGGTTGGTACTCATCATCTCCTGCAGATCGAAGGTAATCAGGCGTTCATCAAACCAAACTTTCTTCTTTTCTATCAGTTTTTTAAAGTTGGAAAAACAAGTTTCTTATTTGTGTAGGCAAGGAAACTTCTACAAAATTGTGCAATCGTGTTTGAGATCTTATGGTACGTCTAATTTATCTTACAAAAAATTAGCTATTTGTGATGATCGAGTGGAAAATTCAAAATTAGGGCGTCGTTTAGGGTGTTCGATCGACTGTATGTTGAAAATTTAGCTATGTGCGGTGATTGAGTGTATGTTGAAAATTAGGGATTCGTTTAGGGTGTCCGAGGTGGAGGTTGAGTAATATAAAATTAGGGTTTGTGAATGTTCATTTTACTTGATTGGGCTTATTGATTTATAAATGTATTATTGGAGCTTGAGTTTTTAGAGTCACTGTATGTAAACAAATGCATGTTCCAGTGCATGATGTTTTTGAATGACTATTTGATTGAATTTTTCTAACTCCATAGTGGTTATGATGCTTGTTCATGTATGTTCATTTACTGACTCCCTTGTGATTGTGATGCTTGTTCATGTATGTTCAAGTGCAAGATTTGTTTGAATCAAGGTGTGATTGAAATTTTCTTGTTCCAGCTATATGTTGGCCTGCTTATTGATATTCAATATATACCCTAGATCGTAACACCCTGGATTTATAATCTTTTATAAGGATTAAAGTGTTACCCATGTCAACAAAAGGTCTTCCTTTTTAGGGTTCAAGTGAGGACAAAGAATTCTGAAGTTAAGCGTGCTAGGGCAGGAGTAGTACTAGGATGATTGACCTCCTAGGAAGTCCCCAAGTTGACATGAGATGACACTTCTAAGGTCTCGGGCCTTACAAATGATATCAGAGCCAACTCTGGATTACGAGTGGACCTGGCCCTGAGGGCAATCGTTCGACCCAGAATGCGGTCTTTAGGCCTTGACATGGTCGTCAAGGGTTTAAGTGTGAGTGATTATAACACCCTAGATTTATAATCCTTTATAAGGATTAGAGTACTATCCATGTCAACAAAAGCTCTTCCTTTTTAGGGTTCAAGTGAGGACAAACACGAAAGTAGTACCAGGATGGGGTAACCTCCTAGGAAGTCCTCGGGTTGGCATAAAATGACACTTCTAAGGCCTTAGGCCTTACATGTTTGCCTTCTATGAATTTTTCTTGTTCCATCTATGATTTTTTTTGTTCCCTATACAAATTTTAATGAATACATCACAGTGCATGATTTACATATGCATGTATGATATATGTTAGCGTTCTATTTTTCCATATTTTCATATGTTGACATGAGCATGTTCTTGTCTGAATTGGTTGATGAACATGGGTGTAGTACCAAGATGCACATGAATTTATGAAGAAGAATTCATTGATTGATTGATGAACAAGAAATTAGATGTGATACTTTGGTTGATATGTTAGGGTGATCTTTGTTTTCGAAAAATATTTGGGTTTGTTCTTAAGGGAGAGAGGGTGGGGCTTATAAATGTTTATTGTAACCTTGGATTGTGGAAAAATTGAAGGAAAATGTCCCAAAAATGCTCCTAGCAATCATACCCCATAACAAGGGGGAAGAAAAGGAAAATAAGTTTCCATGGACAGATGATTTGGCCCTATAGTTGATTCTCATATGTTGAGCATATCTTGTAATACCCCTGACTTATGTCGAAAGTGTCACACGCTAGTGACCCCAGGCTTAACATCGAACAAAGTTTTGTAGAACATGTAATAAAATCATACAAATAAAACAGTAGCGGAGGTCTTTTTAAATAACAACAACTTATATAACCTCTCCTTATAAAGTGTAGAGATTTAGTTTTAACAAACATAAACGAATTAAGTATAGCGGAAGACTTATTAAAACTCTAATGCATAGGATTAAACCTTTCTAATAGTAAATCTTCAAATTGCAATTAAAAGCTTCATGTGTAGTATCATGGTATCCATCCATCGCCACCTTGAGTGATCTCACGTTACTGATATTTGTAAAGAATTACCTATTACAACAAGTAGACAACCCTCATCGGGGTCAATTGGTCGACTCATAAGAAATGTACAAGGTAATAGGTACTCACATTGAAACATATCATTGATAAACATGATGCATGATCATAGGTAATAACTTATCATGAGTACAAGGAGATGGACATACACTAACTAACAACACTCCTAACACCTCATCAAGAATTATCTATTTCAACCTTATCGATTTCGATACAGCTTAATACCAAAATAGAACATGGTCGATTTATCACCTACTTCCAAATTATCGTACTAGGTCCCTTTGAATATCATGTATCCTCTCAATCAATTAATGTTACTTGATTACCCACAGATCAATAAGGTAGTTTGTATCCAATACCAAGACGTTTATTCCTTGATTATAAAATTCCTAGATTTTATATAAGTACCACAAGATCACTTAACCAACCACTTATCTATGATCCTACAACCATCAATCCAATTATCATACACTTTCTCGATCTTGAATCTTACTTCACATGTAAGTTCATTCAATAACTTTATCTTAGAATCTCCACCTCATAATCTATATCCAAAAATTATATCGAGTCAAGAGCTCAACCAACCTTACAACTTAATCTATATTCCCTTAATAGAAAAATATCCTCAATATCATCAAGTTAGAAACTCAAACTTTCAAATAAACATCACAACTTAATCTATATCCCTCGAGTATAGAATATCACCAATATCATCGAGTTAAAAAGAACTCTAACGTTCCAACAAACATCAAACAATTCATACCTAACTCAATTATAATTATAGCTTTGCACATCCCAACTTAAATCCACAATGCACATTTATGTCCCCTTATATCCATCAATGAAACACATGTTCTTATTTATAGTTCTAAGCACACCATCATATACTAGTCATAACTTCTATATAAGAAATATAATGTCTAGCAACCAAACAAGGTGTAGAAGATAACTAAACAGTCGTTGAACAATTATATTCAAAACAAGTAACCACATTAAAAACAATACATTTAAGATCACTTTATGTATCATCACATATATGAAATCATAAAAAACATTAAATACAAACACATATCATTACATAAATGACAATGAATGCATGTTCACACACACGATGTCAACTTAATTGAGACCTTTTGACACATATCCACACCACACACACAAGGTCAGCATCGCTCAAACCTTTTTAACACACAAGGTTAGCTCAATTGCAACCTTGACCACACACACTATGGATATTGGCCAAATCTGAGCTCATATTGGAAGTCCACGTCTGTACAAACGCCACAACCTCAAGCCTGCAATATGGCCGTACATACCCCATCGAAGGCCTACTCTGAGGTATGCACCCACTATTGCACTCCCATACCCGAGGTCGCCTTCACCCATGATTCGGAGGGTGGTGCATCCGCGTCCTAATCACATGCAAACTTCACATGGAGGATGTCCTCACTTTTTCTTTTGACCACTCATATGAATGACAACATACATTTTCATAACACAAATGAACAAGTCATTCATATAACGAACAAGTCAAGCACATACATGAAATCATTCAGATTTTATAATATAATATTATATAATATTTCATGAATGAGTCATAATAACATTACATGCATCAATAAACTCACACAAACATTTATTATAACAAATCTTGGACGCATAAAGCATTATTCAAACAAGCACACAAATGACCAACTGAGCAAGTATGAGAACTTGCCTTATTAATGATATCCGAGCCTTTATAATGTATCAATCAAGACCATATATCCTCAAATAATTACCTAGGATGTAAATGATGTCACAATACATTCTTAAGTTTCACTGTTCAAAATCTAAAATTTGACGGCTTACTGTACATTAAAAAACGTAACTATAACTGGATCTAAAATAATTCAAAATATAAGAACAAGATGATATGAATAAATAAGAATGCGTCTAGGTCATTCTCCAAGTGGAACGAACCCTAAATCATTTATAAATATTTCGTGAAAGTTCAACAAAGTCAGTAGCGCACATCACGCGCACTGATTTTCTAAGAATCATATAAAATTCATTATGGCCTTAAATCAAGTGATTCAAAAGCCTAAATTTTCTTAACTTCCATATTGTAATCCTAGAAAATGAACCAGTCCAAAAAAATCTTAAAAGTCAACAAAAACATACGAATAAAGTTTGACATTATGAAACATAGAAATTCGAAATCAAATCTCTTTCAGAATTCTGGAATTTTAGAATTAAATTCACAAAAACTATATTTTCAGTATAATAAATAAAGTAAACATAACATTAATATTTTTGAAGAAGTTAGTAAGAACCTTCAATTAGAACCAACGAAAATCTCCTCTTACATGACCTTAACAATTTATTTAAATCGGGTACGCAGAATATGCAATGTCACATTGTAAAATTATCAAAAAATCGAAGACAATTCCTTTATTGATGAAACTAGTTCCAAACGTTCATACACATGTGCTAGTTTATCATATTAAATACCCATTAGGATAAGATAAACCATTGACAAGATATAAGAAAAACGTTTCATGAACTCAAAATCAAATCATCAACCAATTGTTATAGTTCAACAATTTTTTATAATATCAAACGACATCGAAAATATACGATTTTTCATATGAAACTACATATATATGTTTGAAATGCACTGTTAATTTCAAATCAAAATAAAATTTAGAACTATTTTTTTAATAATTTAATGTCTTAACAATGTCGACCAAAAATTCCTGGCAAGAGCTTCAACCACCTTGCTTTTTGACGGCGTGTGAGGACGTGTCTTTTGGATTCATGGGACGTGCTTCATATGACAATGTAGAAGACAAAGAGAAGAAGAGAATCCAATTTGAATCGTCTAAATCTGACATCGTGTGTATAAACGACAGTGTTAAGAAGTTGACTGAGTTTTAGGGCTGTGAGAGAGAAAAACCGAGAGAGAGAGAGAGCGGCGTGAAGAAGAAGAAGAGAGAAAAAAGTTGTGTGATTTTAGATTAAAACTAAACCCTATTTATAGGGAAGGAAGGATATCAATTAAGATAATACTTTTGGAAAGAAAATAT
This sequence comes from Rheum nobile, assembly GCA_027886185.1. NCBI lineage: Eukaryota > Viridiplantae > Streptophyta > Magnoliopsida > Caryophyllales > Polygonaceae > Rheum > Rheum nobile. The sequence continues at coordinate 4,648,625 of WOAB01000697.1, read as the reverse complement.
TCAATATTCCTTTTTATTTCGAATTAATTTTATTGGGACAACTTAGAAGGAAAAAATAAATTTTAACACACTTATTTTTAATTTAAGTTTAAATTATACTCTTAAATCATTCATAAGGAATTTATTTGACATAAGATATAACTTCAAGTTTATAATATAATCATTAAAAATATAATAGATTTTATAATTCCTAATAAAATGAAAGACATTTACAATAATAACCCTATTTAAAAGTTAAAATATTACGGGTTATTACATATCAGAACAAGCATAGGGAGATGCAATCTTTTAACTAGGTAGACATTTCAAACACTTTTGAGGAGCATACGGGTTTAAAGTGTACCAAGGATATTGTCAAGAACAAGTTTGATTACATCAAAGGAATTTGGACGTTATGGACTAAAATCAGATACAAGAGACTAGTTATGGATGGGACCCTGATAAGGGACTCATCACTGCATCTGATGAGTGATGGGAGAAAAAGACCAAGGTAGTATCAATAAATTTAGCAATTCTTGTGATGAGGCTTAGGGTTCATATGATGTATTAATTGTGTATCACATTTGTCTGCTAAAAATAAAAGGATGTAAGAGATTCCGCAGGAGGGGTATTGAATTTGAGCTGAGTGAAATATGGGATTTTATCTATGGAATTATAACCTCAATTGGAAGGCATTGTGTTGCTAGGTGTTGCAAGTGAAGAAGATGTAACATTAGATTAATGGGAATGAGGGGATGAAGATGTCCCTATATGCTTGAATCAGGATGATGATCTTGATGAGTAGCTGGATTCTGCATAACAAGAGTTTACAACGCCTCATGTGTCTCGTGCAACTTACCAGAAACAATTAGAGTCAAGGCCATGATATTCTTCAGGAAGATCATCCATGGGTTCCCCCAAAAAGAGGAAACCCTCTTTCCCGCTGCCGCATTGTACTAGAAGAAGCTTCAACTTGTTGGGGAAAATTGCAATAGGATGATGAGTCTATTTGAAGATGAGTTGGGAAGTTCTTCTTGCATGGGAGGGAAAAAAGCTAAAACCTACACTCTTGTGGTTTGCATGGAGGTCATAGATAGGATGATTGCGAATGGCTTGGTTGAGGAGGGATCCTTGTTATGGTGTTCTGCGGTGGATGATAACAGATTTTTAGTCGTGTAAAAACTGCTATGCAAAATATTCAAACAAACCCTAAACCGTAGTCCTAGGTAAGTAAAGGTCGAGTCCATAGGGAGACAGATTCTATCTTTATATGTAAATTATGTGTCAATCCAAAGTAACCACAAGGGGGTTTTGTTTGTTTTAAAATATCTAAGCATGCAAAAGGTAAGTAAACTAAAAGTTGTGAAGTCAGTGGTGGGAAAAACACTTAGTCAAACAACATCCACTATTCGTATGACAAGTTGATCATAGATACTCATTCAAAATCTCATGCAATGGAAATTCCAATTCCTTTTCAGATATAACTAATAGCACAACCAGATACTATTAGCACTAACTAATTAAACAACCCTGAAACTATCAAGATTCAGTTTAACAGCAGCCTTACGGATAGGAATATAGTTGGATATAATTCTAGCATAAAACAACCAGCTTTTATCCTAGAATGCAAATCAGTTCTCTTCTGCATAAGATTAGCACAACCAGTTACTAATACGATGCAGTTGCTACTCTGAAATAGATATGCTCAACCAGTAACAATCTAGATCTAGCAATAGATCGATAACAACAAACCCTAGTTGATCAGACTGGAGAAAATCAATATCAATCATAAGCAATCAAACAAGAGAATAGATAAAATCCATGCAATAGATTAAGAACGAGAATCTCACAACTGAATCCAAATGAAAGCTTCAGCTTCTGACTAAGCAAGAGAGGCTTAGTTCTTCATAACGTAGAACGTAGAAAGGAGAAGTAGAATTAGGGTTCCGAGATAATGGAAACAAGTCTCTCTCTACCCTTAAATACTAAAGGAAATAATTCTGAAATTAACCTAAAACGAAATAATAAAACGTAATAAAATAATCCAAAAAATAAAACATAAAAGGAAAATCGGCTCGGCGGACTTCAGACGTTCACGGCGGCCGCTGCAACCTTCACGGCGGGCGCCGTAATTGCGGCGGTTGCCGTCTTTCCACGGCGGGCGCCGTGGACAAATCGTAGCTAAGGCTTCTGGAATGGATTTGGCGGCGGTCGCCGCCTCTTCTGCGGCGGTCGCCGTGACTCCGTATCTTCAGCTTTTGTCCTTCAGCTCCTAAAGCCTCCAAAATGTGTCTTCCGCACCTCCTCGCCAACATCCCAAGTCTCCAACAAAACACCTAAAAAACACCACTAAAACCACGCTAAAACTCCGTCAATACACACAACAGAATCGTGTGTATCAGTGGACGATCTAGGCACTTACGAGAACCGACATACCTTCATGACAATCCGGACTGATGAGTCAAGGCTAGCAAGGATGAAATTCCGATTGCAGAAGCTAAATGGAGTTAGAAGGGTATGATAAGAGGGTGGTTGAGAGGTCTGATGATAGGGTAGTTGAGAGGAATTTGGCTTCGTTGAGTTTACAAGACATTTTTCATTTTTTAGTTCATGATGAGTAGTACTTTAGCCTTTGTGGGTTGAACAATGTGTTTTCATTTGTGGATTTCTTTGTCTATGTATTTGATGATGTGTATGCACAACTGAGCTTCCTTGTTTATGGTGATTGCTTCTGGATTGTATATTTGTGAAAATTATGAAATGCATGTTTCAGAATCACATGTTCAATGTTTTTGTATTGTCAATGAATTGTTAAGCGGTTTTTTTGTCTTTTAGAGAAGGATATGCAAGAGATGTGAAGGAATCAGGCCAACATGTGTAGGAAAATGATTGTTCTAAGGTGTATGTCATAGGATGTGTATATATGATGCAAAGTTGTGGGATGTTGACTTGTACATTATAATTTACCGTCAGCTCCATTTTAAGTTTGCATAATTGTCAAAACTCATGGCTCGTAGACCTTTGAGAAGACGAGCTAAACGTATAATTATTGGCCAATGGACACTTGAGCAATATTTCATGCTTCTTTTAGCCTACTACTTCATGTTCATCCACAAGGTCTCGTGCTTCAATTATGAATTTACAAGGTACATTTGGATGAGACAAGTGCTAGATTCAGAATCACATGTTTGATTAACTAACGCGTTTCGAACGAGAAGCATGTATTGCTAAATTTGTTTAGTGTGCTAGAAACAAGCATGGATTAAGACGTTCCAAACACATGACCGTTTTGGAGAAAGTGGGTATTTTCCTATACACCATAGCCTTGGGTATGTGAAACCGAGCAACTTGTAAGATATTCCAACATTCAGGGGATACAATTAGTCGTACTGTCCATGATGTTCCGGATGCAATTACAGGCCGACGAAAGAGATTTCATGGACTTGCCCGAGACCTTCTTCAACCAAGGGAACACACTTTTGCTTCTATTCCGGATAAGGTCGTAAATGATGAAAGATATAAGTTCTTTAAGGTAATGAGAGTATTTGATTCAATCGAATTTACTTATAATGCATAAGTAAGGTAATGCAATGATAATTAAGGGTGCAATTGGATGCATCGATGGGAAACACGTCGATGCTTGCATCCCCAGAGCTGAGTAGATGCCATATCGATGTCGGAAGGGCTTGTGCTCCTTCAACATCATGGCAATATGCAATTTTGACATGTTTTTTACATTCATTTCCGCCGGATGGGAAGGAAGTGCTCATGATGCTCTGGTATTTTACCACACGCTTCAGACAACTAGCATGGATTTTACTCACCCACCACCAAGTATATAATATCAATCCGTCCTCACTTATTTTACAATTGTGTGGCATTCTAAAGTTGTGTTTTGTCGTTGTGTAACATGCAAGTATAATTTGTTAGATAAAGGCTATCCCGATCGGTAAGAATACATGGTCCCGTACTCCAACATTAACTATCACCCATCGCAATTCAATAGCAATCCACCCAAGAACGCTCAAGAGGCATTCACCAAGAATCATTCGTCTTTACGAGGCTACATTGAAAGATGCTTCAGCGTCTTGAAAAAGTGGTGAATTTTTTTGAAATGCATGCCAAGCTATCGCATCGAGACATAGATTGATATAATCATGTCGTGTTTTGCCCTCCACAATTTCATCTTGATGTACAAAATACACGACACATATATTGATGAAGACTACAAGGTATATGTGCCACTAGCCGCCTTCAGAGAAGGAGACTTATCTACTCTAACAAGTATGAAGGCATTGTAGGATGCCGTCGTGATGCAAATTTGGAATGGTAGAATACATTGTTAATCAATTGTGTTGGATGTCAAACCAAAAACTAGATGCATTTTCTGTGATGCAGTTGATGCACTAATGCTATTCCAACATTTAGTATGTACATGATGCACAAGTGAAGCAAAAAACTAGATGCAAGTATGTAATTCTTGTTGCTTGCCACTTTTTGTGAAATATGAAGTGTTTGCAAAAAGTTGTTTGAATGTAAAGTGTTAATGCAAACTTTGAGGTTATATGTTATGTTTATGGTGTTGATGTGCATTTGAATTGCTTGTTTCATTGTTCCCACATTACAATTGACAATAGCATAAGTAGTACATAATATGGCCTGATTCACATTAGACATTATGTCCGTGGAAATATTTACAAAATTGACCTTTTCATGACCAAGACACCTATGTTATATGTCTTGGCATGTCATATAGCAATGTCCTGAACATGAAATAGTAATTGTCAACTTAGACCTACATCAATAGTGCCTAATACCAGTACAATAGTACCACCAATTGTGGTTAGGGGCACCTACATTACACTACACAAATAACCAAATGTCCATCATCCAAGACAACTAAAATACCAAATGTCAAATGACCAAAGTACTTCCCTAATGGAGCACAGCATAAACACCCAAACCAACAATGACCAGAACAAGAACAATGATGACTATCAATCTGCATCTTGCCTTCACGACTTTTACAGATGCAACAAGCTTGAACTGATCTCGAGCAACACAGGTGCGGATATCACACTACAATGTTAGAGATCTCCTCGTAGATCCTCTCAGCCTCGTACTCCATGTAGGCAATTTGGCCCTGTTGCCCATCCATCAAGTCCTCAAGATATATGATACGGTGCCGCTGCCGGAATGCCATGCTCTTTAGTCTCATTGCTCTTGGAGAACCGAATTCCTCATAGATGAGTTTGTTGTCCCTGATTTAGTCATATGGCCCATGCATAACATATAAGAATTAGTTTATACTTAAACAAATTTGCTACGTACATCAATTTCATAAAAAGAGTAGAGAACAAAGAATATTACAGATTCAGGGTCAAGAGAGGACATAGCTTAATATTCTTCTTTTGAACCAAAGCTAGAAGATTCTTAGTCAGAGTTATCTAGATTCTTGTGATCGATCCTAATTGTAACCGGCCAATCATTTTCTTCTACAATCTCATTGTCACTTTCCTGTCACATAATTTCTTCAAGAATCAGAATCACCAAAATCATAAATGACCGGTCAAGAGAACATAAAAGTAAATGGATGGTCACATAATGTTCAGAATAAGTGAGCAAGTTCATAGTAGCAAAATGTTTAGTAACTAACAGTATGTTCAATAACTAGCATGTTAGACATTAGTGTATATATCAAAATGTTGGACAATAAATAGCAAGTCTACATTCTTCTGTTGATAAGATGGGTGGTTGACAAGATATATTTGTTTAATCTTTAGTTCAAACACAACACAACCATAAATTGCTAAGAAGATATATTTATTTAATCTTCAATTATGAAAATCTTTAGTTCAAACACAACACATACATAAATTGCTGAGAAGATGTATTTATTTCATCTTCAATTATGAAACAATTTTAATTAATGGTGAATCTTTTAACATATTTCATTAACATATGTGTAATGGTCAATCTATTTTGTACCAATAAATACTCATATCTGTAACGGTGAATCTTTTAAACATTGCATCATTGTCACCAATTTCAGTATTAAAACAAGTTAACAATTTCATGGCACAGAAATAAAAACATTGGCCAAGAGGCCCAAGACCCTTCATGACAAGCAATATATAATCATTGTTCACTAATTGTAATTATATGCACAACACTAATTATAACTGTTGCATTTTTCAAAAGTTATTCAAATATAGAAGGTAGAGGGAAATTACAAGCACATAACTAAAATATATAAGTTCTAGTATAGTAAGGCAAAACTAAAAGATATAAATTCTAGTAAAATATTGCATTTTAGCACAATAGTCTTTTTCATTATAAGCTAATTCCTTGAAGATTTCATATACGATTGGACACACCACAAGGTAAAGATTAAGATTTGAACACACCACAAGTTTAGAAAGTTTTATAATAAGATTTTAAAGTATACAGAAGAACATACACATTTGAAATTAGGATTTGAACACACCACAAGCTCCTCCAAATTTAGAAAATAAAGTTTAAGGTCTTGTCAAATGTCAATTTATCTTCATACTCGAAAGTAACTACACTGCTATAAGATACGAATGTCACATATTTCATTTTGTCTACCAAGCATGAAAAAAAGTCATTTATATGTATAAGCAGAGAAAAGGATCCTTATGCACATCAATACACATGTGGACAATGTTCAGGTGTATGTGGAGATCACAAATCCTAAGACAAACTTGTTTGATTCACACATTCACTATCACACAAAATATGGCTCATGTACATCAAGGAGATATAAAACTTTCAAAGCATTCATATTCACATTATAATCACAACCACATTGCACAATCAAAAATTCAAAAAGTGTCACAATATGCACCATCATAACCATACTTAAGTATGGTTGATCTCTCAAGTAGACTTTGGCCTGTATGCAAAATGAATAGAAATTGCACATTAAACCACGTATGAAAAAGACATAATGTTCTAGATCAAATAAGATTGTCAAGTAATGTTTTTCTAATTATAAGATCAAATGCATTGACAATGGCAACCCACATAAAGAAAAATGAGAACCATACTCACAATGGTAACCAATTGTATGCTTACTTTTACAATGGCATAGATTCACATTAAAGCACATGATCACATGCAATGTCACATATAATAACATTGCACGAACATGATAAACACAACAGAATAACCATTAGTGATTAGATAACCCTTTTTTTTATGTATCCACATCAAGGAGTTTTAACAACCATTCACAACTTAATAAATTAGACAATCAGTGATTTGTTATTGTCCATGCATTGCGGTATATTACATGTTTTTTTTTTTACATTAAGCAGAATTGTGAAAAGTGTGTTTGCTTCATGTTTACATTATAGTATATTACATGTTTTTTTACAAACCTCTAGTGTGTTTGCTTCATGTGCAAACACACATGATCTCTATGGTCAATACAAACTTGCTTCATGCAGAATAGGGTTTCCCATGCTAATAATATAAACAAGTAATCATCTTTATACAAATCAAGGTGTGAAGTATGAACTTCTGACAAGACAAGAAAACAAACCAATTTTATCACAAGGGGAAGGGAACAATTACAGACTCACTTATAAATTATATAATAACATACACTTTAAATTAAGTAGCCCCTTAGATCAAATAAGTAGCAGTACATCAAGTTATGAACACAATAACTTCTCCAATTGTGTCCCTTAAGGGAAAGATCTGAACACAACAATCTACTCCAAATTTAGAAATCAAAACACTTCATTATAAGTCCACCCAACATCAAAAAACTATAAATGAACAAAGGTCGTAATGTAGTTTGAAAAAAGAAGTCACATATCTGGTTTTACAACCATCGACTAGAATACGCTTAACTTATTTTAACCACATCAATTCAATTAAGAAACCCAATGCATTTATAAAAAAAGTTTTATAACTCAAGTATTTGTAACATGAGGGAGTATGATTGATCTTTTCAAACTGGTTTCACAATGCCATAATAATCACAATGCCATAATAATCAAAATGCCCATAATCACAATGCCAAAATAATCACAATCATATTGCACAATAAAAAATATAATCAGCATCACAATATGCACCATCACAACCATACTCAAGTATGGTTGATCTCTCAACCAAACTGGCCTGTATACAAAATGAATGAAAATTGCACATTAATAAACCACACGAGGAAAAGACATAATGTTCTAGATCAAATAAAATTGTCAATTAATATTTTCCTAATTATAAGATCAAATGCATTGACAATGGCAACCCACATTATGAAAAATGAGAACCATACTCACAATGACAACCAATTGTAGGCTTACTTTCACAATGGTATAGATTCACATAAGGCACATGATCACAATGGCACATATATATAATAACATTGCACAATCAAATGTAACAATTTCACAGTTTGCGCCAATTATTACATAGGAGATCTTGCAATTTAGAACAACCACAACAAGTCACAAAGTCGTGCACCTCAGTTCGTACACAAGTTGTGCGCCTCAGTTCGTACAAGAGACATGATCAGAGAGCTGACAATGTCAAGACATGCTCAGAGTCAGAAGACAAACTGACAGCTTTGCGCCCTAGCCGTTATAAGTGTCTAAAGTGGTATGCGCTCAGAAGGCATACGCTGAGGAGGAAGAAAAGTATGACAAACTTGGAGAAGAGGATATATCCAAGTGTTGGCTAGTTATAATGTCTATATAAGTGGAGAGACTTCACTTAGAGAGACATTCAAGCTTGTAGAGAAAAAGTGAGAGAAAAAGCAGAAGAAGAAGATCGAAGGAGAAGGAGTTCAAGTGTTATGTATCTTTGAGAGTGAGAGTTACAAAAGGGGAAAGAGAGTTAATCTAGGTAGAAAGTCTAGCGTTAACGTACAAGTCGTCATTATAATAGCTCAAGAAATCAATAAGATAAGTACACTTGTTCTAAATCCTCCAAGTGAGAAGTTTAACGGTAACTATACAGTTAATTAATTAGGGTTTCCACTCTAAGTACTTGCATTCAAATAGTCATTACTTTCTGCTTTATATTTTTGTTGCGTACTCTTCTGAAGGTTCTAGACCTTTAAAACATAACACTAACTACCCAACAGTTTGTTTAGTCTCGATTCTCATATTTAGGATAACATTAGCTCTTCATATATATATATATTTTAAATTGGTTCTGGTGAAACAACTTCTTAGAGTAAAACGGAAGTACAAATAAAAGTCATTGGATTACAAATAAAGCAACGACTGTGATTGAAAGTAAATGGGTGCATGGTGGTATTGTGGGATTGAGCACATCTGATTTGCGTTAATTTGGGGATTTTTTTACCCAAAATCACACGATTGTTTCAACTTCCTTTTTTTACTTTAACCTTCTCTCTCCCGATTACTCTCTCTCGTTCTCTTCGCCGTGAAGCCTTCATCTTCTCCGAGATTCATCTTCGTCGCCGACAATATCCAAGCAGGCGAAGTTCTAACCAATCGTCTCTGGGACCCCTCTCATTCCAGTCGAATCGTCTCCAAGGTACCCATCTTCTCGCTAGTGTTGTAAAAACCCTAAATTCAAACTTTCAGTTTATAGAACCCATCTTCTCGCTAATCGTTTCTAACCATTTTTTCGATGTGATGTTTGGGTTTATTTGGCCTTTGTTGATGTCTTCTTTTCCTTTTATGTGTATGATTGTGGGATATCAACTACTCACAGACGGCTTGCTCAATCCCGAAGTTCTAGCCGATTTTAAGGTTTGTAAAGTTTCATTTTTATGCTTTTTGAAGAGCTTTTTGTTATTAGGGGTTTTCTCGCAGACGGTTTGTCTTCAGATTGCTTGCTTTGTTTGTTGAGGGGGCTAATTCTTCAAATGATATTTTTTCGCTATTAGATTGTACCGAGTGATAATGGTCAGAGGTATGTTGGCAAAGGAGAAAATCTCCCCGAAAAAGAAGGATCATAAGCGTCGAAGGCTTGTTAAAGGTAATTTTGGGTCTCAAAGCTCATTTGTTTAGATGGAAATTGTTTGATATTCATTTCACTGTTTGTGCATTATTCATGGTTTCTTAATTGATATTCATCTGTAGGCATTGGATAAGTGTGAAGTATGTTGAAGACGATTCGGGATAATGATGATGCTATTCATGGAGATGTTGTTTTGAATTTTTGGTTGATCTTAGTCTAAATGTAAGTGATATTAGTGTCTCACCATGTGATATTCACGATTGCTCGGTTGATATTCATGAAGCAGTTTATGGTTGTCATATTCATGATATGTTATTCATGATTTTCTTATTGATATTCACTTACAAATATTGCATATTCATTTCTCACTATTTGTGTTAGAATTGTTATTCATGATTTTGGAATTGAAGACGATTATGTTTGATATTTGTCTCATGATTGTATATTCGGGATAATGATAATGCTATTCATGGAGATGTTGTTTGAATTTTTGGTTGATCTTAGTCTAAATTGTTTGTAAGTGATATTAATTTCTCATCATGTGATGATGACAACCATGAGGATTCTCAGTTGATATTCATGAAGCAATTTCTGGTTGTCATATTCATGATATGTTATTCATGATTTTCTTATTGATATTCAGTTTAGAATTATTGCATATTCATTTCTCAGTATTTATTTTAGAATTGTTATTCAGTTTCTGGTTGTCATATTCATGATATGTTATTCATGATTTTCTTATCGATATTCATTTTACTATTATGTGTTATTCATGCTTTTATTTTTCTTTCCCTGAACTTGTTGTATTGATCTTAGCGTATTCTATGTTCTTTAATGAGCTTTTAACTTTCTCATATTATTCCGTGATCTATTGATATTCATGATAATGAAGGTTATATTCATGGAAAATACGTTAAAAATTTATACATGTATGCAGGTCTTCCGGTAAACCAGGTGAAGGATGAAGCGCCACCGGTAGTGGCGAACACATCTGCTGAACAAGTTGTTGATCAACCTTCAACTCTTCATGAAAAGGCTGATGCAAATCAAACAGATGAAGGTGGTAGTAAAACCCCACTCTTGGCGAATGTGTCACCTGAACAGAGACGGTTGAAGGTCGTTGTCCCTGCCTCTAGGAAGACGACAACATCGAAGAATTATGCTAATCCACCGGGTGTGGATGATGACAACCATGAGGATTATGATAATGATCTAGGTGATGATCAATCGTCACTTGAGAAAGAACAAGATGATGGTGTTTCCCAACCGAAGAAGAGACTTCTCAAGCTTCCCGCGCGATGCGATAGGAATGCGTCCTCTATGGTTGATCACATAACTGAAGTGTCTACTATCGATAAAATGAAAGATCCTAAGAATAACAACTCCAAAAGAAAGGCAAAGGGTAAGACATGTCAAATAATTGTTTTTTCAACATTTAATTCGGGTATATATATATGTACAATTTCTGCCTTAGTTTTAAGCATAATTTGTTCTAAATCATAGCTAACATGTGTATGCAGAATTGATGGTTGATAAGGATGGAGATGAAACTTTGACAAGTTTGAGGACCAAGAGAAAATTTGATAAGCCTAGAGATGATTCTGAGGATGATGAAGATGTCCCCCTGACGCTGCACAAGTCTCAGTTGGAGAAAAAGAAGAAGAATGTTTTTGATTTGGGAAAAACTGATTCTGGTAAGTTTATATTAATATATAGTTCTTGTGCATCTTAATAAAACTTCATATGAGCTGACTGAGGCAAGGCAAAACTGATCGAAGTCTAAGAAGATGGACAAAGGAAAGGCGCTGATACTTGAACCGGAAGACGATGGGGATAATTTTGTTGAAGACCTGCCCCTGACATTGCGCAAGCCTCAATTTGATCAAAGGAAGAAGAAGAAGGGTGGGTCACATATAGAAATTGTAGAAGTTAAGAAGAAAAAGGACAAAGGCAAGGCAAAACTGGAGGAACCTGAGGATGTAGACTCGGATTTCGACGATGAAGCAACTCGTCTAGTGACGAGGAAAGAAAAGAAGTTATTCCCTAAGATCAAACACCGGGGTCAACTGTCTGTATTTGTTGAAGCAACACAGAAAATGAATGCGGTTCAACGAAAGCAATTGGCAGAGCTCTCATGTTTCCGTATCCACCAACAATCTCCTTAAACAACTTGTAAGATCTTATTAGACCCAGATTTACCTTTGCACAACTCAACATGAATTTTTTGTGGCCAATGTCCAACTTCCTATTACTCTTGAGAAAATGCTTTGTTGTGTTGGGCATCATATCATGGTTGTGTTTCTCTATAAACTTGTCCACCACATAATCACCAACTCTACTGAATTTTAGTGTCATCTTTGCTTCACAACCTATTCTATTAGAAGTTGTTTTACGCTGACCTGTACTATTAGATGAGTTCTTGAATCTTTCTCTTGTACAAAGGAGGTACTTCAATTTCACAACAACTGATCGAATTAACTTGTGGGTTGTGCTTGATCGGACATAAAAACCAACAAGGGCTGCATATTCACAGTAGAACGACTCCCCTTCAGCAATGGATTTGAACTTCTTACCCACTGCCGATTTACAAGACTCAGGACATAGCGGCATCTAGTACTTTAGATTCCTATCATCCGGGTCAACAAGACACTCTGTACCAAATACGAAATCAGATTCTTCTTCTTGGGAAAGCTCATTATCGGATACATCAATATCTTCTTCAGAGCTTTCAAAGATGTCATGCTCACTTGAATGCTCCCTTTTTTTATCGCCTGAATATCGAACAAAAAATCAGGAATATCAGTACAGTTTTAATGAATATCGCCTACTTAGCTGCATGAATATGCGTACACATAACGCGAATAACATTAATATTATATGAATATCGATATTATTGTTCTTGAATATTTATACAAAAAAATCTTTCGAAGAACATGAACCAAATCCAAAACATTTAGATTAACACACGAATATCCAAACACTTTGTATGAATATCAAGACAATTTGTATGATATTCAAAATTGGATATGCGATATTCACCAAATACAATGCAAAAAAGTTTCGAAGATCATGAATTGATTCTAAAAGCTTGAGATTCACACACGAATATCAATACAGTTTGTATGAATATCGCCTAATTGTTATGTGCCGATAATCATCATGTGTGAATTAAACTCTGAATATCGACACTGTTTTTATGAATATCTTACTTGTATGACTATGCGTACAAAATACGTGAATATCATCACATATGGAATGAACATCGCTATTATGGTTCATGAATATGTATGCGCTATACATGAATATCATCTCATCATAATCAATTTACTATCAATCAGGTTATTCAAATTTGGATATGCGATATTCACCAAATACAAAAAAATAATTCGAAGATACATGAATCAATTTCAAAAGCTTGAGATTCACACACGAATATCAATATAGTTTGTGTGAATATCGCCTAATTGTTATGTGCCGATAATCATCATGTGCGAATTAAACTCTGAATATCGACACTGTTTTTATGAATATCGTCTACTTACTTGTATGACTATGCGTACAAAATACGTGAATATCATCACATATGGAATGAATATCGCTATTATGGTTCATGAATATGTATGCGCTATACATGAATACCATCTCATCATAATGAGTTTAATATCAATCAGGTTATTCAAATTTGGATATGCGATATTCACCAAATATAAAAAAATAATTCGAAGATACATGAATCAATTCCAAAAGCTTGAGATTCACACACGAATATCAATACAATTTGTATGAAAATCACCTAATTGTTATGTGACGATGATCATCATGTGCGAATTAAACTCTGAATATCGACACTGTTTTTATGAATATTGACTACTTACTTGTATGACTATGCGTACAAAATACGTGAATATCATCACATATGGAATGAATATCGCTATTATGGTTCATGAATATGTATGCGCTATACATGAATATCTTCTCATCATAATCAATATAATATCAATCAGGTTATTCAAATTTGGATATGCGATATTCACCAAATACAAAAAAAATCGAAGATACATGAATCAATTCCAAAAGCTTGAGATTCACACACAAATATCAATACAGTTTGTATGAATATCTCCTATGAATATCTGCGTGAACATGCGTACATAATCCATGATTTTTTTCATTGTAATCAGGTTATTACCAAACAAGATGTTCAATTTCGTTTATTCGATATTCATCATGTGCAAACTAAAGTTTGAATAACAATGTTTAATTAAGAATTGATGAGCGTAAAACACGAATATCAAAATATCGTTTACGAATAACGCCTAATAAACACAAGATCATGCTTGAATTAGAGGAAGAGGAATTAGGGTTTTGATATGTTTGAAACTCGAAATTCATACCTCTATTCATATTGATTCGTGTTGATTAATCCCCAACGTAGACTGATTGATGGTGTTTCGTTCAAAACGTGAACTAGGATATTCGAAGGCTTCAAAAATTTCTTTGTTAGACGAACATGTAAATGAATATTGGCAACTGATGGAGCTTCCACCGACTTGAACGTTGAAGAACGTCAATGGAGAGAACAGTCGTGAATAGAGCAACGGTTTAGGAAAGAGAAGAAGATTGTGTTTTCTCTCTCATCTAACAACCTCCTTAACTATCTTTTTGTTAATTAAAAATTTATTAATAGCCTTATTTGAGTAGAATTGGTGGTTATACCCCTACCATATCTATTGTAAGGCCTAATCATCCATCCATCACCACCCATCCAACGCTCCAGATTAATAATTCCGTTTTATCATAACTCCCGTTTTATCGGAGCTTCCTCTATATCATTATTGATTATTTGGAATAGGGATAGAGGTCGATCGTATGTGATAACAATCAGATCATGATGATGGTTGGGTTAGGTAGAGGGGTCATGAAACTCTTATTGCAAGCAATAAATAAAGAAGTAAAGAGAAGAAGAAAGTTGTTTTCCTTTATTTAAAAATGTACTCAATTAATTAATGTAGCTACCTACCTCTCTACGTAGCAGTAGCATGATTCAAAGCGACATAGTCACCGCTGTAAAGGCACCATGCAACGCACAAGTCAAAAGATACTCCCTTTCCAGCGTATCACACCCGCAAAAACACAAATTGGTGTGCTTCCTCTTCGATTCCTTGCTCTCTCTTTCATCCACCCACAAAGAAACAGCCGTTAATTAGTTAGTTCATGACGCTGAGTACGCAGAAGAAGAAGAGAGGAAGCGCCACGTGGACCACAATGCAGCTTTCGAGAAGATGGAGATGGGTGATGGCCATGGCAGCGCCTTGTACGAGGCAGAGCGTCGACACGTCATGGGTCGACGTGGAGGAGATGCTCAAGGCCAAGCTGGCTACCATATTCGAAGATCCCTGTGGCGAGGACGAGGAGACGACGTGTCCTTCGCCACCAACGTAGACCAAGTCGACGACGACGACGACCGCGTTGGTGGCGAGAAAGAGTGGAGGGTGGAAGAAGGTGAAGGAGCTGCGGAGCAGGTTCAAGAAGACGGCGGGTGTCAAGGCTTCCTATGTTTATTTCTTCGCTGGCTTTCTTGCCAAAGGTCGTGCCTTCCACTCTCCTTTTGCCTACCTTTCTAATTAATTAGTTCCATGCACCTTTAAATCTCTTCTTATTTATTTTCTTAATTAACTGCTGTTCGGATCTTCAATTATATATTACGTATTGTCTACGTTGTACTAATTGATGCTGAATAACGTATGTAGAGTGTGTAAATTATGAATGAGTTACGTCCGTTTTCTGATCTCGATGGATGAATCTAACTGCTATATAGTAAGCGTATCCGTCGAAACTAATTTGCACTTCGTTTTTTTTTTAGTTAAGGTTCGATCTGTTTTGTTAATGTCGATCTTTAGTACTACTATATGTACTCACGTATTTATAGTACGTACATAATTTATTGCCCCGATATATATTGGAGTTCTGCTTTCAGTTTTCTGATCATTTTCATTTATATAATTCAATCAATATGTGAGTTTAATATGGTGTATGTTGATTATTTTTGTTGTTGTTGATTTGTTTAGCTTAATTCATTGGTTGGAAACACTATAATTACGAGTTATGAATAGATGTAGCTGATCTTGGCAAACTCAGACTGCAAGTACGATTGATTAAAGCTAGGTAGCTAATTGAAGTTGTAGTTAAGGTGGTGATTAATTAATTCAATTTTATAAACGTACATGATGCACTCATAAACAAATATGCAATACATATTGTGGTAGCATAAATCTGTACCACAATAAATGGTTGATGACGACGACGAGAATCCGTAACTCCGATGAACGTCAATATTCAACTTTCCTTTCCGGTGCCCTGCAAATACAGAAAAAGGCCAAAAGCGAGGCTTGTATCCCGTTTCACCTTCGACGCTCAGGTCAAATCTAAGATATGGTGGCTGTTGAGAAATTAATAGAAGCTAGGGTATGAATATCTCTCATGTTCCGGTGAGTTAAGTAAATGACCCTTTGACAAACATTTTTTTAAACTAATGGACCCTTAGCAAAAATAAACCCCTCTCCCTCTCCCTAAACCCTACTCCCTACCCCCTAAACCCTACCCCTTAAACCCTAAACCCAAAAAACAATATTTTAGAGAGAGAAAAAACAAAGAAGAGGAAGGAAAAAAATAATAAAATAAGCTAGTAGGGGGTAGAAAAAATACATAAAAACTAGTAAGAGTCTCTTTTATTAATTGAAAACTCTTAAAGGATCAATGGGCCTAAAATCCTCCTCATGTTCCTTATATACTTGAAAATAAGCCATCAAGCCCATATCTTATATGGGCCCATTAATTGAGCTTTTTCCTTTACCATAACTGAATTATACTACTAATTATAGAGGTACTAAAATATAACTAAAAATTACCTCCTCATTTTGCCCCTCGGATCTTCTGGGCTCAATTGAGTGTAGAGGATCCGAAAACATATGTCAATCCCAAGCCTTTTGACCCAGTCAAGTCGGCCCATGACGAGAGGCTCGTGCATCTCACATTGCACGAAATACCACGTTTACAAAGTGTTTCACACGGTCTGTGCGCTCTGACGCACGAACCGTGCCTTCGGCTGTGTGCATGGGTCTGTTTTTTCTTGGAGCTTTACAGATGCAAATGCACGGCCTGTGCATTTTTTTGCATGGATCATGCAATGGCGAAGTTTCTCAAGAATTTGTGCAGTATCGGCTGCATGGTCCGTGCGCTATTCCGCACAGACTTCTTCTGCCCCATGCGTTTTGACTTGGCTTGTGCATTTTGATTACTAGATGGGATTCATGACCGGTGCACTCTCCTGCACAGTATGTGCGCCCTGCCCTCAGTTAGGGGACTTCCATTATGCCCTTGTGCCTTGCCCCAAGGTCGTCTCCCTCGATCACTGGGCTTTCCGTGACGTCTTTTGCACTTTTTATTGACATTTTCTTTGCCATCAACGTTTAGCCTTGGAGCTAGTCTTATTTCTGATGTTCTTGAGCAAGCTTGTTGCCAATTTGTACTTCCATGCTGTTGAGCTATTCAGATTATGCGTTTCATGTTGTTATGCCCCAAGGCTAGTCTATTTACGTAGCTTGTGCTTTTGTGCCCTTAGGCTAGTCAAGTTATGCAATGTAACACCCCCAAATTTAACCCCATTTGAAAGCGTTACTGCCGATGACCCCGGACGTAAACCCCGAAGTCACCCCAGGCTTTTCCGACGTCATAACTGACTTAAAACATAGTTACAATACTAAAATCATAACTTTTATTAAACCACATGGTCGCGGAATTACACGATTCCAAAAAACGACCCAATTAATCAGAAATACAACAGCGAAAGTCTTTAACAAAATAGCACAGCGGAAAACTTATAAACAAAGCGACAAAACAACTTGTCGAAAACACCGTTCATCTTCATAGTCGCTCTAGCCTTCTCGGATCTTCAACACACCTGATGTGCCGAATCGAACGGATGACACCAGCCAACCATGATAGGAATATAACGGTTGGTCAGTCTAATGAAAGACTACGCAAGGGTACAAAGCAGAGTGGTTCAAAGCAGTCGTATTAGGTTAGACTCATCGTCCCTCGAATAATAACCGAGTACGTTAGTCAACCATCATACTCCTACTAGAATAAATGAAGCAGCATGATCAAGAGAAGACTCTAGAGACCGAGTCTCACAGCAATCAATCCCAAAAGAAGACTCCAAATGAAACGAGCCTTAAAGGAAAATATGACAAATGTTGGAAAACTCAAACAAACACACATAACCACATCACACAAGTATCGCATACGAGCGATCTACAACTAAGACGAGCTTTTCCTAGCTGCACTACTCGCCAAACATTTTAAATAAGTGCTTACTCATACGGCACTTTATTATTAAGGTCAAGGCATTTTAATTATGTGCATACTCATGGCACGTATCTTATTAAATGTCAACACACACACACATCACGTTATAAGCTTTTATCATGATCAACTCGTCCCGAGACGAGAGATCTCTTGGGAGCATCTCCCGAGATTTGCTCCCCAGATATATGTGACACTAGCTAAGTGCACCACCTCTATACCCGAGTATAGAGGCTAGTCATGACTCACCAATGGTATTAGGGTCTCAATGCCCTTTTCTCCATTTAATTATCAAGAAACGACTGGACCTCCTGGGCCCCAGTAAACGTTCCTATGAATACTCGTGCTAACTAAACAGTTCAACACAGTCATATATCACATCAAAACAAAGCCATCAATGCCAACATCATAGATCTAACAATCTATATACATATATATATCAAAATAGCGTTGCCACTAACAGTATATGCAACCTATTATAATCTTTCATATGAAATTCACCTTTAAAATCCACAACAAAACCATTATGAACATAATAGCGCTGTATCTAGCAATATACAACCTATTATAACAACACTTCTTTTATCAAATAATTTATCAAAACTGTTCCCAACTTAAGCAGATGAATCATCCCAAATTAATTAACAACAAACAATTGATAATTAATGAAAGTATGGAATGATGAGCAAGAGCGAACAGCCACTTGTCTGAATCCGCAGAAGCTTAAGCAAAGCTTAGAGACAACGGCTCTTGGGTCCAAAACTGGAACAGATCTGGAATAAAAATCCCTAGGAAACGACCCATAACAAGATCCTAACTTAGATTCAATACACATATATATGAATCTAAAAGAATACAAGAAGAAATCAAAGGAAACGAGCAAAGCCCAAAGCCAAACCACAAAACACACAACTCGGACACACATACCGCGATCGCGGCAGGTCGCGGTCGGTCGCGGTTTTCGTGCTGTGACAGTGGCTAGCTCGCGAGACAACAATGGAGAATTTCTTACCCAAACCGATTTGTTTGCCTTCGATTTGTCTATGGTTCGATCTCCCAACACCTCAAAGCTTCCAACAACACCCAGGAGCACCTTCTCGACTCAAGAACCACTCGAAATCTCCCTCTCACGAAGCTCCAAAACTGCTCAACAATGGTGAAAAACAGAGGAGAAAGAAGAAGGAAGAAGAAGAGAAAGAGAGCTCCGGTTCTCACCCCTTTTATAGCCCAAATTCGAGCCTCCTCATGGGAAACAAGAAGGGGACAAGGGGACAAGGCAAAAGAGCCACTTGCGAGCCCAAAAATATCTCCCCCAAGCCACTTGCGCGAAGAAGACGAAGCCAGCTCTGTTTTCAGCGAAACCGCGATCGCGGCCGGTCGCGGTGAGTCGCGGTTAATGGCCGACTTCGTTAATTCTTATCCGAACTCAACTTGGGTTAATTTTCTTAACTCCGGGTTAAATATATTCGTACATTAACGTTACATTAACCCCGAAAACACTTCAACTGTATCATATAATGCTCGGAAAATTTTACAGAGCTCAGACCATATTACAGAATGTCCGATCTTCTCTGAATTAAATCCGTCTAGCAATCCGGGCATAAGAAAAATAAAATTTCAAAATACCCTAAAAAATTACGGGGTGTTACATGCAACCTGTGCTTTTATGCCTTTAGGTTAGTCAAATTATGCAACTTGTGCTTTTATGCCCTTAGGCTAGTCAAATTATGCAACATGTGCTTCTATGCCCTTAGGCTACTCAAATTATGCAACCTGTGCTTTTATGCCCTAAGGCTAGTCGGAACTTCAGCAACCCGTGATGTTTCGCCCTTAGGCTAGTTCGAATTATGCAACCTGTGCAATTATGCCTCATTGTTAGTTGATTTATGCAACCTGTGCAGTTATGCCTCATGGCTAGTCAATTTATGCAACCTGTTCATTTATGCCTCATGGCTAGTCAATTTATGCAACTTGTGCACTTATGCCTTTCGGCTAGTCAGAAGTTCAGCAACTTGTGCTGTTTCACCCTTGGGCTAGTTCGATTTGTGCAATATGTGCTAATATGCCCTCAGGCTAGTCGGAACACCAGTAACTCGTGCTGATAACCCTTAGGCTGGTTCAAGTGCATCTCGTGCTTTCATGCCGTGTTGGTTAGTCTATATTTTCAGCAACCTATGTTGATGTGCCCGTAGGCTTGCTAGAAGTTCTGAATCCCGTGCAGTAGGGCTGGAAATCACCCGTGGGTGACCAACCCATCCGGAAAACCCTGATCACCCAAAGTAAACCCGGTGACGGATGGTTGGTGGGTCGGGTGAAACGGATGACGGGTGGGTGATGGGTGATGTAAATCTCACCCATCACCCGATCCATCACCCGCACTTCACCCACCCATCTGTTCACCCATCGAAGATTGTAGTTCTAATTATATTTTATTAAAAGGTACTCCATCCGTTAAGTTTTAATTGACATTCTAGGCTTAAGTCCTTGTTAAGTTTTAATTATCATTTTAGACTTTTTTACCTATTTTTTCTAGATTTATCCTCATGCTTAGTATTTTTTTTTATTTTTATTTTTTTTATTTTTATTTTTTGGGTTCTTAATTTTTTATTCATTGCTTTCCCATTTTCTAGAAGAAACGTAACAAGAGAAGATTTCCTTTTGATTTTATGATTTTCTTATATTTTTTTGTGAGATTTCATAAGCAGTAATAAAAAAATAATTAGTCACTAATCATAAGGGTAATCTGGGAAAATAATTGGTTTCTTATTTTGTCTGAAATTTGCTAGAACGTCAATTAAAACTTAACGGAGGGAGTATGACTTTAATATTAGTTTTTTATGTTTAAAAGTTGAATATTTAAGAATATTTTCTACTAAAAATCAATCAAATCCTATATTTAATTTAAAACAGTTATTTTCATATAATGAAGAAAATTAATTAGTTTTTGCACTTAATCATATATTGAATCACATTTAAATATTAATAAAAATATTATGAGGATTACCCGACCCACCCGAATGACCCGTTGGATGATGAATGGGCATATGTGGGTGAAAAGTTTCACGGGTGACGGGTGGGTCGGGTGGAGAATTTAACTTCACGGTCGGGTGATAAAATGACTCCACCCATCCATCACCCGACCCATTTCCACCCCTACCGTGCAGTTTTGTCCTTGGGCTAGTTCTAGTATGCATCCTGTGCATGTATGCCCTTGGGCTAGTATGAGTTTTAGCAACATGTGATTTTATGATTGCGAAATGCATAGTACCTGCAAATAACAATGGCCTAGTTTATGTAACCCCATGGTGCGGTTGGAACCCCAATTGAGATTTGTCAAAGGTTCCGTGTTCGAGTCTCTACATCAGTCGTGCCCTCATTTGATTTAACTCTCTTTGGCTTGATGAATCTTTTTGAGTTGCTTCTTTGACTTCTTAGAAAATGAAACTCCCTCTTGAACTTTTTCTCCAAGTTCATTTTCGCTATTTCTGGATGTTAGGAGCATGCTTTCGACTTTTTGTCTCTTCGGACTACTTGGCCTTTACAACCAGGTGTGCTCTTGCATAGTGAGCATTGGAGCTTTGTGCTTGCGATTTGGCTTTAGAGGCTTACAACTAATGTGTGTAATGAGAATTCATGGAAAAAATATTGAAACTCAAGATTAATAGGGTTAGGAGATCCAAATTCAAACCCAATAAAGCAAATAATATGGAAGGCAGTCCTCAATGTCCATTTGTTGATAATTTGCCTTTGCACTTGATGAGGCCTTGCCCCTACATCTGCATTTCTTGTCACCCTCATTGGAAATCTTTTTTATTGAAATTTGTTCAATTAAATCTCATTGTGGAGGGGATGAGACCCCGAGACATATCATTTGAAGGCTACTGCAACACTGGCACTATTTTAGCGCATTATTCAACACATAAGTTTATGAACTCTAAGAACAGCAAAGTTGATTTGTCAATTTGGATATAATATATCATGCTTGAGCCAAATTCAAATAATGAATTGACTCATCTAGAATTTAAAATAAAGGATTAAGTATAGGGCTGTTCAAAAATGGACAGGATCGGAAAACCGGACCGGACCGGAAATGATCGGACCGGTGAAAATACGGTCCGGTCTCCAGTCCAGATAATTTCCTTAATCTGGTTCCGGTCCGGTCCAAACCCGGAAAAAAACCGGTCCGGACCGGTGGACCGGATTTTTTTAATTTATATGTTTTTATATGTTTTTTGGGAGATTTATATGTATTTTTTATAGATTTTTTTTTAATTTAATAAGTTAGGAGTATATATGTTTTTTAGATATTTTTTTTATAGATTTTAAATAAGAATTTAATTTTTTATTTTTTTAAAATAAAATCCGGTCTAACCGGTCCTGGACCCGACCGAATAGGTCCGGTCCGGTCTCCGGTCCAGATTTCTGAAAAAATCCGGTCCATCGGACCGGATGAACACCCCTAATTAAGTACTTAGCTTTCGGATCTGGCTTTTGAATTGCTTGAGTAAATTGGCATATCGGGTGTCTTGGTAAGTTCCAATTCTGCTTACTAAAGGTATTTTGAGGCCTCTTTGTGGACCTTTCAGCAGATGAAAATCCCACTTCTTTCAGGACCGGGGCTCATCCTAAATCATATGAGCACAAGCACTCGAGTTGTACTCCGCTTCCACGCATTGACAAACCGCTCATTGGTCATTATAATTGATCGCCATAGTGGTTTGCATACTCATTTCTTGCATATTGTCAAGCTTCATGCAAGTTGAATCCGGTCCTTATTTAGTCATCAAGTACGGACCTCCTCCCTTAGTGTAGTGTTGTAGGATCGTAGATGTTAGTAATCAAATGGAACTGAGTCTTCAGAGAAGTTCAGTTCCTTAACAGCGGAATATAACAAAGTAACAGATTCAAAGTCTAGGATCGTAGATGTTGATAACCAACTAGTTAGTTAGGATAAAACCCACTATCTTTCTCTTGAAATGATTTCAAAGTCTACTTCTTTTATTATAGCTTCGATTACAATCAGCTAGAATAGAACACACAGATTAAAGACTTAAGACACACTTAAGACTCTCTATCTAGTTCTACCTAATCAGGCAATACAAAAGCAAGAGACTTACAACCGTTCTTCTCAGAAGAACTAGCACCGATTTCTTTTCACTTTCAAGCTATGCGTGAATGCGTAAGAAGTGAGAGGTTTTGATTACCTTATTTATGCAGTCATCCGTGTAGAAAATAATATCTACAGCTGGCTGATTTGCAAGAATAAAATAACCAAAACAAATCAGAAAAGATAAGATTTGTTACCAAATCTTATCCTAACCGATTTTTACATCTATTGTTTCCATAAAGAATATTCAGTTACACTCCTAATTACATGGAAAAGACATATAAAAAAGCTTATCTCCTAAGCTAATAGATATGCCCTAGCCAGCCGCCACACGAGATATCGTCTTTAGTGACGCGGCTTCGTTGCTTTTAAATTCCCATTCGAGTTCCCGAAATTGGCTCCTTGGTCTCTGTTCTGCATTTCCTGAACCTGAGTTCCCTGTTTACCTAAACATGTGGAAATATTAGTAGCAAAGTATTTGTCATCGTCAAAAGTACGAAAACTGAGAAAGAGAACTTTGAAGGAAACCAGAGTTCTTGAAAGTTCACTTCTCAACAATTTCCCCCTTTTTGATGATGATAAACATGTAGAACCTGGCATATCTATAATAGGCATGAATGATATGAACATGATATATGAAGCTAGATTTAGAAAGATAATTAGTGAATTGCATATTCCCCCTCAACAAATTAACCAATTATCTGAGTTCCCCCTCAAGATGGCAACCAGTACTAGAGTTCCTTTCAGCCTATTAGTTCCAGATTGCAGAGTTCATTCCCCCTTTTGACATCATCGAAAAGAAACAGTTAGATGATAATAAAGAAAATTTAGAGAGAACCAATGACTTGCTTTGAACTCTAGAGAAATGGCACCGTAATAGAAGTTGAAGGCAAGATTTAATAACGCAAGGACACCAAAATATTTCATTAAATATAAGAGAAGCAAAGAGAACATATAAGCAATAAAAACACTCAAGAGACACACAAAAAGGATCATAATATGGAAGGTGGATCCTAAGGGAACTAAAGGCTCCGTGTCAACTGAGTAGGGAACTAGGAGAACTACTCCTCAAGATTCTGCTCCCCCTTCGGATTGGTTTGCTGGCTTCTTCTTGTCAACTCGCCCTTTCACCAGCTTGGCAATTTCCTCAACCAGGGCAGCAAATGTCTTCCACAATTCCACAACCATCTCATTTGTGAAATCGATACCTTCCCTTTGTGACTTGCCTTGAGCGGAGACAACATCAACAACATGGATGGAACCATCAATAAGAGCTTGCTCTATGCGCCCCATGCTTTCCAAAATTACACGAGTGTCAGGGACGAGGCGCACACGCTCAGAGGTGCCTTGTCGAGTTTCCTCCTTTTCTCTTTCTTTCTCATCCTCAAAGGTCTCATCCAGATGAGCTTTGTGCTGCAGACTCCCTACAATGGTCATAGTGAGGAATCGAGCATAAGTGGTTTCCATGACACCAGCTGGATAGAAATCAAGAAGGCACATGATCTTCTTGACTAGATGAGGATAGGGAAGAGCATGAGTCGGATGAGCTTTGCAGAACTGCATGTGGGCAAGGATAATGCAAGGCAGATCAATTGGAGTTCACGAGACCAACTTCTCCAGCAGAATGGCATCACCAATCAGAACAATATCTCGCTTTTCTTGGCGAGGGATGACATTCTTGATCAAGAACGTGTGTAGCAGCTTCTTGTCCAAACGCAAGAACTTGGTCAACAGACCTCCTTTAGGTGGCTCACCATCAAAGATGGTGTTCAAAATCGCCTTCTTGCCCTTTTCAGTCTTTCCTTTGGGCCAGTTCCTTTTGACAATAACCTCACAGCCTTCTCCGATTGTAACATTCAGAGCAGAGCTAATGATAGAGGGAGATAGGGGGATCAGTTTACCTCTCCAAGTGATGACATAGTCGTTAGTAGGCTTGTCATCCTTTGCAGCCACAAACTCCATAGACTGATAGAAAGATCTCACCACATCGTCGTTCACAGAGAATGGTTGCACCAATAGCGTATCCCATCCCTGAAGTTGAAGGTAGGAGTGGGCGTTCTTGATGAGCTCATCACCTGTTCTACTTCAGAACTCTTCTCCAATAATCAGAGGCTCCAAAATTCTCCTTTTGGCGAAGCCGGGATCAATACTAGAGGACACCTCCACGGGTTTTTTAATCTGCACCATGGCTCTGGTCGGAGGCTTCTTTCCCGCCTCTGATTAAGCCCTTTTGGCTTTAGGCGATGCAGCAATGTCCTCCATTTGCATCAAGGAGACACCTTTATCCCCTGTAGATGCGCATCTCTTCACACGGCCAGCCACCGACTGAGAGTCCCCAGGCTGTTTGAAGGAAGCCGGATGTGAACCCTCTGGAGTTGGAGTCGGAGATTTCTGCTTTGAGGGAGTGTGCTCAGAGGAACCGGACTTAGATTTTTTCTCCTCTGAGGGGACCGACGATGAAACCGACTTAGTTGGCTCCTCTACCAACTTAGCGTAGGAAGGAAAAGGCGCCTGTGAGGTAGAAGAGGTGGCCTTCTTCTTACGGAACTCAACGAGCAAGGCACGTTCTTCTGTAGACAAGGATTTGAATTGGTCGGCCATGGTAATGGATGAAAAGCTTGGGAGTTTGAGAGCAGAACGTGAAGCACTTGAAGAGCAAAGAGAGAGATTGAAGGCGGTGCTGACAAGAGTTTCTTTCTCTGCCTTTTATAGTTGATGTGCAAATTCTATCCAAAAGAGCCGTTCTAGAATCTTCACAAATAAGGGAACTCACGGTCACAACGGTCACAAG
The DNA here is from genome assembly GCA_027886185.1 of Rheum nobile. Classification (NCBI taxonomy): domain Eukaryota; kingdom Viridiplantae; phylum Streptophyta; class Magnoliopsida; order Caryophyllales; family Polygonaceae; genus Rheum; species Rheum nobile. The sequence continues at coordinate 4,622,415 of WOAB01000697.1, read as the reverse complement.
ATCTTATGCATTTAAGGAACTCAAATATCTCAACATAAATTATCTCCAAAAATATCTCAGAAATCGGACCAGAATCAGCCGTCAATCAAAGATCTCCAATGGCTAGATTAGCAATAACTGTCCTCGGCAAGCAGCGAAGTACCAGCAGATTTGAATTCTGGCCGTTGAGAGCAGTTCCTAGTTCCTTTCCTCAAATTTCAACACATAGTAGAATGGATATGGGTACATTTATGTAGGGAACCAAGCAACACTCAAGAAAAGTACATACCCATATCAAGAGAAATTAGGTTGGCAATTTTGACACCACAGAGATAATTCCCAGATTTGGACTAAAGAGGGTTCATAGGGAGTTAAGCAATGCAGTCAGGCTTAGGACAGTTTAGTAGTCAGTTATCATTTTGACTTGTAATGACGGTTAAAATAGATCAAACCGACTACGTTTTAGGCCAACAAAGAGATGCAATCAAGGTTCAATTATACCATAAAATTATGAGATCATGCAAGATAATTAAGATCATGCTTTAGAACAACTATTACAGGACATGCGAGGTCATCACAAGATCAAATATCATCAATATTTTCAAAGAATCATGGAAAAGATCAAGTCTAGTCAAAGAGAGAAAACTAATAAAGGCATCTGGAACTACTAGTTTAGGAAAATCATTCCCAGAAGTAACCTTAGGGTCTCAAACGGTTCCTGATTCAATGCTTTGGTGAATATATCAGCAATTTGATCCTCAGTCCTACATTGTTCTAGCAAAATGTTCCCTTTTTCAACATGATCATGCAAGAAATGATGTCTTATATCTATATGCTTGGTCTTAGTGTCTTGAATGATCAGCAGTGAGACGAGTAGCTGGGGAAATGGGAGTTGAGATTGCTTTGTTGGAATCCATTTTGAACTTCTTCAGAAGTTCCTTGAGATATTTCTATTGATGAATTTGAATTCCATCATCCTTTTGAGTAACTTGCAGTCCCAGAAAGAAGGATAGTTCCCCAATCATGCTCATTTCAAACTCGCTGCTCATTAGATTTTTGAACTTTTCTACAAGAGCCAAGTTAGTGGAACCAAAAAATAATATCATCAACATAAACTTGGACCACAAGAATCTCACCTTTTACTTCAAGGATGAAGAGAGTTTTTTCGATCACACCACGTCGATAGCCATTGGCTGTTAGGAACTGGGCAAGGCAATCATACCAGGATCGATGAGCTTGCTTAAGACCATAGAGAGCCTTGTCCAGAAAGTAGACATGGTCAGGGTGATCATCGTCTTTGAATCCTGGAGGTTGCTTGACATAAACTTCTTTTTGAAGAATTCCATTGAGAAAAGCAGTCTTCACATCGATCTGAAATAGTTTAAAGCCTTTGTGAGAGGCATAAACAATGAGCAATCTAATAGCCTCCAATCTTGCCACATGGGAAAAAGTCTCATCATAATCAATTCCTTCCTGTTGATTGTAACCTTGAGCCACCAAGCAAGCCTTGTTCCTAGTCACTACACCTGAATCATCCAGCTTGTTGCGAAATACCCACCTAGTTCCTATGATGTGTCTATTCCATGGGCGAGGAACTAATCTCTACACTATGTTCCTTTCGAACTGATGAAGCTCTTCTTGCATGGCTTGAATCCAATCAACGTCTTTTAGAGCCTCAGTGATGTTCTTCGGTTCTATAAGAGACAAAAATGCATTAAAAGCACAATAAGTCATATCCTCAAGGCCATACCTGACTGGATGCTTGACAGTTCTTTTTTCTCTGTTTGGAATGATAAGATCAGTTCTAGGTGCATCAACATCTTCAGATTCGGCAGCATTTGAAGGGGATGCAATTGGCTCAGTCACATGAACTGGGACAACCTCAGCATCTTGAGAGATGGAGGGAACTGGGGTGATCACAAAAGATTTAGTAGGAATTGGATCAGTCACGGTTGAGGGAACTACAGGAGGAGTAAGACCAAACATGTTGGGGTAGGAGTTATGCTTGAAAGGAGCTTCATCATATGAGTCTTCATTGTCTCTTTGGAAGGGATCCGCAGAAGGAACTGAGGAATCCTGAACAGACTTTGAGGGCAATTTTTCATTGAAAATAACATGAATATTTTTTTCTACCTTTTTAGTCCGTTCGTTGAAGACCTTGTATGCTTTGCTACTGGAAGAATACCCAATGAAGATTCCTTCATCACTTCTGGGATCAAACTTACCCAGATTATCCTTACCATTAATATGAACATTGCATCCGAAGACTCTTAGATGAGAGATGTTGGGAACTCTGTCTCTTAGTATCTCATAAGGAGTCTTCTCAAGCATAGGGCGCAACATCGCCCGATTCAGAATGTAGCACGCATCATTCACAGCTTCAACCCAATAAGATTGAGGGAGACCACTTGAGATGAGCATTGTGCGAGCCATGTCTTCCAAAGTCCTATTCTTCCTCTCGACAACTCCATTTTGTTATGGAGTGTAGGGGGCAGAGAAGTTGTGATCAATTCCAGTTCTCTGCAAAAGGTTAAAAATCTCTATTCTCGAATTTTGTTCCATGGTCGGATCGAATAGCATGCACAGATAAGTTCAAAGATTTTTCAAGTAAGGGAACTGTATCCTTAAACCTTTCAAAAACTTCACTTTTAGATCTTATGAAAATCGTCCAACTGAATCTAGAGAAATCATCAACAAGTACAAGAATATACCTGCTTCCACCGATACTTTGAATTCTCATGGGACCGCAGAGATCCATGTGAATGAGTTCCAGAGGCTTAGAGGAACTTACCACAGATTTAGCTTTGAAGGAACTGCGAACCTGTTTCCCTTGAACTGTAATAACCCTCAATTTTAGTAGGGGTATTTGTGTATTTTTCAAACTTTCGTTTTATAAGCAAGATGTGTTAGGCATGTTCTGTAACCCTGTAAGAACCATATGAATGTGTGGATATGCATTTAATGATATATATGGGTTTTAATTATTGAAGGGTTGCTAAAATCGGAATTAAGCAAGACCCACGGTCAAGGCTCGAGAGCCGCGGGCGCGGCATTGCCCGTGATCGCGGCTATGCAGCCACGGGCGCGACACTGCCCGCGACCGCGGCTATGCAAACCGCGATCGCGGCACTGCCTTTTCTTCGTCTTTTCGTTCTTTCGTACCCGTAACTAATTAGGGGTTTTGTTTCATCGGTGTTGGATTGTGCTCGTCTCCATGGCTAATGGTACGGATTGGAATCCGACCCTACCAAATGATGATAAATTCCAATGGGAATTTTAGTAGGCAGCCGTGCACAAGTTCAAGTTTCCGGATTTCGGACCCAACTCTTCGTTCGTCTAGACTAAGGCAAGTGACGGTTCGCTCTTGCTCATTATTCCATATTTCCCTTAATTATCAATTATTTAATTGTTTGATTAAGTTGGAATAAAGTTGTTGTTTTGTGCTTGGGAACAGATTTGATAAAACGATGTGTTAAAATATGGATTTATAATAGGTTGTATATATTGCTAGAAACAACGCTAATATATAGTTCTATATGATATTACCGTAATGGATTTTGGTGTGGATTTATGTGTGAACCTACATGCTTAGTTAGCACGAGTATTCGTAGGAACGCTATGTACCTTGCGAGGTCTAGTTGTTTCTTTATAACAAGTATTACAAGGTTTTTTCCCTAGTACTCCTGGTCATGACCGTACCCTTATTCGGATATAAGTGGTAGGTATACTTAGCTAGTGCCAATACTCGGGATTCATCCCAAAGATATCTCTCGTATCGAGATGATGTGGATTAAAAGCCTTAACGTGAATGTACGTGTTTGAAAGTAAATAAGATAAGTGCTTTTACGCACATAATTAATATACCCTCGGGCGAGAAGTACAACGTGGAAACTGCCCAGACTCTTGTTAGAGTAAGTCCTCTTTCCAATCTAGATTCGCATTGCGCGGTGAGGTTGGTCGTGAACCCAAATAATCAAGGTCGATTTTAAACTTGTGTGAAAACTTACCGTTCCCAAACAATTGCATACGTTTCCTATAAGACTCAATTCCGTTGGAGTCTTCTTTTCGATGCATATCTTCTTCTATCATTCCGTGAAAGTTCCGGGTTATGTATCGTTCATTCGGTTATTATTCGAGGGACAATGATAGTAAGCGATTACGATCACTTGAACCATTCTGCTTGTACCCTTGCATAGTCTTTCATTAGACTAACCAACCAGATTTTATTCCTTGCATGGTTGGATGGTGTCATCCGTCCTATATGGCACATCAGAGGTTGGTCTCCGACGATGGAAGTAACCAATCGAAGAGAAGGCTTGCAGTTGAAGTTTGCGTTTTAAGAAGTAATATTTCCAGGGCGTTATGTTTAATTTTAAATAAATGTAATACATAGTCATGTAATTAGGACTACTTTAAAAGAGTCTTCTACTGTAATTTAAAAGTCTTCCGCTGTCACTATACTCTGTTGTAAAACCGTCCTTCTCAGTTTACGAGAGGAATCTTAATAAAAGGTTGAGTTTTATTCATTTAAAATGTCTTCCGCTGATTATTCTTTCGTTATTTAATATTTATGTATTTATTTAAGCTTAATTGTTCCGATTAAAGCCTAGGGTGACTTTGGACATTAACGTCTGAGGTCACTGGCGTGTGGCACTGCCGACATAAGTCGGGGGTGTTACATGAACACAGTCAGAGCATAGATCCAACTTTTCAACATTGATTTTGGGAAGTCCGCAAACAAGTTCCTTTTGATATAACTTGTGGATTAACTTGATGCTTGAATGACCAAGTCGCTGATGCCATAGATTCGTCTAATCTTGAATGGATGAAAGACACAACTTCTCTTTAGGAACGAAGTGTGGATCAATAACGTAGACATTATTGAACCTTTCCCTTTAAAATCACATGTCCTTGATTGTCTTCCACAAAGCTATCTTAAGAGGTAAAGCGAACCTCATTGCCTCCTTGATCACACAACTGTGACACACTTATTAGATCAAAACCCAAATTTTGAACAAGGTGAACATTACTTACCTTGATGTGATCAGTAAGCTTCACATTTCCAACTCCACAGATTGCTCCTTTTTTCTTATCCCCAAAAGAAATATTTCCTCTGCGGTGTTGCTGAAGTGAGAACATTTTGTTTCTGTTTTCGGTCATATGGCACGAGCAACCACTATCTATGTAACATTTGTCTTTTTGCCTCACTTCGTCCTACACAAGGGAACTCGAGCTTTTTGAACCCAACCAAGCTTAGCTTTTCTGGGTGAATTAGTTTCATAGTTCCTATGCAATTGAGTAGCAAGAGCATAATAATAAGGATCATTCAAATCAACAATAGTATGCATTTTCTTCTTATTACTCATCTCCAAGTTCTTTTTTTAGGGCAATCATTAATAAAGTGACCATTTATACCACAATGCCAGCAAACACGGTTATAGAGAACATGACCATATTTTCCACGACCTGGCCTAAACGGTTTCTCATACTTTCTCTGCTCAAATCCCTTACCTTTATTTCCATGAGCTTGATTGACATACATTTTGTGAGCATTCTGTCCATCAAACTAGGTTTGCTTTCCTTTAGGCTTCTTCTCAAGAACCTTTACCTTCTCTTCTAGGAACTGATTTTTGTCACGAGAAGTTTGAAGAGCTAGATTGAGAGTTTCATTTTTCTCAACCAGTTCCCTTCTCAGTTTCTCATTCTCAGCGGAGCATGTGTCCTCAGAATCTTCCTTACCAGGATAACCAATACCATATCTTGGCTTAACAAACACAGTTTGATTTACAATTTTCTCATTGATAGAATTAGTGAGATATCAAGTTTACTCAATATTTCAAGAAGCATGGTAGAAGAGGTCTTTACAGAGTCGATAGAAGAGTCAGCAGAATTATTAGCATGCATGGGTTCCTTTTCACGAGTTGTACATGAATCACATTTCCTAGAGAAACTAGCAATCAATTTTTCAGTTTCATCAAGTTTCTTGCTCCAGACCGACGTCTTCACATTCACCTAGTCTTTCCTAAAGGGAACTATTCTCTTTACCAAGTTTCCTGATAATCTTAATCAATTGCTTCTTATCACACTCAAGAAGAGAATTCATAAAGTCAAAAGAGGATACCTCAGAGTCGTCTGATTCCATCGAGTCCTCCTTAGCCATTAAACATCTTCCTCCGAAGAATCCACTTAGATCCAGTTCTTCATCTGAGTCCTCTCCCCAAGCAGCAAATAAAGCCTTCTTTGTCATCGGCTTGTTATCTTCATTAGAACCATTTGGGCAATTCTTGGCAAGATGTCTTTTTTCTTTGCATTGATAGCAAGCAAAATCCTTGAGATCTCTTTTCTGGAAGGATTTTTTGAACTTTCCCTTGATAAAATGTTTTTTGATATGCTTAGTGACGAGAGCGGTCATCTCATCTTCCTCTTCTTTTAGATCAGAATCTTCTTCCTCTATTTCCAATCTTGAGAAGGCCTTTGAAATCTTTAGAGCAATTCCTTTCTCAATTTTCTTTTCATCACTGATCTCAAGAGCTTCTGCTTCAGCAATCTTAAGTTTCCCTATAATCTGCGTTAAGGGAAGACTTTGGAGTCCAGGAGTATTCGTCATGATTCCCTTGGTGAGATTGAATTTTGAGTTGAGTCCTTTGATGATGACTAAAGATTTGGACCATTCCTCCAGTGTAACACCAGCAACCGTGAGTTTACCAACAAGTCTTGTAAAGCGAGAGTAATACTGAGAAATGCTTTCAGTTTCAAGCATTCTGAACGCATGGAACTCTCCTTCTAGAACAAACTTTCTGCTCTTTTTGAGATCATCGCTTCTTTCATGCATTTCCTTGAGAGCCTTCTAGATTTTCTTAGCAGTTGGAATTTCTATCACTTTGTCCATATTTTCTCTTGACAAGCCATTGAGAATGAGTTGGCGAGCCTTAGCATTCTTCTCCATGATAGTGTAATGCTCAGGCTTCCAGTCCTTTTCAGCTATGTACTTATCAACAACGCGATCACCATTTTCAATCACACGCCAGCATTGATAATCATTGGTTTTGATATGGCTTTCCATGCATTTTTCCCACCATTCTTCTTCTCCTTTCTTCAGAATGTGAGGCTTGTAGAATTGAAATTCCCAGAGTGAATTCGCTTGAGCTAGACATCTTGAAATCTGCAAACTAACACAAATCTAGAGCGCCCGCTCTGATACCAATTGTAGGATCGTAGATGTTAGTAATCAAAGGGAATTGAGTCTTCAGAGAAGTTCAGTTCCTTAGCAGCGGAATATAACAAAGTAACAGATTCAATACAAGTTCCTTTTAAGTGGGAACCTTTGATAACCAACTAGTTATCTAGGATAAAACCCACTACCTTTCTCTGGAAAGGATTTCAAAGTCTACTTCTTTTATTATAGCTTCGATTACAATCAACTAGAATAGAACACACATATTAAAGACTTAAGACACACTTAAGACTCTTTATCTAGTTCGACCTAATCAAGCAACACAAAAGCAAGAGACTTACAATCGTTCTTCTCACAAGAACTAGCACCGATTTCTTTTCACTTTCAAGCTCTGCGTGAATGCATAAGAAGTGAGAGGTTTTGATTACCTTATTTATGCAGTCATCCGTGTAGAAAATAATATCTACAGCTGGCTGATTTGCAAGAATAAAATTACCAAAACAAATCAGAAAAGATAAGATATGCCCTATCCAGCCGCCGCACGAGATATCGTCTTCAGTGACGCGGCTTCGTTGCTTCTGAATTCCCATGCGAGTTCCCGAAACTGGCTCATTGGTCTCTGTTTTGCATTTCCTGAACCTGAGTTCACTTTTTACCTAAATATGTGTAAATATTAGTAGCAAAGTGTTTGTCATCGTCAAAAGTAGGAAAACCGAGAAAGAGAACTTTGAAGGGAATCAGAGTTCCTAAAAGTTCATTTCCCAACAAGTGCAATGCGTAAAATTGTTCTTGTCACTATTGTCGCTAGCGACAACATCTCCTGCCATTAAGCATATATGCAACAAAATTACATATTATTTCTTTTCATAGCAAATAATATATATTCCCAAACACATGGAACATTGATTGATGAATCAACTAGGTACTTAAAATCTTGAAGAGCAAGTATATGAACATGCTTGTATTTGTCAACATAGTAATTAATTTTACCAAAAAATCATTACGTGATAAACCCCTAACGCATGAATTTTATTTTAAAAAGTTATACAATATTGTCCACCCATTAGCCTAAAAATTCTATCAGTGTATTAATATATACATTAACAATTCTTAGCACTTAACCATAATAATTGACAAAGCACAAATAAGTGCAAATGCAAGAGATAGCACCGGACTTACAATAATGCTATAAATCCACCGTGTTGGTAAATCACGACCCATTCATATCTCCATCTACATGTGCAGGCTGTTACCACGTGTATCCCCAACTTCTAATCGTTGATTTCATGCTTAGATTTTGCTTCACCTTTTGGTTTGAGTTTGCTGAATTTTTCTTGCTTGGATTTTCTATGATGGGGCTGAATTCCTGGGATTTCTTTTGTTTTGGTTGGATTTCACCCGAATCGAGATAGTGGCCCTTGGCCGGAAAGTTGATGGCGGCGGGGGATGGCTGTGGGAGTCAAAATCAGCAAACAGTATCCATGCGAATGACAAACTTCGGAGTCCAGAAACGAGTAAGCAATAACCACGCGAGGAACGCACAACTAACCGCCAAATCAGGTCTCGATCATGGGCCCAATCGAGTAAGGAAAAGCCCATTAGGAAAAGAAGCAGAGGCCCATGACGAAAAGATGAAAGACGGTTATGAAGAAAGACACATGGTATCAAGAGGAGAGGAGGACCACCTCTATAAAAGCCATGGAGTTTGGAGAGAGAAGGGATCTTTTTTAGGGCAATTGGGCAATTCGGTTAGAGGAGAGAGCGTTTGAGCTGTGAGCACTTGAGATCAATCTCCCTCTTCTTCTTCTGCAAGAAATCGGCAAAGCCAGAAAGAATGGGAGCGAGATCTAGATCTTGAGAGCTTGTTTTTCCCCTTTCTTCCCTCTGTTTCTTCTTTCTCCTCCCCATTTCGTGAGCGGCTTACTGACTTGGGCGTCGGAGGCCCTTCTCCCGGAGAAGCCATCTCCGAGATTGGTTTCAGGTAAATCCGACAGGTTGGAGGAGCAGCTCCAGCGGAGAAGAGGCGGAGAAGCCCAAAAAACGAGCGAAAAGAGCACCACCTGAAATGCGACTCGGAGATCAGAGATTCGAACCATGAATCTTAGTCAAAGTTGAGCTGAGCAGAAGTTCCCAATGTCAGGAACGAAGCCAGAAAGTGCAGATCCCGATTCACACGAAGCTCGCCCTTGAGAAGCCGCAGAGGACATCCCCGAACAAACAAATCCCAGCAGACATCCGGACCGAGGGTGTGTTGGCCCTCAGTGTAGCCACGCGTATTGGTCTGGAATTCAACACTGGCGCCGACCATGGGGAAGTCCTCGCACAGCTAAGTCCAGCAGAGCAAGTAAGAATGGCCGCAGGACACGAAGATCCACCAGCTGGGGACGAAGAGGAAGTACAATCACCAAAAGGAACACCCAACAACATCACACGAGAAGTGCTCATGAACAATAAGGAGTGGGAGCAGTTTTGCCAGTTTCGAAGATGGCAAAAGGCCCGCCAGGAGATTCCCCCGCAAGAGCCTGCTCCGCCACAACGCCAAACAGGACGTGCTCACCGAGAGCCCTACGTCGCGGCCGATCCACGCAAGGAATATGAGGATTGGTTCCAGACTGATCAGGCCTCGATCACCCATGAACCCCCCCGATATTCACCTTGAAGGGATCCCTATAGGAGGCCCTATCCAGACTACGCGTACCAGTACTGCCCAGGGCACACAGCTCCGGAAGTACCGCTAGCACTGTTTGGGTCCACTGCCTTCGCGGACCATATACTCCTGGCACCTTCAGATTTCAAGATACCTGCGTTCAAAGAATACACAGGGGAGGATGATCCCATAGACCATTTGTCTCGTTACCAATACTTAATGCTCGCGAGCAAGGCTGATGAGCCCACTATGTGCAAGTGCTTCCCCAACACTTTAGCGGGACCAACTTTAACCTGGATGATAAGCCTCCCGGCGAAGAGTATTAATGGCTTTCAGCATCTCGCGGACTCTTTCATGGCCCACTTTGTGTGCTCTCAAAAGAGGAAACTCATCATGTAGGAGGTGCTGAATGTGAGACAACGCGAAGGTGAGACCCTGGCTTCCTTCGTAAAGAGGTTTACCATAGAGGTAGTCGAAGCGCACGACTTCGACGAGAAGATGGCGCGAATGTCTTTCATTCAAGGACTTCGAAATGGACCATTCAAGCTCAATGTGTGCAAGAAGCCTCCTGCCTCGTACACGAAATTACTCGAGAAAGCCAATCAACACATAGTGGCGGAAGAGTTGGCCCGGGGGAGTTCGTCCATGAATTCACCCCCCGCGAACAATGTAAGGAGACATGAAGGGCCAAAAAGAGAAGCGGCCGCGTGGGAGCCTCGGCGCCGTCAGACTAACGATAGAGGGAAAGCCCCAGAGAAGCCACTTGTAGTAGAAATGAACGACCGAGAAAGGGCAGGCGCGTATCCACAGAGGCATCAATCTAGGCCCCCTCCCCCGCGAACCAACATGCCACCACCACTACTACCACCCGCGAGGCCGGGAGGAAAATTCTGTTCTTACCATCAATCGACCACCCATGATGGGCAGGAATGTCGAGGGTACGTAGCTCCACAAAGGAAGACCACACCAGGCCCTACTCTGCAAAGGCCTCCTCCTAACCGCCCCGCGCCCTATCCAAATGTCGGTCAGAACTTCCCACGACCAGACGGGCAAGTGAGGACCATCTCGGGGAGGCACGAGCCAAAGGGCCCCAGCAAGCGAGAGGGACGAAGGATCGCCAATGCACCCCCTCCCCTCCGAAGGCCAGTCATGAGCATATCAAATCCCTCGCGAAAGGAGCATAAGCTAACATTCGGCACAAAAGACCTTACAAAGTCTTGTATTCCCAGTACTGACCCTTTGGTTCTTCATGTACAGATGGGGACGATGATAGTGAAGAGGGCCCCAGCAAGCGAGAGGGACGAAGGATCGCCAATGCACCCCCTCCCCTCCGAAGGCCAGTCATGAGCATATCAAATCCCTCGCGACAGGAGCATAAGCTAACATTCGGCACAAAAGACCTCGCAAAGTCTTGTATTCCCAATACTGACCCTTTGGTTCTTCATGTACAGATGGGGACGATGATAGTGAAGAGGGTAATGGTTGACTCCGGAAGCTCCACAAACATCTTGCACTGGGAAGATTTACAAAAGATAGGCCTAGACCCCGCAAGCCTGGTACCCATCGACTGCACGTTAGTAGGCTTCGCGAGGGAACGAGTAAAGCCGATTGGGGTGATAATCCTAGACCTGATCATGGGAGATGAAGGTGGTCCGCAGAGGTGTGAAAAGGTGGAATTCCTGGTACTCCAGTCGTCGTCCGCATACAACGCCATCCTAGGAAGAATCTCTTTATGTAAGTTCCAGGCAAAAGTCTCTATATATCACTTTGCTCTTAAGTTTCCTACGCTGTTGGGGGTTGGAATTGCAAGAGGGCAGCACGCGGAAAGCCGCACATGCTATTTAGCAGCGCTCAACAAAAAGTGTTTACCAGTCTTGACCATGGAGGATGAAAATGCCAGCCCAGTACCATCCGTTCACGCGAAAGAGGAAACTGAGTTAGAGGTCAGGAGCCGAATGGAAACCGTGGTCCTAGAAGAAGAAAAAGTAAGTATCTCACCATTCTTACAGGAGGAAGAAAGGCTGTATATGGGATAGGCTCTGGAGATAGGGGTATATAACAGAATCAAGGAGTTGCTAGGGGCATCACGAGATGTCTTCGCATGGACGCCCAAGGATTTAAAAGGAATCCCGACGAGCCTCATGACCCACTCGCTCAACATAAGCCCAGAGGCGAAGCCGCGGAAGCAGAAAAAGAGGAAACAAGAGGGAGATAGAGCCCAAGGGGCTAGAGAGGAGGTTGAAAAGCTACTTAAAGCTGGATTTATACGCGAGGTACAATACCCCCGCTGGCTCGCGAACGTTGTAATGGTAAGGAAGGCGAACGGAAAGTGGCGCATGTGTGTGGATTTCACAAATCTAAATAAAGCATGCCCAAAAGACAACTACCCGCTTCCCTCGATTGATCAGCTAGTAGACTCAACCGCGGGGCACGAGGCCCTGAGTTTCCTGGATGCATAATCAGGCTATAATCAGGTCAAAATGAACCCGTGGACGAAGATCATACGACCTTCATCACAGAAAGAGGGACCTATTGTTACACAGTCATGCCATTCAGGCTCAAGAATGCAGGGGCTAGCTTTCAGAGGTTGGTCGATCTGATCTTTCGCGATCAGATCGGTTCCTCCGTTGAGGCATACGTAGATGATATCGTGGTGAAGAGTAGGCGGGAAACAGATCATGTAGCCGATCTTAGCGAATTTTTCACCACATTATGCAAACACGGAATGAGCTTGAACCCATAAAAGTGCGTCTTTAGAGTCAAGGCAGGGAAATTCCTAGGCTTTCTAATCAGTTCATGTGGAATCGACGTGAACCCTGAGAAGGTAGAAGCAGTGTTACAAATGGCACCCCCGCAGAGCGCCAAAGAAGTGCAAAGATTTGTAGGGTCCGTAAATTACTTAGGGTGTTTTTGCTCTAAGCTCGCAGAGAGGGGGCTCCCGTTCTTTGCTATCCTAAGGGATCCCCAGAACTTCAAATGGACTCCCGAATGTGAAATAGCTTTCGTAGAGTTAAAAGGGCATCTGGCCAGTCTTCCTACATTATCCTCTCCAGTTCCAAGCAAAGATTTATAGCTTTACCTGGCAGCAGGATCACGGGCGATCAGCGCCATGCTGGTACATGAACAAGAAAAGCGTGTATACTTTGTGAGAAGGGCCCTAATACCAGCCGAGACGAGATACCCACTCGTACAAAAGATTGCCTTAGCTCTGGTCATGGCCGTAAGAAAGCTACACCCCTATTTCCAAGCTAATCCCGTCCAGGTGTTGTCGGATCTTCCTCTACGAAGCTTATTCAGCAGACCCACCATGTCAGGAAGACTCACCAAATGGGTAATCGAGTTGTCAGAGTTTGACATGGACTACAAACCCCGACCAACGATCAAGGCACAGTCGCTCACAGACTTTCTTGTAGAGACAAGCTTTTGCGAAGTAAGCACAAAAGGATTGGCAGAGGAAAAGGCTTAGTGGACGCTTTTTGTGGACGGGGCTGCAAATGAGGAGGGCAACGGGGCTGGAGTCACTCTTACTTTGCCCGGAGGGGAGAGATTTGAGTATGCCCTAACCTTGGAGTTTGAAACGACGAACAACGAGGCCGAATATGAAGCACTCCTCGCGGGGCTTGAACTAGTTCTCACGAACGGTGCGCGAAGAGTAATGTGCTACAGTGACTCAGAGGTTGTTGTAAAACAGGTACAAGGACTTTACGAGGCTAAAACAGGGAATTTGCCCGCATATCAATCAAGAGTAAAGACCCTGTCTGCGGCCTTTGACTATTTTGAAATCCAAGCAATTCCGCGAAGGGAGAATTCCAGGGCAGACGAGCTTGCAAAGCTTGGTTCAAAGGCCAAGTTGTAAAAAGGCCAAGTTTGCCTGGATTCGTGCACCTCGCGCGTCATTAATCCAGAGCTGATGCTGATTGAGCACGAAGAGATGGCAACAATACGCGAAAGTGAATACAAGCGCCGCATCGCCGCCTACTACAATAAAAGGGTAAAACCGCAAAACTTCACAGAAGGTGATCTGGTACTCAGGAAGACTGAAGGAGGAAAGTTGGACCCAGGCTGGGAAGGACCATATATTGTAGTGCGCAAGGTAGCACCTGGAGCCTATCGTCTCAAAGACCACGCGGGAAATTTAGTTCCAAATACTTGGAACGTGATGAGGCTCCACAAGTACTATCCTTAAAGCAAGAACGCCTCAGGTATGGATTCTAAAAACCATATCTATTCGAGAAGCGTACGTATAGCAAGTAATAACCCCGCGAGCGATGTCATGTAGACAACACTCCGCAATACAAAAAAGCAATACCCGTGGAAGTGTGGGCCTGAGGGCTAGGTGGCACGCGATAGCAAGGTATTTAAATAAGCTACACCCTAAAGCAATACATTTTTGAGCAACACAGCTAAGCAATACGTTACGCGCGATATGAGAAGTGAGCAAGGCTCTAAAACGCAATTCTTATGCGATATGTAGGAATGCAAGTTATGCAAGCAAGTTTTGAGCAAGCAAGTTACACAAGCAATAAAGAAGGACAATCATCGCCAACAAGAGCTTAAGCAGCGATGAGGTAGGCCTTCACGGAGCCACAACAAGGAACTACTCACAAGCAAGGGTCTTGAAGAAAGAAGGAACGCGAAGAAACAGATAGCAAGCTTAGATATTTTACTTGTTGCCAGTACTGATTTCCAAAACAGATTTGTAAATACATTGTTTTGCCCAATACAAAGCATTACTACTTTTGCAAAGTCTACATCCATTACGCGTGCCCTAACATACAAAATAGCCTCTAAGGCAGGAAACACAATAACCACTAAGAAACATCAAAGTTACCCCCCTCATAACCCCCTCTTCAATCCCCCTCCCAGTTCACGAACTGGAAGAGGGGATGTGGGGGGGGGGGGGGGGGGGGGGGGGGGGAGAGAAGGGGGTTATACGTAAACAAAATAAACAAAAGAAAATGAAAGAACTTCAGAACCTGGCAACGCAAAGGCTGTGAGCACGGAACCTTGGTGGAGGAGGACCTTGGGTATAGATGGGCACATGACCTGCTCTCCTTAGCCTGGCAGTACGAGTGGTATCGTGGTTGGTCTTCACCTCCCGAAGACGACGACCCATGATTTCCGGCCGAGGAAAGTAAAACATCTGACCCACTCCAAGCGCGATCGCGTCGGGAAAGACAGAAGCACGCATAACCTCCAAGTCGAATTCCCCAACCTCTTCTCCCACATCTCCCATGTCCAAAGTTTGGAGATAACCACCATCGTAGCGATGGACGGAGAAAAGTCGACGGTCGCCGCGTTGGCACACGAACCGACCATCATAGTGAACCTTGAATATGAGCCTGACCATTCTTTCAAGATCCAAAAAGCAGAGAGAAACGAGAAAAATAAAGCAAGAGAACAAGAGAAAACATAGGATGAAACAAAGAAGAGAAGGAAGAGGGAGACGATGGGGAAAAAGAATCGGCAAACAAACGACATTTATAGAGGAACACATGAAGGAGAAGAAGTTGAAACGACGGGGTATTAACTACCCCTTAATAGCAGTTGAAATGATGGTTTCAGAAACCGCAAAGTGAAAGAAGTTGAAATGACAAGCAATTAATAAGGGAAAAAGTAAACCTACGCAGTCTGCCCAAGCAAATGCCATAATTACTGGCTAAGACCGGTTAACTCGTGTTCAGAAAAGCCGAACACACAACGCATGATAAGCACTACTTTGTAGAGCTTAACTAAGAGTCATTAGAGGATTTATTGGTGTCATTTGGGTAGTTTTAGACACATTCTTGTGCATGGAGTATGGAGGCGAAGTCTTGGTGTTTTGGAGATGTTTTGAGCTTACTTGAAGATTGTTGGAGACATTGAAGAAGAAGCAGCCACGAGAGAGCCTATGGAAGAATAGAAGAGGAGAATGCTGGTGCAGCATGTCGAGCATTAACCGCGATCGCGGGTGAGGTTGCCGCGATCGCGGGACTTCGAGGCATTCGAGACACTTCTGCAGGCGCGAAGGAGAGCAAGGAGCGCAGAACTACATGGCCCGCGATCAAGGTCCATCACCCGCGATCGCGGGTCAGCACGACAGAGTTATATCGGATTTCCCGAACCTATCTTATCTGTTTTCTTTATTTTCAGTTTATTTATTCCGTTTTCTATTTTCAGTGGGCTAGGTCATTTGTTAAGCCCACATATATATACTCTCTTAGTTTTTAGGTTTTTAGAATCGAGTTTTAGTTTCTAGAATTGCTACGTTGTTCAATTATTCATTGATTAAGAGTTTTTATGAAGAACATGAGGAGGAACTAACCTTCTTGGTTCCGCCTAACAATTGAAGCATTCATTGGATTTTGGTTGTGAGATTATCTTTCGTGTTCGAGTTCCTATTGGTTTGTATTATCTCTTCTAAGCCTATTCCATTGGATTTCATTGATTGCACTAGCTCGCGCAACTAGTTGTTATTGGTGATTTTCATATTGCTAGGATTAGGAAACTGTTGGACTAACGTCCTATTCTGCTGTAGCAACTACAATTTACATGCTCTGGTTGGAATTGTTCTATTGTAGGGAGAGATAATTACATGGTAAATGCATCTGAGCGAGCGTTCTGTGTATCCTGGTTAATTCTTATATGCATTGCTGCCTTAGGGTTGAACTTTTAGTGGTACTAGGGTTATTCATTGGTAAGGGTTCTTAGTGGAAGGTTTCCCTTTGAATCTACATAAGATCGGGACAGGAACAACCATAGGAAGGAAGAAGAACTCGAGATAATCTATGATCAACCATATTCAGTGATTGTGGATATTTGTTAGGAGGAGCATTTTTACTTTATTTGATTTATCCATAGATTTTAGCAAATCAAACCTCAAAACCCCCTTTTTGTTACACTGTTCGATTGGTATTTGATTGTTCACAAGAAAATAGACGCATGTGATTCTCTTGGGATTTCGACCCTTGCTTACTCACTATTCTAGTTTGGGAGTTGAGGTTACTTTGATTTGGCATAACGACCTTAGGCCACGTCAACGCACTTGGTTATGCGAGTAAGTCATACAAAGTAATGTATGCTAGACAGCTTACGCGAAGAAATAAAGAAGGCCCAAAATTACAGAAAAAAGTTAAAGCAAGAGCACAAAATTTGTAAGAAAAACATTGAATCCACCATACAACATTGTTTGAAACAACCACACCACAAAAAAGCATTAAGAGGACAATACGAAAAGGCAAGATATTACACGCGAACAAAGCAATCGAAAACCAGACTAAGGGCAGGGAGTGACAACACTTGAAGGCTCTTTCCGCGTGAACTCCTCCCGAGAGAGCTTAATGCCCGCACCAGAGGTGGTTAAAAGCGAAGACGGCTATCGACGAGAGGATTGCCCTCCTTTAGGGTCGTCACCGTCCAGGCCTTTAAGACCCCATCACAGTCTTCCTTAACGTCTCCAACAACAAGAATTGGGTAGGGGGGCCTCTCCTTATAGGGCACCCTTGCAGTAGCCCGAGAATTAGGAATGATAGGGCGGACGTTGTAGTGGTCAGCCATTTGTTTGACGCCCACTCTCAGGCCGTAGTGATACTCCGTAGCAACATAGTAGATGTAGTGCACCTTGATACGATAGCCAGCCACGTACTCGTCCACCCTTTCCTGCCTACCCTCCTCATTCGCCTTCTTGCAATCCTCGGTCAAAGCCACCACCTTCCCCTTCAGGGTCTCATTCTCTTCAGCGAGGGCCCGAAACCCGTGATGCTCTTCGATCTCCTTTTGCAGCACTGCTTTCTCCTCCGCGAAAGAAGCCCTCTCCTCCTTCATTTGAGAATTCTCCTATCGGAGAGCATCTAGCTCCGTCTTGCGCAAGGCAAACTCTCGTCTTTCCATGTTCACATCCTCAACAAGCTTGCCAGCAGTAGCCAAAGCCTCGCGACAATTTCTCGCGGTCTAAAGAAGGAGGAAAATCTTAATGAAGGCCAAAAGTGAAAGCACGACTTAAAACAAAGTTAGAAGGGAAAGTAAAATATACAGCATCCAAGAGGTTGGTCACCAGACTCAGAGGATCCGCTGGATCCTTGGCAGAAGCTTTTGTCTTATTCGCACGTGAAGTTTTCCTTTTCATGGCGGCCAAAGTTCGCTCAGGGCTGTCTTCCGCATCCACAACAGGGGCTTTCTCCCTTTGTGAGGTTGCATCAGTAGTATCTCCTACACCTTCACCAGCCGCCTCCGCGTGGTCTTGAGGATCCTTTATTTTCTCTGGGGCAAGAGGAGAACCTTGCTGGGTCCCACCGTGCCTTGGGTCCGTGTAGGCCTCAAGATTCTCCCCTTCAGCATGCAACATCTTCTCCAAGTCATCCAAATCATCCATGTAACCCTACAATTTGATAGTAGACCACTTAAGTAACACCAAAGAAATCATATTTGATGCCATCTCTAACATGGGGAAAGACACAACATCGGGAGTGCCTTGCCACCAACATATTTGTAAGAGCATTGGTTGCTTAGAGGAGCAAGCAATGTATGAAACTTGAAGAAATGGATAAGTTTTGCTCTTAAATATACTGTTGGAACCTTGACGTTCCCTCTGGTTTTGATGATGATAAACACCATTAGTTTTTATGGTTTTTATTATTCCTATGAGTTTCAGGTTTCATGAAAGAATTAGGGAACAATGAATAAGAGAAAGCAGATGAGTGCTAAGGAACGTTGTGGAAACAAGGAACTGTTACGCGGAAGAAAGTTAAAGAATGAAGCGCGCGTATATTTCATATAAGGAAACTTTTATACATGGAAACATCATTTAAGGAACAATGCAGAACATATGAATTGCCAGCTGTTACCAGGTGAAGACCGCTACATATGGAAACCATATTTGAAGATCTACTCTGAGAGAGAAGAGCTAAATAGCGTGTCTTAGGAAAGTTTTTACATGGAAACTATGTGATCATGAGTTGAATTGTTTAGTTGGAAAGAAAATCTTACATCGTTATCTTGTATAGAAACCGATAGATGTTTTAGGTAGTTGGTAAGAAGATCTTTGCTACCACTATAGGTAAATGAGTTTACCTTAGGGAAATGTATCTCGACCATCACTAAGGAAGCATACTGAAGAGCTATTGCAGTTGAGATCGAAGGTTCAAGGCAAGGTACGAACTAGTGTTGTGAGTACTTGCTTAGAGTCTTTATTGTGTTCTTGTGTTGTTACTAGTTGATTGCACTCAAAGTCTAGAAACCTAGGATCTGTGTGAGAATAGGTGGAGAGAAGACTTGTGAGATTGTACAACTTATTAATAATACAAGTACACGTTTTGAAATCCTTCTAGGGTAACACCTAGAGGTAGAGGTTTTCTCTTTTCAACTAGTTGGTTGATAGAGTTTCCTCTCTAAGGAACTGTCTTGCTGTTACTACTGAATCTCTGTTATTTCCGCTGCCCAGGGAACAGTTTCATCGTTCCCTGTCTAACACACTACGATTCAACAATTGGTATCAGAGCAGGTTCGCTCTAGATTGTGTGTTCTTTTCAGATTCACATGTAACAATGTCTTCAACTCACGAAGTCGGGATTGGGAACAACAAACCACCGTTCCTGCCTATCGGTGAAAAGTTTCAACACTGGAAGGACATCTTCACCGATTGGATGAAGAGTAACGACTACCAATGATGGAGAGTCATTGTAGTTGGTGATGAGAAAGTTGCTGAATAAGTACTCAAAGGAACAACACCTTGGAGTCAAGATGATTTCAGAATCATGGAGAAAAACTCTAAGGCTCACATGTTCATCAACAACGCCCTTAGTGCTGAAGATGCTTCAAAGTTACAGTCTTGTGCAACTGCTAAAGACACGTGGGCTGCTTTGGAACAGATGTACATGGGAAGTTCCGATCTTAGAAAGATTGATCGCTTTCAAGCTAAGAAAGACTTCTATAACTTCTCCATGATTGATGGTGAGTCTGTTTCCTCTTATCAATCTAGATTTGAGGAAATTATGGCTCGACTTGTTTCTCATGAGGTCAACACTAGTGGAAAAAACCCTAATAGAGGCGGGCATTTGGACACTTATTGAGGCGAACACCGTTCGCTTCAAATGAGGGGGCTGCAACAAGTGGGGACCCTTTTTGAGGCGGGCAATATACGCCTCTAAAAGCCACTTGTTGAGGCGGGCCTCTATAGGCCCGCCTCAACAAGTGCCTCACTATGGCGCCAAAGTGAGGCACTTTTAGAGGCGGGCCTATGTAGGCCCGCCTCTAAAAGTCCACTTGTTGAGGCGGGCCTCTATATGCCCGCCTCAACAAGTGCCTCACTTTGGCACCATAGTGAGGCACTTGTTGAGGCGGGCCTATAGAGGCCCGCCTCAACAAGTGGCTTTTAGAGGCGGGTCTCCATAGACCCGCCTCTAAAAGTTATTTCAACAATTCGAGTACAACAACGCAACAGATTTATGATGCACCATACACACATTAAATTTGCGGAATAGATTCCTGATTTTATAAATCCCAAATGAAGGCCTCTAACTGGTACTTAGAAGGGAAAGACGTTTATTCCATTGGGTATAGTTGGGATGAGGTGTTGCAAGAATGGGACCAAAATCAACAACGATTAGCATAAACCATGACCCACAATTAAAGACATTTAGCAATAGCAAAGAGTTTCATATGTTCAAATGAAAATATTTAAAGAAGACAACTTAGACACACGGGGTGATCAACACAAAGATTGCTGTAATCACACATCAATGTCTTCTTGGTGAGATTATAGAACCTTAAAGCTTACCTCCATCCTCAGGAATGTCAGAAGTCCATAAAGTGAGATTATCCCTCAAAAGTTGCAAAATCAAAGTGCTGTCTTTGTAAGACTCTTCATTAAGAGTGTCCAGATCAGAAATAGCATCATCAAAGGCTTGCTTTGCTAGGTGGCACGCTCTATTTGAAGAAAATAAAACATATTAGCAAATAACCATTAAAAGGAAGATGAACAACATAATGATGAGTCAACCACTTATTACCTTTCAGGTGAGTTCATAATTTCATAATAGAACACAGAGAAATTCAAAGCCAAACCCAAACGGATTGGGTGAGTTGGAGGTAACTCAGCTTCAGCAGTGGTTGAAGCAGTCTACAAACAACAAAATACCAGCTAGCAAAGTCAAATATAGCAAGGGGAAATACTCTTATAAAGAAGTCCAGCTGCATCTAAATCATTTGACAAAACAACTGCATAAAATGTGTGAAATTATAAACGATGCGTTGTGCTTGATTACAATCAAACAAGATTGAAATGCAACAAGAAACTTGTATGCGACAATACCAGGTCAGATAAGGTGAAAATAGAAAAGTACTAAACGAAAACTTTAAAAGGGAGCCTCAAAAAGTGTTTTTTCCACCAGTGCAAGGATGAAGAAATTCTTCCCAAGGAGAAAGTTCTCATTATCATTGATGGACTTCCTCCAAGGCATAAGATGACCAAAGCTATTCTCAAAGAAAATCCCAAAACTCGCTCTCGTACACTTCATGAAGTGTTTGGAAAAATTAAAAAATACGATGAAGAAGACAAGTATGTGAAACCTAAAGGCATAGCCTTGATGGTTAAAAAGGCTGTCAAGATGATAGAAGACAACAAAAACGGAAACTTGGATGGTATAGATCCAGAAACTGCTCTTCTCACCAAGGCTATGCGTTCCCTCTATTGAAAAGGCAGATCATTCATAAATGATGGGAACAATGGTTAGAAACGTGATCTCAAGGATGTTACATGATACAATTGCAAAGACAAGGGTCACTATGCTAGCAAGTGTCCCAAAGGGAACAACTCAGACAACACCAATGGTGACAATACTAGAAACGACAAGAAGAAAGCTTTCGTTGCTGTCTGGGGTGATGAGTGTGCCAACTTTGATGATGATGGGCCAGAGGCATGGGGGAACAACATAATGTGTGCAATGACTATGAAGTCATCAAGTGAAGAACAAGAGGTAGATCCTAAAACTTTCTTTGAATCTCTTGTCAATTTTGATAAAAAGTCCTTGATTTCACTTATCAAAAGCATGTACAATGAGAACCTTAAAACTCAAAATGACTTGAGTAATGCTGAGGATAAATGCATTGAATTGAATGAATATCTATCTAGAATTGTTAGTTCCTCTGTTGTTCCTTGTGTTAAATGTGATGCTACTTGCAGTGAACTTGATCCTTCTAAGACAGAGAGGGAACTATCTCAGATGAAAGCTCAGATTAACAAGATTCACTCTATTCTGGTTGAGCAAAAGCTTAAAGAGGAAGAGATTACCTTTGTTGAGTCCAAGTATGGTGTGGGGTACAAAGGTGAAAAACAAGAGAGTAAGGAATATGAGTTAACCATTCTTGAGCTTAGAGAATTGAAGGATAGGGATCTCCAGAACACCAAGGATAGGAACATGTACCTAGAAGAGCGTGTGAAAACTTTGGAGAATGGGTTGAATGCAAACCAATCCTGGTATATAGGTCAACCTGCCCATAAAATGTATCTCATACAATCCTAGGAAAACCTACCTAGTACACATGACCCAGTTAGAGCCAAACAACGTAAGATTCCCGTTCCCAACCGTAAGTACACCTTAAGGGATTATTATAAGATATGTTGGCATTGTGGGAACAACGAACATGTTGTGAAAATCTGTGCTAAGAAGCAAAAGTTCACTGAAGAGCACACTCAGTGAAGAAACAGTAAAAGTAATAATGTTGATTTGAATGATTATCATGCATCTCCTGATATGTGCCATACTAAGCCTAGAGAATATTATTTTGTTTCTAAACGACCAGGTAAAGCTAAGCTTGCCTGGGTCGCTAAACACTAACTCTCTCAATGCAGGATGAAGTGAGGGGGAACAACAGGTGGTTTATCGATAGCGCGTGCTCATGCCATATGACAGGAAATAGAGATCATCTTACCTCACTTCAACAACACTCTAGGGGAACCGTTTTCCTTGGAGATAAACGATGCAGAGAGATAGTGGGAACAAGAGAAGCTACTTTGAACTCAAACATCAAGATAAAAGAGGTTAGTTTGGTTCATCAAGTTGGTTTCAATTTGTTAAGTGTAGCTCATCTATGTGATCAAGGAGACAATGAGACTGTCTTCACGTCTAAAGATTGCTACGTAAGGAATAAAAAAACCAAGGAAATCGTGTTGAAGGGTGTCCGATTCAATGATGTGTACACTGTTGACACAACATTCATGCCTTCAAGGGAACTGTGCTTTGCGTCCCTAGCCGAAGAGACGGGACTATGGCACAGAAGACTTGGACATGCTAATCTTCAACTCATTCATAAACTCCATAAGAAGGAACTGGTTCGAGGTCTTCCAAATGTCAAACCTGAGATCCATGGAGTTTGTGAAGCTTGTGCAAGAGGGAAGCAAACACGTTCCTCTTTCAATAGCAAACCTGATGTCACTACTTCACGTCCTCTAGAACTCATCCATATGGATCTTTGTGGTCCCATAAGGATAAGAAGTCACACAGGGAACATGTATGTGTTTGTTATTGTTGATGATTACTCTAGATTTACATGGACAATATTTCTCTTTTTCAAGGAACAGGTATTCGAGAAATTTGAAGCTTTCATCAAGGGTGTGGAGACAAATTTGGGACAAAAGCTAAGCGCCATTCGATCCGACCATAGAACGGAGTTTGAGAATGCAATGTTCCTTGATTACTGTAGGGAACATGGTATTTCTCATAACTTCTCGGCTCCTAGGACACCACAGCAAAATGGAGTGGTTGAAAGAAAGAACAGGACATTGGAGGACATGGCTAGAACAATGCTCATAGCAAGTAACCTTCCTCAAATATTCTGGGTTGAAGCAATCTGTAACACCCCCAAATATATAACCTTGAAGGCATTACCGCCAGTGACCTCAGACGTTCTGTCCGATGTCACCCAAGGCTTTACCAGTTGATATAAATCATCAAACAACAATTATGATACAAAATATCATAACTTTCATTTAAACCAAAGTCTCGAAATTACAACATAATTCCAAATACGACAAAATACATCAGAAATACAGCGGAAGTCTTTACACAAAACATATTTAACACAGCGGAAATCTTTTAAATAACAACAAAAAAGGGTCTTGATTGCAATGATCACCCGCCAAGGATCTTAACCTGAATAAACTTGTAAAAAAAACACCGTTTTCCTTCATAGTCGTTCTAACCTTCATGGAACGACAATTTATCTGATGTGCCGAATCGAACGGATGACACCAGCCAACAATGCAGATAACAAATGCGGTTGGTTAGTCTAATGAAAGACCATGCAAGGGTACAAAGCAGAGTGGTTCGAGTAGACGTATTAGGTTAGACTCATCGTTTCTCGAATAACAACCGATAACGACAGTCAACCACCATACTTCTACTGAATATACGAAAAGGCATGATCAAGAGAAGATTCCGGAGACCAAGTCTCACAGCAATCAATCCCAAAAGAACACTCCAACGAAATGAGTCTTATCGGAAGCATGACAAATGTTGGGAAACATAAACTTTTCACACAAACGTTTAAAACAACTTGATGTTTCGGTTCTCGACCAACCTCACCGCTCAAAGCGAATCCAAATTGGAAAGACAACTTTACACTGATCAAAGTCAAAGACGAGTTTTCCTAGTTGCACTACTGCCTAGCTGCACTACTCGCCAAAAAAGGTATATTAATCATGTGCAACAACGGCACTTATCTTATTTAATTCCAAAACGCGCATCACGTTATAAGCTTTTAGATCATCTCATCCCTCAGGATAAAGAGATACAGTCGGGAACTAAATCCCTAAGACGGAGTTGACTCGGGAACTAAATCCCTAAAGTCGAATCGGGAACTAAATCCCTCGGGAACTAAATCCCTAAAAATGGAGTCGGAAACTAAATCCCTCGGGAACTAAATCCCTAAAAGTGGCACCAACTGTGTGCACAAACCCTGAGTAAGGGTATGGTCAAGACCAGAGAAGGATGGTAGGAACTAAATCCTAACCACCAGGTTATCAAGAAACGACTAGCACTCGCAATGAGATACACAGTAGCGTTTCTACGAATACTCTGTGATACCCCGTATTTCTATAAGGTTATTTTGGGAATTTTGGGGATTTTCCCGAACACCCGTTTTGTACGTCGGATTTAATTCAGGAAGTTTGAGACATTCTGTAATGTGCTCAATATCTGTAATATTTTTCTAAGTGAAATAAAATACAGACGACGTACTTTGGATGTTAATACTCGTTCGTGTACGATTATTTTTATCCCGAGTTAAGTCGATATCGTCCAAAAGCTGAGAAGGGAAAAGCCACAGTGGCGGCGACCGCCGCAATTAAGGCGGCGACCGCCGTGAAGGGCTCGAGGCAACAGTGCCCTCGTCTTCTAGCTGGGCGCGAAGACCAAAAAACGGCGACCGCCGCATTAAGGGCGGCGACCGCCGTAAGTTACCCGCCGTAGTTGTTTTGTGAGGCGGCGACCGGGTGAATGGCGGCGCCCGCCGCGAGCTAGCTAGCGGGTAAAACCCAGAAGTCACTGGCGAGCCTCTGATGCGCCGATTTAGCCCTGCTCCGCCTTGTTGTAGACCATCATGGTGTCCCCTTGTGCTTTGGCTATAAATTGAGGAGGTTTTGGGTCAAATTGGGCACAAATCTCAGCCTAAATCTCTCAAATCTCTTCTCGCCGGAAAAGCTTGCTTCGCCGGAGTTTAGTGGTGATCGCCGGGGGTGTTATTGGTGTGTTCCAGTAGCCCTTGAGAAGCCTCTTGGTTGCCTTTGAAGGTCAGAACCTAAGCAAGGCCAAAGGGGAGTGTTTCGCGTGTGTTTGGTGAGTTTTCTGCCCTCGCCGTTCTGTTCTGGGTTCACCGCGGCGACCACCGTGATAAACGCGGTGCCCGCCGTGATGAACCCGGCGACCGCCGCCAGAAGGTCGTGGCTTCTTTTGGCCTCGGCTCTGGGTGGTCGTTGTTCGGGCGTCGTTCCTTTCGTATCCTTTCGTCTTCCTTTAGATTCGTACTGTTGTTATGTCGGATCTAACTTAGGGTTTCTTTATGGGTCGACTCGAAGGTTGTTGTGCTGTTGGAGCTATACCCATGTTGAGCCCGGAATCTCGTCGTCGTTAGGCTTCGTTCAAACTCCGCGGATTAAGGCAAGTGGCGGTTCGCTCTTGCTCATCATTCCATATTTACATTAATTATCAGTTATTTATCTGAGTAATTAATTTGGAATGATTATTGTGTTTGTCTGGAAATGGTTTTATAAACTATTTTGGAAACTGTAATAATGACATTATCATAGGTTGTATATCTGTTAGAACAACGCAATTATATGTGATAATTACCGTGATGGTATTGTTGTGAATTTAATCTTAATGCTAGAATAGCAGGTGGATTAATAGGAAAGCTAATCCAAGTAAGGATTAGCCGTTTCTATTATCTATATGTTTAAGTCGTTTGCCTGGACGACTTTAATGTGAATAATTGATGTGTTAGACTGTTTAGTTAGCACGAGTGTTGGTAGGAACGTTAATCAAAGTAAGGATTAGTCGTTTCTTTATAACGTAATATTCCTCGGAATAATTCCGAATAATAATAATTTAAGGGTCATGACCTATGCTTCCTATCCACCATTAAGGATCTGAAGTGTTTAAGCGCCTTGCTAGCGCAATTGGGTGAACATAATTGTCACCCTGTGTATTAAGCACCTAGCTAGTGCAATTGGGGTGGATGTAACTGTCACCCTGTAAATTAAAGTGTAAGCATTGTGGCAGTGTAATCTGGGTGAACGTAAGGTCACCCTGTGTAATAATAACTTCCGTTGTTCTCGGAATAATATTAAGCCTCGTGTGTGTGTGTTTGTGTGTTGTTTTAGTTTGGGTCGACTTAATGATCACCCTGAGATTTAAAGCGTTGTAGCCACTCTTAATAATATTAATGTATTTCAGTGGCGTGTGTTTTATAATTAAATAAGATAATGTGCCCGAGTGCACAAGATTAATATACCTTTGGCGAGTAGTACAGCTAAGTAAATAATACAGCTAGGAAAGCTCGTCTTGACTTTTGATCAGAGTACGTTCTCTTTCCAATCTGGATTCGCTGTATGCGGTGAGGTTGGTTGTGAACCGAAACATCTAAGTCAACTTTTAAATCATTAATGTCTGTTTCTTAAAACGTTCCAGATTTGTCATATTTCCTTAAGACTCAATTCCTTTGGAGTCTTCTTTCAGGTCGATTTATGTGAAGATTCAGTTTTCCAGAATCTTCCTTGTGCATGCCTTTTGTCATATTCAAGTATAGTATGAAGGTTGATTATCGTTATCGGTTATTATTCGAGAAACGATGAGTCTAACCTAATACAACTACTTCGAACCTTCTACTTTGTATCCTTGCATAGTCTATTCAGTAGACTAACCAACCGCAATTGTTCTCTGCATGGTTGGCTGATGTCATCCGTTCGATTCGGCACATCAGATAGAGCGAAGATATGAGGAGACTAGATTGACTATGAAGACGACGGTTGTTTTTGGATGTTTTAATAATTATCTTTTAATCAGGTTGAGATCCTTGGGCAGATGATCATTACGATCATAACCCTTTTTGTAAGATTTCAAGAAAGACTTCCGCTGTAACTTATTTACTCTGTTATATATTTAAAAAGACTTCCGCTGTACTTTGTTTAAACTCTGTATTTGTCCTATTCGGGATTGGGATGTGATCCCGGGACTCATGTTTTATATGAATAAAGTTATCATTTTGTATCATATGTGTTTCATGATTGTATTTAAACGGTAAAGCCTTGGGTGATCTCGGTAAGGAACACTGAGGTCACTGGCGGTAATACCTTTCCAAATGGGTTAAGATTTGGGGGTGTTACATACTCGTGCTAACTAAACAGTTCAGCACAGTAATAATTCACAACAAATCCATCACGGCCAATAACATATAAAATAGTGTTGTTCTAGCAAATATACAACCTATAATAATATCTGTATTAAATCACATATATATATAAGAGCGTTGTTCTAACAGATATACAACCTATTATAATATCTTTTAAAATCACATACAGTTATCAAAACTATTCCCAATGCAAACAGTAAATTATCCCAAATTAATTAACAACTAAACAATTGATAATTAATTGAAATATGGAATGATGAGCAAGAGCGAACCGCCACTTGCCTGGAGTAGATTCGGCGATGAATCTAGACGAGACGACTACTGATGATATCCTTTCCGAGGATAAGGCCTATGCTTCAGATAGCTCGAGCAGATTACGGGTCCACACGCGATCTAGCATATGACATATTAATGAATATCAATTAATTTTTCTAGACGAACTCAAGGAATTAAATTTAATACATTTTTATGATTTTAAATCATAAAAATATTAATTAAATTTTCCTAAAGAAAATACGGATGAAAGAGGGTAGAAATTATACTGCTCGAATAATTTCGGGTTAAATCTGGACTGAGGGCTAAATGGGCTTTCGGCCCAACAAGGAATTAATTAGCAAAGGAGGCCCACTTCCTTTGCTTCTTCTTCCCCGAATAACAACAACAGCACAGCGGAGCAACAACAAGGCAACACGCACAACGGCAGCAACGACCACGCCGGGAAGGGGTTCCTCGTCGGGGTCCTCGCCGCTTCGTCGCCGAGGAGAGCAGCAGCACCACGGCGGTGGCTCGGACAACAGCATAACAGCAGCTCGGACAGCACAACAATGCCCAGGAGCTCGCCGGCGTCATCGACAACAACGGCGAACATAGCGGCGGACGTAGGAGATCTCGGTCCCTCTCTCAGCAGCTCCACGATCTTGCTCCAGCGGCGGTGGCATAGCGGCAGCAGCGCTCGCCGGAGGAGAACGAAGGGCTCGCCGGCGGGAAGAACAACCGAGAGGGAGATCGGGAGAGAGAGAGAAAAACGAGAGAGGAGAGAGAGGCTCCCTTTTATAGCCAAGATATTTGTAGATATTTGTACAAATATCTTGTATAAATATCTCGTACAAATATCTTGTATAAATATCTCGTACAGGAAAAGTTTGGTATGGGTTTTATACCCTGGAAATTATATATTTGTATCCAAACAAATATTCTAAGTCCCGAAAATACATCGAATGTATTTTATACCACTCAAGGAATTATTACGAAGATCATGGATATTACAGAAAATCCAAACTCCACTGAAAGCGAAAAATTTATTGAACGAAGGATGGCAAAATTACCCAAATACCCTTACTAAAATTAAGGGGTATTACACAATCAACACTTAGTGCTATATCCTTAATCGTGTCATGCTTAGACCCTTGCTCAATAAAACTGCCTATGAACTAATCAGGGACCGTAAGGCCAATGTTTCCCACTTGCATGCTTTTGGTTGTAGGTGTTACATTCACAACAATGGAAAAGATAACTTGGGGAAGTTTGATCCAAGGAGTGAAGGAATATTTCTGGTATATGCTAATACAAGTAAAGCTTACATAGTCTACAATAAGAGAACCCGGAAGATTGAAGAGAGCATTCATGTTGTCTTTGATGAACACTCAAAAGTTGTGAGTGATGATTCCAACACACTGTTCCCTGACAATCATTTTCCACGCATGCAACGAGAAGACTCAAATGATGATGTGAGTCTTCGTGGTAACCCACGTACATGGAACAATGCCCCTAATGTTGGTGGGAGTACTACTAGTTCTCTCGGAGTTACCACAAACAGTGGCAATACTAGTACTACTACTACACTAATGCCTGGTGTTCCCACAACATCCACTCAAATCATAGATGCTGATGTCACTACTGTTCTCAACGGAACTCCTGGTGGTGATACTTCGGATGCACATCTCGTGCAAGATGGTCAAGAGAGTGATGATGTGGTAACAGTTACTGAGAAAGAATCTACAGATGCTGTTATAGGAATTGTCCATGACGTAACTACTTAGGATGTTGCTGATGTTCCTCTCTCTTCATCCTCGACTATGACAACTAATGCTGCTCTTCCTCCTTTTCATCCGCTTCATGTTTCCAAAAGCTCCAGGATTCAAAAGAGTCATCCAGTTGATGCTCTTCTCACACCGTTTGAACAAAGAGGTTCACGTTCCCAACTACACAACTTTTGTGCTTTCTTTACCTTTATTTCATTTATGGAGCCAAAAACTATCAAAGAGGCATTGAAAGAGCCAGATTGGATCGTTTCTATACAAGAAGAGCTGCACCAATTTCAGAGGAACAAAGTAAGGAGACTAGTTCCCCTGCCCAAGAACAAGCATGCTATTGGCACTCGCTGGGTATTCAGGAACAAGCTTGATGACTCTGGAACTGTGACAAGGAACAAAGCAAGACTGGTTGCTCAAGGCTACAACTAACAAGAAGGGATAGACTATGATGAGACATATGCTCCAGTAGCTCGCATCGAAGCCATTCGACTTCTCATCGCTTATGCTGGCTTCAAAGGTTTCACATTGTATCAAATGGATGTCAAAATAGCCTTTCTCAATGGCTATCTTCAAGAGGAAGTATATGTGAAACAACCCCTGGCTTTGAAGACGTAGGTCGTCCTGACCATGTCTATGCACTGGACAAGGCACTATATGGGCTTAAGCAAGCACCCCGTGCTTGGTATGACAGGCTGGCACAGTTCCTCCTCTCCAATGGATATAGACGTGGTGAGATCGACAAGACTCTGTTCCTCTTGGAACACAAAGGTGAGATTCTCGTAGTTCAAGTCTATGTTGATGATATCATTTTTGGTTCCACTAACCCTGCCCTTGTAGACAAATTCAAAAATCTCATGAGCAGTAAATTTGAGATGAGTATGATAGGGGAATTTTCATTTTTCCTTGGATTACAAGTCTCTCAATCTCTTGAGGAAACAAGAGTACATCAACAAAAATACATCAAGGAACTGTTAAAGACGTATGGTATGGATAAAGCTAAACCTATTGATACCCCTATTTCTCCTAACACTCGCCTTGATGCAGATTTGAATTGCAAAGATGTGGATGCTACAATGTATAGAGGAATGATTGGGTCATTACTCTATCTAACGACAAGTAGGCCATATATCATGTTTAATGTGTGTCTTTGTGCTAGATTTCAGGCAAATCCTAAGGAGTCACACCTAACCTAAGTCAAACGGATCTTGTCGTACTTGAAAGGGAATGATCATCTCTGCCTTTGGTATCCAAGGAACAGTGGGTTTGAACTTGTGGGTTTCACTGATGTTGATTTTGCAGGACACCTAGTGGATCGCAAAAGCACTTCAGGGACAGAACAATTCCTTGGCCCATGTCTTGTCTCTTGGGCATCAAAGAAGCAAAATTTTGTTGTTCTTTCCACCGCCAAAGCTGAGTACGTAGCTGCTGCATCGTGTTGTGCCCAGGTATTGTGGCTTAAACAACAATTGGAGGATTTTGGTATGTCTCTTGGCACCGTTCCCATTATGTGTGATAATACTAGTGCCATAAACATCTCCAAAAATCTTGTTCATCACTCACGTACTAAGCATATTGATATTCGTCATCATTTTCTTCGTGACAATGTTGAGAAAATTTTCATTAGAATGGATCATTGCATAACAGGCTGATATCTTCACCAAAGCACTAGATAGAAAACCCTTTGAGCATTTGAGAATGCTCATTGGGATGATCTTATGTGAGCAAGGATCAAGGTTGGACTCGGTGCAAGGCAGGCTCTTAGTCGTCTCCAAACGCAAGGGCTCACGAGACCAAGATTCCAGAATTTCGGCCTGACTTTCACAAGGTCGTTCTCTCGGATCCGACCTCCACATTGGGTGATTCCAAAATGAGGAGATAGATCTGGAAGTCTAGTTTAAGCCCTCCAAATTTGAGAATTAAAGGACCAGGGAATCAATAGTTATATTGATTTTATTGAGGCGTCGCAAAGAGTTCCGTGAAGGAATTCCGCGAGATGAGTTGTTTGGATAGGGTTCATAGAGGGAAGATGGATGGTGATGGATATTCTCCCTCCTTGGCTGGATGTGACTCACCAATCAAGAAGAAGAGATAGTCTACCCCTAGAGATACTACACACTCAATGGAATCAACAAGAATGACTTTGATATGACTCACAAAGCAAGATCCTTGATGTTACTCACAAGGAAGAGAGGAAGAGAAAGAGAGCTTTTCTGATGTACCAGCAACTGTTTTGATCTCAAAATGAACGTGTCTTCTAATGTGCCTCACATCAGCCTTTTATATGGCAAGGCAATTAGAGGAAAATAAAACAAAAGCAAAGAAAATCCAAGAAAGAAATTACAAGACATGGCCGGCGGCCCATTAGTCTTTCCTATGCTTAAAACAAGTTAACATAAGTCTAAAAATGTCATGAAATAAAATCAACTTGAAGCAATTTGAAGCAACATAATTCATGTGCTCGGACACGCCACCTTAAGGTTGATTACTTCATTATCTTGATCTTGGTTAGCGGAGATATCTAGGCTTGCTTGGCTCATTTGATGGGACATGGTCACATCATCTTCCCTCTCTTGAAAGGGATTCGACCTCGAATCCAACTTGTCAAGGTCTTCATCTTCCTCCACCCATGAATGAACCAAATCAGCCACATTAAGGACACCATGATCTCCGGGCTCAAAGGGAACCTCTCCATTGTCCAGCTTGTAATGGCCCATAATTGTCTCTCCTTCACCTGAAATCAAAGCACTAGAAGCTCCATGCAACTCCACAACTTGGTCATTAAACAGGTTAGTAATATAAGATGCATCATGAAGTGGAGAACATGCAATAAAATCTGATTCCTTAGAGGCCCTATCCACAACAACAAAGGCAAAGTCCCTCCATCTCTTAGGCCTAGGGACTTCCTTTGGCTTAGCCAAGAGCATGTGATTGAAATCACCCCCTTGCTTCCAATGGCCAGCTTTTTACCTTTGGCTTGCTCTTTTCTTTGTGGTGACTCCCTTTGTTTCATAGCCATATGGTCAGCCATAATCTCATAGGGAGTCATAGGGTAGAGAGTAAATCTCTTGCCATTCATCATGAAACAATACTCATTAGAAACCCCTTGATGAATGACACCTCTATCATATTGCCAAGGTCTACCTAGGAGGAGATGGCATGCAGTCATGGGTAATATATCACACACAACTTCATCCTCATATCCCTCTATAGCAAATGAAATGATGGCTTGGTCCTTGACCTCAAGAGGAGTGTCGGAATTCAGCCAACATAAGGTGTAAGGTTGAGGGTGGGGAGTAGTAGGTAGATTGAATCTACTTACTACTTCTTGGTCAATGATATTGCAACATGACCCACCATCAATGATGACATTACACAGTTTCCCCTTAATGGCGCACCTTGTGTGAAAGAGGGTCTCACGTTGAGTAGGCACACTAGGACTTTCCGAGACGATCAATGTCTTTTTGACAAAATTACATTAACCCTCGGCTGCCATCACATGTAGCTCTTCGACCTTCTCTCCCTCCTCAACAACTTCTTCTTGCCACTCATCCTCGGACTCATAGTCCCCTAGAATGTTAAGAAGAACTTGCCTCTTAGAGGGGCATTCCTTGGCCATATGCCCTCTTCCAAGGCACTTAAAGCACTTGAGATCTCTAGCTCGGCCCTCCCCCTCTTGTGGTTGGGGTTGAGGCTGAATTTGAGCGTCTCTCTTAGGCTGACTTTGTGGGTCAAACCTAGGCTCTAGGCATCTTGGAATAGCTTGGGGAACACTACCATTGGGTGTCCATGGCCGTGGGGTTGCAGCTTGAGGGCGCCTTTGAGGAAGAATCTTGTACACATGGTTAGTGTAATGAAGAACCTCTTCAATAGGCGTCCCTCGTATAAAATGTTGCATGTTCACCACAGCCCTAAGGTCCGGATTTAAGCTATCGATGAACTTAGAAATAAGATAACCCTCGAGAAATTTAAGTCTGGACCGAAAGACCAAAGTCCTTAGCTCCTTATAAAATTCATTCGGGTTCTTATTCCCTTGTCTCAATTGCTCAAGCGAGCATGGACTCTCTCATTATAGTCATCCGACACAAACCGGCTTCTCAAGGCAGCCTTGAGCTCTTCCTAAGTCTCAATTTGGGGATAGCCTCTATAGGTCCTACCCTCCTTGTCCTATAGTGATGTGAACCTGTCCGCCATGTCAGCTAGAGAGGAGGTAGACACCATGAGACATCCGCCTTGAGACTCCTCTATAGCTACATCCTTTCCGAGATAGTTTTAGGAGACTTTCTAGTCTTGCTATTTCCAGACATTACTACCTTAGTACTTTCTATAAACATTATTTCTATTTTTAGTAGCTGCTATTTCTGGGTGGTTTCCATTTATGTTAAATGGGCCGCCAGATTTAGTAACTAGAGAGTCCGGCCCATTAGGTCAACTCTCTAGTATATATAGGAACTCTTGTCTTCCTTTTCAGTTCACGTCGAAATAGAGCTTGTTTTCCAGTCGAGTAATCTCCTGCAAACCCGGGCCCTGACGTCACAAAGTTAACGCGTTCCTAGTCGAACTATCCTAGCACGTTAACTCGGTTACCACCTATCCAGTTACTATCCGCAATCCCGAGACAAGAACTAACCCTAGTTCTTGCCTCCCCACCAACACACAAACCCTAATTCACGGCTGCCTCCTCCCACCATCTTCCACGGCCGCCGATCACCACCACCACCACAGCCGTCGATCTTCGCCCAGCCACCGCCGTTCCCTCTCCCCCTTGCTTCCGCCAATCTCCACCATCACCAACCGCTGCATCCCCGCTGTTCACTGGGGTCCGAGCAGCCCCACAGTCCACGAACACCATCTCCATCATCCCTCCGAAGAGTTGTTCGCCCCACTACGCGTTCAATCGGTCCTTGATAGCGAATCGTGGTCTTTCCATCGGACAAGGTCACATCATCTAGCCACCAATGGTAAGCAAAGTCAACAAACTTGATTGAGGCTATAACTACTCGTTGAGCATCTGAGTAGTTATAGAACTCAAAAATGTGTTCGGTCTTTTGCTCCCAATCTAAATAAGACTCAACCTCACATGTACCTCCAAAGGGCTGAACTTTGAGTTTGATTCCATGGTGAGGTGGGCGGCCTAGCTGATCTCCATAATCCTCCTCGTATGCCACACATTGAGCTTGAAATGCCGGTCTCGGTGCTGGGATAGGGCCACGGCCAAAGCCACGGTCGGCCAAATTCCTCCTTGGCAACAAAGGTGGCGTCGGGCTCCGGGGTTGATAGTGGTCAGCCTGAGGTGGTTGGTGGCTTCTCCCTCCATATTCTGCAAGGTTAGCCTGCAAAGGAGGAATAAAAGGAATAGAAGACAAATGAAACTCCGAATGCATACCTTGGCTCTCTCGGCCTACTCCTTGGCTTTCTCTAATGGTGGACACAATTGGCACTTGGGAGGCCGTGGGCTCATGGAGGGACAACCTTGATTGCTCTTGAGAGTAGCCTCCATGATGGCCTCCGTCAGCGGCATAGGGATTGGAAGAGGCACCGACTTCATGGCCTCCACTTAGCCGAACACTGGCTTGGGCTTGATCCCATTTGGCCTCCATGCTCCTCATGAAAGCCACTTTATCTTCCCTCATGGCTTGGATTTGTTGGTTCACCCGGGCATCCGTATCTTCCTTGTTTGCTTGGATGGCTTGAAGAAGTGTCTCCAATGTGATAGGTGATCCGGCTGGACTCTCTTCATTTGAAGGACCCTTGTCCTTGTTTTGCCCTTCCATAGGTTATGATTTTGTCATAGAAAGCAACACAAGACAACCAAGCAACAAAATCCTCCAAAGATCTTAACTACACAATGGACCTAAGCTAGAAAGGAGCTCTAAACTTGTTTTAAAGTCTAAACTTTAAGCAAGCAAAGCACTCCTAATTGGGCAAGGCTCAAGGTCCCTAGACTCAATAAAATGAATAAAAGAAGTAGCAACAAACAACACAAGAACTTGAGACACTTTGAACAACAATCAAGCAAGCAACGTCAAGGAAGCTAGTAAGCTCAATTGCTTTACAATTGGATAACTTGTGTATAAAAACTGAATTGAATCACACTTTTAAATGCAGCAAATTTTCTTTTTGAACTTTTCAAGGTGTTGATTCACTTTTTCTATGGCCTCCCCTCTTGTTAATAGGCCGGGTGTTTCCGAAATCAACCACTTTTCCCTTGATGCAATGCAATACTTCTTCTCTTGTTTTTTTATGACTGAAAATATACGTCTAAATGGCAGAAAATATGCCTTACAATTTGAACAACACAATCCAATTAATAACAATCGAGCCTTTCCCGTATCCTAGACGTTGAGGCTTAATTCTAGTGCATGTGTCATGCAAATTCAATGATAGTTTGCAGCCAAGAGGCACGACCAAGACTCCAACAATTTTTGAATATCACAACCAAAAAATAAACAACAAAAAAATGAGCAATTCAAGGGCTATAACAACCACAGATTCGGTCCACAACAACCCCGACAACAAATCCCTAAAATGTAGGAACTAACTAACCACTTGGATTCTCTCTTAGGCTCGGCTCTCTCTTGGTTTCTCCACCCAAAAACACAGCCAAAACACTCAGGAAAAACACCAAGACACGATTCAAACACAAGACAAAAAACCGGACTCAAAGCAAGACTCAAAGACTCAACGACAAAACACAACGACACAGAACCTAGGGCTGGACGTCTAGGCTTGCAATACTAAATTTTCTTTAACTTCTAAACCCAAGTTTGGAGCAATACCTTGCTAGCTCTGATACCACATGATGTGAGCAAGGATCAAGGTTGGACTCGGTGCAAGGCAGGCTCTTAGTCGTCTCCAAACGCAAGGGCTCACGACACCCAGATTCCAGAATTCCGGCCTGACTTTCATGGGGTCGTTATCTCGGATCCGACCTCCAAATTGGGTGATTCCAAAACGAGGAGATAGATCTGGAAGTCTAGTTTAGGCCCTCCAAATTTGAGAATTAAAGGACCAGGGAATCAATAACTATGTTGATTTTACTGAGGCGTCGCAAAGAGTTCCGTAAAGGAATTCCGCGAGATGAGTTGTTTGGATAGGTTTCGTGAAGGCAAGATGGATGGTGATGGATATTCTCCCTCCTTGGCTGGATGTGACTCACCAATCAAGAAGAAGAGATAGTCGACCCCTAGAGATACTACACACTCAAGAGAATCAACAAGAATGACTTTGATATGACTCACAAAGCAAGATCCTTGATGTTACTCACAAGGAAGAGATGAAGAGAGAGAGAGAGAGATAGCTTTTCTGATGAACCAACAATTGTTTTGATCTCAAAATGAACGTGTCTTCTAATGTGCCTCACATAAGCCTTTTATATGGCAAGGCAATTAGAGGAAAGTAAAACAAAAGCAAAGAAAATCCAAGAAAGAAATTACAAGACATGGTCGGCGGCCCCTTAGTCTTTCCTAGGCTTAAAACAAGCTTAACATAAGTCTAAAAATGTCATGAAATAAAATCAACTTGAAGCAATTTGAAGCAACATAATTCACGCGCTCGGACGCGCCACCTTAAGATTGATTACTTCATTATCTTGATCTTGGTTAACGGAGATATCTAGGTTTGCTTGGCTCATTTGATGGGACATGGTCACATCATGATCTCTCTAAACTGTGGAACTCACTATCCACTATTCCGTCCATGATTGGCTAGATTGATCAATCTTAATCAAGGAATATCTTCTATGTTGCGTATTAATTGCAAAATTTAGTTTATCATATTTTGCTATGTGCAATGTGTTACATGATATCATGATTACTTGCTACTTCTATACTTGATCATTTGTGCTTCAGGGTTACATGATAACATCTTCTTTCATTCCCAAAGCAACCAATTTGATTATCTGCACCCCCTATTACAAGCCAAAATGATAATTGGTTGCACTGTCGTCCCAAGCCTGGATCCATGTAAACGTTCCCTATGAACCTTTCTTTGTTTACCAAATTTTACTGGGAATCATTATCTGGATCGTCTTTGTTCCCTACCTTTATTTTTGTTTGGATATGTCTTTGCAATTTTGTGTGAACCCAAAATACATATCCAAACTAGCCTTTCTATCCACTCAAATTTCTCGGAGTTGTCTTGATGGAGCTTTGCCTAAGGGGTAATTGAGACAGGAACAATGGACATGAACAATGTGTTGAATGTTGAGATTTGCAGGTGAACGTTGCTCTCTGCGATGCTTAAATTGAATGTTGATTTGATAGCTCTGTAGCGAGGAACGGCCATTTTTACGAGAAACGAGGGAAAGTGAGCCGTTACTTGAAGAGAGAGAAAAGATTTGATTGCATGCTGGATGATATCAATGGCAATATTTTTGGTAAGTCAATCCTTAATTTTCCATAATTACCTTCTTCCCAATATCTCACCCCTTATATAAATCTTCATTCCCTTCTTCAATCCAATTTACCCTATTCTCTCTCTTCCTAATTCTCTCTTGCTCTCTACAATTCTCTCTTTACTTTATGTCGTCTTCAACCCTAATCACCCTCAATCTCTCCTTTCTCAAACACAACCATAACCAAAATGTCTACCCCAACCTCTTCCTCTGCCCCTGCCATTGATGTCTCCGGCTTCACTGAGGAGCAACTGGCTGCGCTCAAGCAATCTATTGAGGCACAGCAGGCTGCGAGAACTCCAACCTCTAAGGAAGCCACCTCCATTGCTGTCGTGGTGGAAATATCCAAAGAGGCCACATACTCTATCGCCAAACTTCAGAAGGAACAGCCTCAAGAAACAGTGGCATCCAAGGAACTGGTGGTTGTCACTGACCAAGAGGTCAACTACCCTCCTAAGTCAAAAGAGGATGACGAGGATGAGGCCATGGCCGAGGTGGAAGGCGAATTAGGTCTTCGTCCTCTTGAAGCTGTTGAGCCCAGTCACAAGCGCAAGCACACCATCGGTTTAGAGGATAATGAGGAAGGACTCGATGTTGAGATTACTGGGGAACAGCGAGTGTCCACTGGTTTTTCAACTCCGACAAAGTTTGCCGTCGGTGAGACCACTCCAGGCCCCTTGATGGAACGCCTGCGGTCGGCTAAGAAATTCGAGGTCAAGAAATCTGAGGCGAAGAATATTGAGTTCAGAAAGAAAGCGAAGGTGGAGGAACAATCCGTTGAAGGGAAAAAAATCCTTCCCCACCTCTTAATTCCTGAAGGGTTCCTTGCTGAAAATGATTTCGAGGACGTCTTGGAAAGGCTTAAATTTCAAGGTTGGGAACATCTTTTCTCAAACCGCGTCATGGTCAATCCTGACCAAGTCCGCGAGCTCTACCGTTCCTTCCAACTCAACACCTCCTCTACCATGGTGGGAACATCGTCTATCAATGGGGAAGATTTTTCATTCACTGTGTCGAAGGTGGAGGAACAATCCGTTGAAGGGGAAAAAATCCTTCCCCACCTCTTGATTCCTGAAGGGTTCCTTGCTGAAAATGATTTCGAGGACGTCTTGGAAAGGCTTAAATTTCAAGGTTGGGAACATCTTTTCTCAAACCGCGTCATGGTCAATCCTGACCAAGTCCGCGAGCTCTACCGTTCCTTCCAACTCAACACCTCCTCTACCATGGTGGGAACATCGTCTATCAATGGGGAAGATTTTTCATTCACTGTGTCGAAGGTCGTTTGCCTGCTGGGTGTCTCTGCTGAAGGGTACTGTGAAGTTCCTGGCGAGAAGATTACTGATGCTCAAAAGAAGGCCAAGGAGGCTAGTGCTTAGAGGCTCTTCAAGTCCACATCTGGAGCCACTTATGTGTCTACTCTCACTCAACCTCAACGAATAATGCATTATATCATTATGAAGGTTGTCGTTCCTAGGCAAGAGAAGAGGAACACGATCACTGCCACCAATCTGCTGCTGATGGATAGATTTTGGCACAACGAGAAAATTGAACTTCCTAGGGTCATTCTACAGCACATGGCGAAGTGCAGTGCCAAGATTCACTCCCTAGCCTACCCGCACGTCATCAAGCTTATTCTACAAGCAGAGGGGGTTACAGAGCAGAAGAGGAAGTTCCCATGGTTACCGAGCTGGATATGGTGAATGTGAATAAGATGAAGTATCAGGGAGATGAGAAGGGAACTCTGCTTGTGTCCGAGATTTTGAAGCGAGAAGCTGGTGATGGAACTTCGAGAGACGGCTCTGTGCAAAGCCAAATGTTGGCTGAACTCCGCCAGATAAAGAGTATTTTGTCGCTGCTTCTTGAATATTTTCTCCAAAAGGACAAAGACCAGAAGGAGGATTATGAGTCTTGAGTGGAACCCCTTTTCTATCCTAGCCCGTCTTTCCTTCATCTCTTGAATTTCTTATGTTATCTTGTTTCCTTCTTTGCTCTTTGATCTTTTGTGTTGTTTGTCAAGTTATCTATGATTTTGTGTAATCGTTTCCCTGCTTGATCAATGAACTTTATTTTGTCATTAATTTGCTACAATAGTCCTATTGTTCCCTTGTTTATCTTTTGATGATGCCAAAAGGGGGAAGTGTGTAAAATTGTGCGATGTACTCAGTAAAGAGAGGTAACAACCTTATTGTTCTTAATTCTTTATGAATTTTTGAACGATGCTGGTGCTGAGGGGAACGATGATGCAACTTGAAGGTATGAACTATTATGATTCATTTGACATAAAATTTTACTTAACATTTAATCTTAGATGCATGATGATTTATGTCTTTCTGCTTTTTACTCTTTGTTTTGATCGAACATTTTTTGAATGAGTTTGTCATCACCAAAAAGAGGGAAATTGTTGGAACCTTGACGTTCCCTCTGGTTTTGATGATGATAAACACCATTATCTTTTATGGTTTTTATTTTTCCTATGAGTTTCAGGTTTTATGAAAGAATTAGGGAACAATGAAGAAGAGAAAGCAGAGGAATGCTAAGGAACGTTGTGGAAACAAAGGAACTGTTACACGAAAGAAAGTTGAAGAATGAAGCGCGTGTATATTTC
Source organism: Rheum nobile (assembly GCA_027886185.1). Taxonomy (NCBI): domain Eukaryota; kingdom Viridiplantae; phylum Streptophyta; class Magnoliopsida; order Caryophyllales; family Polygonaceae; genus Rheum; species Rheum nobile. The sequence goes on along the minus strand of WOAB01000697.1, from coordinate 4,581,705 downwards.
ATATAAGGAAACTTTTATACATGGAAACATCATTTAAGGAACAATGCAGAACGCAGGAATTGCCAGCTGTTACTAGGTGAAGACCGCTACAAATGGAAACCATATTTGAAGATCTACTCGGAGAGAGAAGAGCTAAATAGCGTATCTTAGGAACGTTTTTACATGGAAACTATGTGATCATGAGCTGAATTGTTTAGCTGGAAAGAAAATCTTACGTTGTTACCTTGTATAGAAACCAATAGATGTTTTAGGTATTTGGTAAGAATATCTTTGCTACCACTATAAGTAGATGAGTTTACCTTAGGGAAAGGTATCTCGACCATCACTAAGGAAGCATACTGAAGAGCTATTGCAGTTGAGATCGAAGGTTCAAGACAAGGTACGAACTAGTGTTGTGAGTACTTGCTTAGAGTCTTTATTGTGTTCTTGTGTTGTTACTAGTTGATTGCACTCAAAGTCTACAAACCTAGGATCTGTGTGAGAATAGGCGGAGAGAAGACTTGTGAGATTGTACAACTTATTAATAATACAAGTACACGTTTTGAAATCCTTCTAGGGTAACACTTAGAGGTAGAGATTTTCTCTTTTCAACTAGTTGGTTGATAGAGTTTTCTTTCTAAGGAACTGTCTTACTGTTACTACTGAATCTCTGTTATTTCTGCTGCCCAGGGAACAGTTTCACCGTTCCCTGTCTAACACACTACGATTCAACATATACATATATGAGAAATCACCATCACAGTTATTAGTGTTAAAGGTTCCATTACTCACTGCTGTGTAGGACAATGAAGCACTTGCTCAAATGCTCGCATGACGTTCTTGATGTCATGCAATAACTTACCATTCCAAAGGAGACAAAGTAGATGGGGCGCTGGTGGCGGGAGAGACCAATAATACGGTGAATAAACAATCAAATATCTAAGGGCTCGCACAAAAAACAAATAGGAGTCACTTAATCGACAAAGCTCCGTATACAATCAAAACAAAATGCTTTCCTACTGTCCAAACTTTAGTAATGGTGAGTTGCTTTTAATCTTTAAGACGAAAACAAACATGGTTGGATCTCCAAATCAAATTTGGAGAGAACTTTTCACCTTTAGAGTAATGTCCGTTGAGACCTTTAGAGAGCCATTTATCACAAACGATAGAAGGAAGCAACATCCTAGGTTATAGCTTGGAGTAGCAAATCTGTATGAAACAACCAAATATGCCTTCAATTGAATGGTGTTGGAGTTTAATTTATATTTCCAAATACTAATTAATGGACAAAGAATGGTATGGGCCAAATTAGAGAAATGCATGACCGGCCCATTGTAGATTAAATGAAATGAAGCAAGTAAAAGAGGAATCTAGATGCCACTGGAGATTTAGAAGAATAGAGAAATAACTAGTCAACTTAATCTAGAATTTTCATGAGCTTAAGCCGGCTAGTTGAGATGGATGTGGGGTCCCTCTCTAGAAAACTTTGGAAGCTACAATTGGGAGAAGCACCGACATACCACAAGTATACATATGGAAATGAAGTTGTATTTTGGATAAATCAAGCATATAGAGAGTGAAGTGAGCTCGATTGTGCGTGAAGTTGAGTGTATGTGTGTGAGTGTCCTATATAAAAAGTGTAGTGAGCTACTCGTATAAAATTCTTGTACATTTTCACTAAAATTCTTGTACATTTTCACTATATAATACAATTGTATGTTACATCTTTATTTTGGTGAGGTTCGGTGAATGTATAAGGGTCCTGAAAAGAGTCGATTCTCTAATAAATGGAAACAAACATTAGCAAAATTAGACAACAATTAAATCATAGAAGCAATTCTATTTGTTGAAAGAAGGTTCCCTCAAGGAACCTTAGGTGTTTTGATGATGATAAACACCATGCATTTGATGATTTGTTCTTAAGTATTGTTTCAGGGAACAATAGAAAGCATGCGAGTTATTTGGAGAAGTTCCAAGGAACAATGGTTGTGACCAATGGATCAGTCATCTTAGGGAACATTGGGAACAAGAGAATCAGAGCTCAAGAAGAAGAGAAGGAATGGAGATTCCATGGAACAAGGAAAACAGAGCAGAGAAGCTGTCAACGTTCCCAACGAAGAGGCAAATCGCGAGATATTGCATCTAGGGTTTTAAATGTTTGCTTGGAGCACAATGAGACGTTTATACAAGGAAAGTGGAGATTATATCTTGCAGATAATGGGTCGGAATTATCATGGAGAGATAAGATCTATTTATGGAAACAAGATAATGTCAAGTTGGAAGATATTGTTTGTGGTATTTTAGGAAATAGTTTGATGTAAATATATAATGTTATTTATGGGATAATATATCAGATTAGACCATAAATAAATTATATTTTCGTCATTCTTTGGAGGCCTATAAATACAAGGCACTATCAACCTAGTTTGACATGCTTCCAAGAGAGAAAGAGGAGCATCCAAGAGAGAGATGGCATTAGGAGCTTTGAAGGTTAATAAGTAGCCATTGGAGAGCAAGAACACAGCTTGGAGTTCAAGAGGCGAGTTTCAAGGCTGTTGGCTCAAGGGAACGACAGAGCCATTCCTACGTCAAGGAGAGTTGCGATTTTTAGGAGCTTCATAGGCGATGTTTCTGAGGTGAAAAAGGTAACTTTTCAGTGATTTTGAGTTTGTTGTGAGTTGGTAATACGTGCTAAGGGTTGTTAAGCTTAGTGAGTATTCTAGTAGGGAAATCTAGTTTACGTTGGATCTTTGCTTGACTTGTGTAGCTCGTGTTTATCAATAAAAGAAGTAGACTTTAAAATCCTGCTAGGGTAATACCTAGAGGTAGAGGTTTTTCCTTGTCAACAAGTTGGTTGATTTGGTTTTCTTCTCTACGTGATTGTGTTGTTATTTGTGATATTTCGCTGTACAAAGGTACCGTTTGCTTGTCAACGTTCCCAGCGAAGAGGCAAATCGCGAGATATTGCATCTAGGGTTTTAAATGTTTGCTTGGAGCACAATGAGACGTTTATACAAGGAAAGTGGAGATTATATCTTGCAGATAATGGGTCGGAATTATCATGGAGAGATAAGATCTATTTATGGAAACAAGATAATGTCAAGTTGGAAGATATTGTTTGTGGTATTTTAGGAAATAGTTTGATGGAAATATATAATGTTATTTATGGGATAATATATCAGACTAGACCATAAATAAATTATATTTTCGTCATTCCTTGGAGGCCTATAAATACAAGGCACTATCAACCTAGTTTGACATGTTTCCAAGAGAGAAAGAGGAGCATCCAAGAGAGAGATGGCATTAGGAGCTTTGAAGGTTAATAAGTAGCCATTGGAGAGCAAGAACACAGCTTAGAGTTCAAGAGGCGAGTTTCAAGGCTGTTGGCTCAAGGGAACGACAGAGCCATTCCTACGTCAAGGAGAGTTGCGATCTTTAGGAGCTTCATAGGCGATGTTTCTGAGGTGAAAAAGGTAACTTTTCAGTGATTTTGAGTTTGTTGTGAGTTGGTAATACGTGCTAAGGGTTGTTAAGCTTAGTGAGTATTCTAGTAGGGAAATCTAGTTTACGTTGGATCTTTGCTTGACTTGTGTAGCTCGTGTTTATCAATAAAAGAAGTAGACTTTAAAATCCTGCTAGGGTAATACCTAGAGGTAGAGGTTTTTCCTTGTCAACAAGTTGGTTGATTTGGTTTTCTTCTCTACGTGATTGTGTTGTTATTTGTGATATTCCGCTGTACAAAGGTACCGTTCCCTATATAGGAACAATGCTTTACTTTGTTACTAACACTTGGTTTCGATCCAACAATTGGTATCAGAGCAAGGTTACTCTAGATTTGTGTTAGTTTTCAGGAAAAGATGAGTACCCACGACGAGAACAGTCAAGGCTACTCAATGGCGCGTCCTCCTCTCTTCGAATGAGAGAAATTCGGTTGGTGGAAGAAAAAGATGGAGATCTTCATCAAATGTGAAGACTTGGACCTTTGGGATATCGTTCTTGACGGACCAGTTGTTCCTTCCGTGAAGAACGATAAAGGTGAGATCGTTCCAAAATCACAGGGTGATTGGGATGACGAGGACAAGAAGGTGATCTCTAAGAACCACAAGGCTATGAAACTGTTTATCCATGCATTATGTGATAGTGAGTATAGCAGGGTTTCGGCTTGCACAAGTGCTAAGCAAATATGGGACATGTTGTGTGCGACTCAGGACGGTTCCATTGAGGTTAAGAAAAACAAGATAGATCTTCTTGTCAAACAATATGAATTGTTTAAGATGGAAAAGGATGAATCCATAAAGGAGAGGTTTGCCCGTTTCAATGTTATTGTTAATGAGCTAACTTGTTTGGGAAAGGTGTACACCACAGAAGATCAAGTTCGAAAGGTGATGCGAAGTCTACCCAAGAAGTGGATTCCTAAGGTAACGACGATTGAAGAAGCCAAGGATTTGAGTTCCTTACTGTTAGGAAACAGAACTCAGGAACCTCAGTTCCCATGAGAGTTCCTTTCCTCAGTTTCTCTACTTTTGTAGATGACAAATACTTTGATACTAATGTTTTATCTCAAAGATGTGTTTAAAGGAACCACAAGACACTTGTTGAAACCATGGAAGCCAAATAAGATAAAGAAACCAAACAAGCAAGCCAAAGGAACCCAAAAGTGCCCAGAAATGCAACACATGACTTTGCTCTTCCCGATAAAGTTGGGAACACAGAACCTCGGACAAAAGATGGTGAAAGCGACTTGAGCAAAGCTTCTAAAGTCTGCCACCATCCAAAGGAAAGCTCCAAGATGTCTAGAACGCTGAACCTCGGACAAAGGTTGCTGAAAGCGACATGTCACAAGGCTGTCACCATCCAGAGGATAGTTCCAAAGTGTCTAGGTTGCTGAACCTCGGATGACAGGAGTTGGACAATGACATGACAGACTTGTCTGAAGCAGTTGACCAACCAATGTGGATTCTGAGTTGCCTAGGTTGTTGGTACATGTCTAAGTCAGCGTGAATCAAGGATTACCACACAACCTAGGTCAAGCTTGCTCTGTGGGAACCAAGAGAAGATCCAACCTCGAGGATCCACTATATAAGGAAGATAAGCTCCGCTGTTATCTTTAAGCACTACAACAAGAATCACACTCAATAGCAAACATCATAGTGTGAGCTTTCAAACAGATCGTCAACTCAAACCAAGATCAAGAGGAACCAGTCAAGGAATCTGAGAGCTGTGTGCTAGTTCCTGTGACTGTAAGTGAGTTAGTTCCTTAGTGCTTAGGACTGCTTCTTGGATTGATTATACTTGCTGTTAAGTTTATCTAGGATTGTCTAACTGTGTGTAAGATAAAGAAACCGTGTGTTTGTTCCTAGAGTAATCTGTAACCGAAGTGATAAGAAATCAAGAAGTAGACCTTGAAATCCTTTCGAAAGAAAGATAGTGGTTTTTATCCTAGATTGCTAGTTGGCAATTGAAGGTTTCCACTATAAGGAACTTGTTCATTTATATTTGATTGTTTATTTCCGCTGCGAAGGGAACTGTAACCTGTATTCTCAGTTCCCTTGTTCTTAATCTAACAATCACGATCCTACAATTGGTATCAGAGCAGGAAAAGCTCTAGATCTTTGTTTAAGTTTGCAGATCTAAGATGTCTCAGTCGAGCAAGTTTGAGCTCAGAATCTCCACTAACAAACCACATCTCCAAAAGAAGGGAGAAGAAACATGGTGGGCCAAGTGCATGGAAAGCCACATAAAGACCAATGACTACCAATGCTGGAGGATAGTCGAGAATGGAGATGGCTATGTCGATCTCAACCAAAAGGAAGAAGATTGGAAACCTGAGCATTATGTCATCATGGAAAAGAACGCCAAAGCTAGACAGTTCATTCTCAATGGACTGGATAGAGAAGATATGAACAAAGTCATAGGAATCAAGACGGCGAAAGAGATGTGGCAAGCACTCAAGGACATGCATGAAGGAAGTGAGGAACTAAAGCAAAGCCGAAAGTTTGCTTTAGAAGGAGAATACCACACATTCAAAATGATGGAAACTGAAACCATCTTTGAGTATTACTCTCGCTTCAACAGGCACATTGGAAAGCTAACAGCGGCTGAGGTCACCCTTGATGAAGTCTCCAAATCACTGGTGGTCATCAATGGACTTAACTCTAAGTTCACCCTCATCAAAGGAATCATGAAGAACACCCCATGCATTCAATCCCTTCCCTTGACTCAAATCATAGGGAAACTGGAGGTTGAAGAAGGAGAACACACCAAGGTCAATGCTGACAAGAAACTGGAGAAATGAATTGCCCTCAAAATCTCCAAAGCCTTCACAAGGCTTGAAATGGAGCAGGAGAACTCAGACCTAGAATATGAGGAGGACGAACTTACAACTCTCTTCACAAAGAACATCAAAAAATTCTTTGTGAAGGGAAAGTTCCAAAAGGGCAGTTCCTCTCACAATGGACCGAGGAGAGATATCAAAGATGTCTCTTGCTATGAATGCAAAGAAAAGGGGCACTACGCTAAGAGCTGTCCCAACAAAGAAGACTCCAAAGAAGATGAAAAACCTCAAAGGAAGAAGGCTCTTGTGGCCTCATGGGGAGAAGACTCAGATGATGAACTAGATCTGAGTGGTTTCTCAGGAGGAAGATGTCTCATGGAAAAAGGAGATTCAAGCGACTCAGAAGAACTTGAGGTAACTTCTGATGACTTCCTAAAATCTCTAGTTGATTGTGATAAGAAACAACTTCTAAAAATCATAAAGAAACTAGGAAAGGAAACGAGTGCTCTTTAACAAAAACTTGATGATTGTGAAGATGAGATTACTTGCCTGACTGTTGAGAACTCTGTGTGGAGTAAGAAACTTGATGAAACTGAGAAAGATCTAGCTGAAATCCACTCCAAACTCATTGATATTAGGAATGTGCATGCTAGTCACCTTAAAATTTGCCAATATTGTAGTAAGACTAGTATAGACCCTGTTAAAGTTCCTATGCATGATAATCTATCTGGAAATGACTTGCTTCAATCCATAAGTGATAGGTTAGATGAACTCACTAAGTCTATAAAAGAAAGAAACAGTCAATCAAACCGTCTTTGTGAAACAATGTCATGGAGTTGGATACATTAATAACAAAGCCAATGATGATGCTGAAGGTGAAAAGGCTAGACGAGAACTTGTTGAGATGAATGAGAACCTCAGTACTGCTCTTGCCACTTCTCGAGATAGGAATCAGTTCCTATTAGAGAAGATCATGGTTCTTGAGAACAAGGCTGAGGTTGCCAAACGTCTCAAAGAAAGTTCTCAAAGTCCAATTAGGAACCCTAAGGATTTTGAAAGGGAACCTAAGGGAAAAGAGAAAGTTTCTCCTAAAGACAAATGGTTCACTAATTCCTTTGCTCACAAAAGGTACGTGGACATGGCTCATGGTAAGGTTAGAAACAATGTCGATTTCAATAAAAGAAAAACTGAAAAACCTTTTAGGCCAGGAAAGGGAAAATATGGTCATGTTGTTTACAATCGTTTGTGTTACTATTGTGGCAAGAATGGTCATTACAACACTGAGTGTCCTAAGAAAAGGAACTATGATAATGAGAAAAGAGCTAACTACCATGAAAGGAACTAGTTCCCTGGTCATCCACAGACTCGCAATGATAATTCACATGCTAATCCCCCCAGTAAAGCCAAGCTTCACTGGCTTCAGAAATCTTAGTTTCCTTGTGTGCAGAAAGAAGAGAGGCAACCTCAACTATGGTACATTGACAGTGGTTGCTCGTGCCATATGACCGGAAGAAGAAATCAAATGACCTCTCTTCAACCCCTCCAAGGAGGGAACATCTCCTTTGGAGACAAAAGCAAAGGGAAAATTTGTGGAATAGGAACTGTAAAACTCAATGACCACATTAAGGTAAACAAAGTCCACCTTGTTGATAATCTTGCTTTTGATCTAATTAGTGTATCACAGTTGTGTGATCAAGGAGACAACGAAGTTAGATTCAAATCAAATGAATGCACTATCCTTGACTCCTCGGGACAAATCATCTTAAAAGGTACAAGGTTCAACAATGTGTATGTTGTTGACCCATCCTTTGTTCCCAAGGAGAAACTCTGTCTCTCAACTGTGAATGATCAAACGGACTTGTGGCATCAACGTCTTGGTCATGCAAGCACCAAATTGATCCAAAAGCTACACTCAAAGGAGCTAGTCAGAGGCCTTCCAAAGATAAGTGGCACATCTACGGAACTATGCTCTGACTGTGTAAAAGGGAAACAAGCTCGAAGTTCCTTCAAATCCAAAAATATGGTAAGTTCCTCAAGGCCCCTTGAACTCATCCACATGGACCTTTGTGGACCCATGAGAGTTCAAAGCCTAGGAGGAAACAGGTATATATTTGTTCTTGTCGATGACTTCTCTCGTTTCACTTGGACAATTTTCATAAAATCTAAGAGTGAAGTCATTGGACGATTTAAGGATCTGGTTCCCATGTTAGAAAAATCTCTCGATTGCTCCATCAATTCTATTCGTTCTGACCATGGTACTGAGTTCGAAAATGGAGAATTTCTAACCTTTTGCAGTGAGCATGGCATTGATCACAACTTCTCTGCATCATACACTCCTCAACAAAATGGAGTAGTGGAAAGGAAGAATAGAACCTTAGAAGACATGGCTCAAACTATGCTCATCTCAAGTGGACTCTCTCAATCATTCTGGGCTGAGGCAATCAACACAGCTTGCTACATCATCAATCGAGCTATGCTTTGCCCAATCACAGAGAAGACACCCTATGAACTTCTAAGAGGAAGAGTTCCCAACATTTCACATCTTAGGGTGTTCGGATGCAAATGATTTGTGCATAACAATGGAAAGGATAATCTTGGAAAATTTGACCCAAGGAGTGATAAAGGGATCTTCATTGGATATGCCTCAAGCAACAAAGCATACAAGGTCTTCAACAAAAGAACTAAAAAGGTAGAAGAAAGTATCCATGTTGTTTTTAATGAGAAATCACTTGGTAGAAATATGCAGAACACCACCAGTCCCTTTGAAGATCCATTTCCCAAGCCACCTCAAGAAGATCCAGATGAAGATATCACACCTCCTAGTTCCTACCCAGCTGCACAAATTGTTCCGCCAGTTCCTCCACCAGTTCCCATGGACAATCAACAACAATCCATCTCTGGGAACCATGAACATGAAGATAATACCTGTGGAGACATCAATGATTCATCCTCTCACATGTTCTTCAATGGAGAAGGTGATCCCAACATAGAAGTTGAAGCTGAATGTTCAAATCAAAATGCCTCCACATCAAATGCTCTAGCCCCCAATAGAGAAAGAAGAACCATCAAGCCTCCCGTCAGGTTCGAACATCTAACCTTCATTGCTTTCAATGCCTTTTTATCTATTGTGGAACCAAAGAACATAGGTGAAGCACTGAAGGATATAGACTGGATCCAAGCCATGCAAGAAGAACTTCATCAGTTTGAAAGAAACAAAGTGTGGCATCTAGTTCCCCGCCCCAAGGATAAGCATATCATAGGAACTAGATGGGTTTTCAGAAACAAGCTCGATGACTCAGGAGCTGTAATTAGGAACAAAGCAAGGCTTGTTGCTCAGGGATACAATCAACAAGAAGGAATCGACTATGATGAAACCTATGCTCCAGTGGCAAGGATTGAAGCAATAAGGTTGTTGATTGCCTTCGCATCACACAAGGGTTTCAAACTATTCCAAATGGATGTAAAGACCGCCTTCCTCAATGGCATTCTTCAAGAGGAAGTCTATGTCAAGCAACCACCTGGTTTTGAAGATAGTGATCATCCAGACCATGTCTATTTCCTAGACAAACCCTTGTATGGTCTCAAGCAAGCCCCTAGATCTTGATATGATCGTCTTGCCTAGTTCCTACTCTCCAATGGTTACAAGCGTGGCATCATTGACAAGACTCTCTTCATTATAGAAGAAGAAGGTAACATCTTAGTGGTTCAAATCTATGTTGATGATATAATTTTTGGTTCCACTAACCTGTCCCTTGTAGATAAGTTCAAAGACTTGATGATCAGTGAATTTGAAATGAGTCTAATAGGGTAACTCACCTTCTTCCTCGGATTGCAAATATCCCAAAAGAAAGATGGCATACAAATTCACCAACAAAAATATGTCAGGGAACTGTTGAAAAAGTTCAAAATGGAGTCCTGCAAGCCTCTCTCCACTCCCATCTCTACCATCGCCCATTTGGACAAAGATCACTCAAGTCCTCTTGTGGAAAAAAAGCTCTATAGAGGTATGATAGGTTCTCTCATGTATCTAACAGCTAGTCATCCAGACATTGTGTTTGCTGTTTGCTTGTGTGCTAGGTTTCAATCATGCCCAAGAGAAACACACTTAGCTGCTGTGAAAAGGATATTTCGATATCTCAAGGGAACTGACTCGCTCTGCATTTGGTACCCCAAAGAGGGTCCCTTTGAGCTGATGGGTTTCACTGATGCTGATTATGCTGGATACCTGGTGGATAGGAAGAGTACTTCTGGAATGGAACAGTTCCTAGGCCCTTTCCTTGTGTCATGGGGCTCAAAGAAACAAATCTCAGTCTCCCTCTCCACCCACTACTACAAAATAGTCAATATATCTCGTCAGAAATACCCCAGGCGTGTAAAATACGAGGTATAAAGCCTTGAAAATTGGACAATAAATTATATACACCGTATGGGTTAAATATCCGGGGTATAAAATCAAAACAAATCCTGGAAAATCCCAAATACCTCATATATCTTATATCCGGGGTATTTTGATGAATATATACACCGTCGGCATAAACTCCCGAAATATTAGACATGAAAATAAATATCACTTTACTTTCAGAACCTAATTAAACCTAAATCGATATCGTCTCCTACCTAGCGCTCTGCTGTTCATCGTCTCGTACCTTTGATGTTCTGCGCCGATCCTGCTCGTCGTCACCAGCCTCCTCTTCGTCGGCGTCTGGTCACCCTCGTCTCCTAACTCTACTGTGGTGGTTCGCCATTGAAAGTGGTGGTCAGCTTCGTCTTCTTCTGGTACATCCGGCCGTTTACTGTTTAATTTCTGCGCCTTCGCCTTCTTCGTCTTCTTTTGGTCACCATCCTCCTCTTCCACTTTACTGTTTAATTTCTGCGCCGTGGTTCTTCAATTTCTGCTCGCTGTGGTTCTTATCCGGCCGTTTATGCTCGCCGTGGTGGCAGGTGGCCTCGGTGGTTCTTCAATTTCTGCGCAGTACGTGGTCACCATCCTCCTCTTCCACTTTACTGTTTAATTTCTGCGCCGTGGTTCTTCAATTTCTGCTCGCCGTGGTTCTTATCCGGCCGTTTTTGCTCGCCGTGGTGGCAGGTGGCCTTGGTGGTTCTTCAATTTCTGTGCAGTACGTGGTGTTCTTCAGTTGGAAGGTGGTCAATTTCCGGTTTCTACTTGAACTGGTTCTTCAACATTTTTTGTATGTGAATTTACTGTCTCTAATTAATTATACTGTTTTTTTTTGGGTTTTAGTAATTTCTACCTCTTCAATTTGTTGCATTATAGGTAAGTTCCAATTCAATCTTCAATTTCATTGTTCTCCTTGCAATTTGTTGTCAATTTGTTCTTGCATTTGATATATCCACCTTCCAACTGTATACTTCTTTGTGTTTTTTGCTTAATATATATCTAGAAAATGGATCGTTCATGGATGTCGATAAAAAATCGCTCTACAGTTAAATATGAATAAGGGGTGGATGAGTTCATTAAATTTGCACTTGGCCATGGTTGTGACCCTACTAGAATGATCTTGCGTTGCCTGTTGAGGTAAGCTATCAAATATTCTCTAATTAAGACCTTTAATTAATTATTTATCCGATATATGCATGTTATATTACTTTGTTGTTTTTATTGATTCATGAGGCATCAATGTAATGCTTGAAGCATAAAGATATGACAAATTCAGTGGAAAAGAATCTTGGCAACCTCATGGATATGGATCCAACTCCAAGTATTCTTGATGATTTTCGAATGATGTTGGATGAATTTGTTGATAGTCCACTACGGTATGTCAAAATTCCCAAACAACTTTTCAGCAATGACCATCCTGATATTTCCATTGGAATGGAACACGTTCAAATATGGCTTGACAAGAAAGAGATAGACATGTGTCATGTTTCTATATATTTGAGGTTAGTTTTTTAAAAAGTTATGTTTTTTTTTCACTGTAATATATTGGTTTGACACACATTTTGTTTTTGTAGTTATTTGTTCGAAACTCATTGTGAAGGAGTCAGTGACATGGATTTCTGTGTCCAAGTTTAGTTTCCTTAGATGGTGGCAGCCTTAAAGATCGGGCTACTTACATTGCAAATGCCATGAAAGGCAATATCGAAAATCGGATCTTTTTTGCACCATATAAATCTGGGTGAGAACTCTATTCTTCTTATGATTTTACATTACTTAAATATAGTTTATGCATACTCATTCTAATGACCTTATATATAGGCATTGATGGGTGTTGTTAGTATTGAATCCTCACTGTGGCTATGCATATTGGATTGACCCCTTGGGAAAAGGACAAGAAATGGATGCAGATCAGCTAATTGATCTGTAAGTATCAATTTTAGCTTTGATTAACACAACTCAATTAAATTTTAATGTAAGTCATATGTAGTGATCATATACTTGTCTTTTATATAGGAGTTATACTTTCAAATTTACCAATCTTCAAAAGATGAAGCCTCGAAAACAACCTTTGTGGCAAATTGTACAGGTTAAGCGCGATTTTGTTCTTTATTACATCATTGTAGAATGAAATTAATTATTATGTATATGAAATTATATAACTTTATATATACTTGTCTCATTGGTTGTAGTGCCCACGTGAGCAAAATTTGATTGATAGTGGATATTACATCTTGAGATTCATCAAGGAGATAATGCGAAGAAAAAGTGTTTCCATCCCAAAGATAGTATGTCATTGAAATTATTCTTATAACACTATTTTTATTGTACTTATATGCAACTATGTTAGTCATTTTATTATTTTTTGTAGTGGTATGGTAAGAAGGACAACTTCTCTGAAAGTGAAATTGACGAAATTAGAAAGGAATGGATCGAATACTTGCTTCGTCTCATCTTTTAGGTATGTTGGTAAATAGCATGGTCTCATTTTGAACACTTTGATTATGGTTGAGGTTCAAATGAAGATGTTCTTTGCTGCTAAAAGTATTATTCTCTCCTCTGAGATTGATTTTTACTAAGTGCATAACAAATTTTTGTTAATTTCTTTTCCCTTAAATATTCTGAATAAAACACGTTCTAGTTATAAATAAAGTATTACAAATAAAGTATGCTAGGAATTAGATGAGTGTAAAGAGACGGAAACGGTGCTTTATATCCACTTGCAACACTAGAACTGTCAACAAAATGATGATAGCTGTACAAGATGAGTTCTTATAAGGACACAAAAATGAGGCCCTTTATTTCTACATACACAGGCATGTTCCTCGACATGTATTATAGCATGCTAGCTGGTTGTTTTTTGCTTCGTCTCATCTTGTTGTTCATATTATCAGTTTTTGGACTTGTTTACCTTGTTGCATGTAGTTAGTACTCTTTTTTGGATGTCGTAGTTTTTTATGTGATGGCAATGCAAGGTTGTTTTTTGTATGTTTGTTGTATCAATTGATTAAACATGTTATTCTCTTTTGCAGGTTATTTTTTTGTTGGATAACTTGGAGAAAAACAACAAAAGAAAGTGGTTGATGGCGTTTTCACAATCCTTTGTTATATGGGTTTTTCCTGAATTCTAAAACAATTATTAGGTTTGTTTACCTAGTGACTATGCTTAGCTTAAGTGTTGACAAATATTATACTTAGTTGGTTTAATTTCTTTTTGTGCGCTAAGATTGCACTGAATGTTTGATACAATTGGTATTTTGGTTTGATATATGAAAGACGTTCTGGGTTTGCTTGGATATGTACGTGTTTGGATATATGGTTATACAGGTGAAAATTATGTGAAAATAAACAGATATGAAACTCTACGGAAAAATATTTTATACCCCGGAGATTGGTCCGTGATATAAACATCATCCATTGATTTTGACAATATAACACGGATGGAAGTCCGGTGTATATACAATATAACACGGATGTTCACCCGGGTTATATACCATATAACACGGATGGAAAAATCACACCACGGAAAAATGTTTTATACCCCGGAGATTGGTCCGTGATATAAACATCATCCACTGATTTTGACAATATAACACGGATGGAAGTCCGGTGTATATACAATATAACACGGATGTTCACCCGGGGTATATACCATATAACACGGATGGAAAAATCGGTGGATGCTGTTAATATTCACATATACCCCGGTGCCAATTTGCGCACATATAACCCGGAGGTACAATCGTCGAGGTATATACCAACCAAATACCCCGGTTTATAAGAGGTAAATACCCCGAATAATTATTATACCCGGGGTATATATACCGAATATACCCCGAAGTTTTCTCGCATACTAAAAAAAGGGGCTCAAACCATAAGTTATATACCCCGGGCGTTTTTTTTCAAATAACCGGGGTATATAAGTTTTAACTATATACCTCGATCAGCTATAACCCGGATTACATCCGGGGTATAAAGCTAGAAATGCCCGGGGTATGTTGACTATTTTGTAGTAGTGACCACGAAATCTGAATACATTGCAGCCGCCTCTTGCTGTTCCCAACTCTTATGGCTAAAGCAACAACTCGCGGATTTCGGTATGTCTTATGGTCCTCTCACTATTCTTTGTGATAATACCAGTGCTATAAACATTTCTAAGAATCCCGTGCATCATACTAGGACCAAACACATAGATATAAGGCATCACTTCCTTAGAGATCATGTTGAGAAAGGGAACATCATTACGAAATTTTGTAGAACTGAAGATCAGGTTGCAGACATATTCACCAAAGCCTTGAATATAGTTCCCTTCGAGAACCTTAGATTAGAACTGAGAATGATTCCTATAAACTAGCAGTTCCTTTAGTTTATAGTTCCTCTCCAGCTCCCTTGATTGACTAGTTCAGATCTTTTTACTTGTCTTTGTCTTGGAATCTTTGTGTTATCTCTTTTGCAATAGACCCTCATATCCACAATGGTTACTCAAAAAGGCCTTGACAAATTTTTCTAGTCTTCTCCTTGAATGTTCATTTTTCATTAAAATTCAATCATTGTCCAAGTTTCTTTGTTGGCCCAAAAGTCACAATCTGATCACATTCTAACCCGACAATACAAGCCGACATGATGATTGTGTACTATGACCCTCCCTTGCCTCATTGCACAATCTAATTCCCTATGATCCTTCTCTTAACCCTCTCTGGGAATTAGTGTGTGATGCGATAAATGGCCTTCCCCGATTTCTTTTATGGGAATGTACTTTCAGGTCCTATGTCCTCAAATTCCCACATCAAAGGTTCCCATATATCCCTCTAGCACACTGAAAAAATCGCCAGAAAGGAACTAGGTATTGATAGCTCTCCAACGGCTCGTAGAAACTCGCTCCTCCCAAGACAACATTTATGGCAATTTCACAGCGTCAGAGATGTCTTCTTAGCGTTGAACAGTTGCCATTTCTGAGTATTTGATTTTTGAATCTGTGACCGTTTCAAAGCCGAAAAAGCTGCCATCAATTGAGCCGTTCCCAAATATCAGAGTTCCCAAAGATATCTCTCTCCCCAACGGCTTGATTCTCAATGGCTCCAAAATTTGCTCAAGGGTTATTTAGGGTCTCCTATTTGATTGAGCCGAGCACTCTGCTTTCTCTCGCTTTCTCTCAATCTCTTGTTCACCTTTTCTCTCAAACCACAAAGCTCCTCAAATGGCAAACAAAGACCTCAACCCCCACCTTGCTCAAGATGAGGAGGAAGTTGCCCTCCTAAGAGCTTTCAGAGAGAAGAAAGCAGACTCCTCCTCCAAATCCCATGATCTCACACCCACAAAAGAACCCATACCCAAGAACACAAAAGAGGTGGAAAAGGAACTCCACCATGGATTTGCATCAGCTACATGCACTGTCTCTGAAGGCGGTTCCCATGACTCTTCTCCAGACAAGAAGACCCTGGAGATTCACAGCTCGGATCCCTCGCCTGTCAGCCTCAAGTCCAAGCCTGCTCCCTCAGTTGCAACAAGGCTCAAGCTTCGCCCAGGCCCTGGTTCCCTACAACCCTGTCTCCAAAGAACCGACCTTCTCCAAAAAGCCCAAATCAGCAGCCCTCTCTTCCTTGTCCACCAGAGCCATAACCTCCACCTCCACTCTGGGGAAAGTCAGTTCCTCCTTCGCTAAGAGGAAGATACTCAAGCCCCTCATCATTGGTGAGGAGTTCTAGACCCAACCCCTAGAGGAAGAAGATGAAGCTCAATTCGGCGAAGCCCTCAATGAATTCCACTCTCTGTTCTAGTTTCAAGGGTGGGACCAGATCTTGGTTGAACCCTTCTTAGTCTCCGACGAAGTGGTGCGTCACTTCTATCAGTCCATGACCTTTGTGCCAGCCAAGGAGAACTCTCCCCGTAATGATGCCATCCTCCAATGGAAGGGAACCATGTTTCCCTTGTCCCCAAGCATCATCGCCTCAGCTATAGGGATTGAGCACATATCAGGCTTTGACATTCTGCATCAAAAGAAGACTTGGCCCAAAGGAAAAGGCTATAAAACCAAAACTGAGGTGGTCAGCAAGCTCTATGATGGCGACAATCCAAAGAATCTGCTGACGAAGGGGCTCTCTCTGTCCAACAAGCTCCTGCACTTCTGGATCATAAGGAATTTGGTTCCCAGGCAGGAGCACCGAGCCACAGTTCTCATCACCGATGCCATCCTCATGGATAAGATCATGTCTGGTGACCAAGTTGACCTCCCCAAGCTAGTGTTTACTCATATGCAGTTCTGTCAATCCCATGAATCCCATGCCTTGCCCTTTCCTCACCTCATAAAAAACCTCCTCTCCATGCTTAACCAATATCCAGCTGATCTTAATGAAACAACCTACAACAAGTTCTTAACCATGGCCACTATAAAGAAGCTCAAAACCAAAGATCATTTGGATGCTCCCTCTGATGTGCAAGCGGAATTGCCTAAGGAAAAGGCAAGTTCCCAAGCCACTCCAAGCTCCTTGCCTCCGCTCTACCCCATTCAAGACTCCTCTGCGATCCTAGCTTCACTGGGTCGTATTGAAAAAGCCATCACGGAAGGAACCATTGCTATCTCTGGTGCCATCCGTGATCAAGTAACTGAACTGGGAAAGACCCGAAAGGCTGTATCTGGTCTAATGGATGTGATTTAACAAACCTTGGAGGCTGCCATTGGAGGTGATCAGGCCGCTGAGATGGCTACAGGCCAAGAAGAGGAAACTGAAAAAAGGAAGGAAACTGAAGAGGAGGCCACTGTGCTGCCATAGGAATGTCTCTCCTAGTTCCCAGTGCTATAACATCACAGTGTGCTAGTAGTTGCCTAGGGTCCTACTCCCCTCTCCTATCCTTCCCTTGTCTCTTTCAAGTTAATTGTGATCTTTTGCTTCTCTTTCCACTATGCTTCTCTAGACAATGTAATTGACCTTAATAATTAATGAACTCTTTTGGTAATGTTTCTAATGCATCATTTGTCTTTGCCTTAAGTTTCTATTATGGTGACTGTCATGGGTTTAACGCAATTGTTTATTTCCCATTGATATCCTATACTTGATAAGTAAATTAATCTTTTCGATGATGTCAAAAGGGGGAAGAATGGATAGGAACCTTGAAGTCTTGGAACTACTGGACTTATAGGAAATCTAAACCCATTCTACTTCTGAGGGGGACCTCGAATAACTTAGTTCTATTGC
This sequence comes from Rheum nobile, assembly GCA_027886185.1. Lineage (NCBI taxonomy): Eukaryota > Viridiplantae > Streptophyta > Magnoliopsida > Caryophyllales > Polygonaceae > Rheum > Rheum nobile. The sequence goes on along the minus strand of WOAB01000697.1, from coordinate 4,563,863 downwards.
TTAGGGGGAATTTGCAACTATTGAATGTTCTCTCATTACATTATAAAGTTGTAAATCTCTTAGCTCAATTGTTCTCATGAATCTCATGTCCTTATTATGTTGCCAGGTTCCTTATATTTGTCATCATAAAAAAGGCGGAAATTATTAGGAAACGAAACTCAGGAACCTCAGTTCCCATGAGAGTTCCTTTCCTCAGTTTCTCTACTTTTGTAGATGACAAATACTTTGATACTAATGTTTTATCTCAAAGATGTGTTTAAAGGAACCACAGGACAATTGTTGAAACCATGGAAGCCAAACAAGATAAAGAAACCAAACAAGCAAGCCAAAGGAACCCAGAAGTGCCCAGAAATGCAACACGTGACTTTGCTCTTCCCGATGAAGCTGGGAACACAGAACCTCGGACAAAAGATGGTTAAAGCGACTTGAGCAAAGCTTCTAAAGTCTACCACCATCCAAAGGAAAGCTCCAAGATGTCTAGAACGCTAAACCTCGGATAGAGGTTGCTGAAAGCGGCGTGTCACAAGGATATCACCATCCAGAGGATAGTTCCAAAGTGTCTAGGTTGCTGAACCTCGGACGAAAGGAGTTGGACAACGACATGACGGACTTGTCTGAAGCAGTTGACCAACCAATGTGGATTCTGAGTTGCCTAGGTTGTTGGTACATGTCTAAGTCAGCGTGAATCAAGGATTACCACACAACCTAGGTCAAGCTTGCTCTGTGGGAACCAAGAGAAGATCCAACCTCGAGGATCCACTATATAAGGAAGATAAGCTCCACTGTTATCTTCAAGCACTACAACACGAATCACACTCAATAGCAAACATCATAGTATGAGCTTTCAAACAGATCGTCAACTCAAACCAAGATCAAGAGGAACCAGTCAAGGAATCTGAGATTTGTGTGCTAGTTCCTGTGACTGTAAGTGAGTTAGTTCCTTAGTGCTTAGGACTGCTTCTTGGATTGATTATACTTGCTGTTAAGTTTATCTAGGATTGTCTAACTGTGTGTAAGACAAAGAAACTGTGTGTTTGTTCCTAGTGTAATCTGTAACCGAAGTGATAAGAAATCAAGAAGTAGACCTTGAAATCCTTTCGAAAGAAAGGCAGTGGTTTTTATCCTAGATTGCTAGTTGGCAATCGAAGGTTTCCACTATAAGGAACTTGTTCATTTATATTTGATTGTTTATTTCCGCTGCGAAGGGAATTGTAATTTGTATTCTCAGTTCCCTTGTTCTTAATCTAACAATCACGATCCTACACTTACCTTTGGAGCACCTCATAGGATCTCTCACTTCTCATGAAGACAAGCTGAAATCTTATGAAGATGAAAGTCCCCCAAAGGGAACGATGGCCTTGAAAGTTTCCAAAGCGTTGAAGCAAGTAAAGGCGGGCAAGAAGGACAAGGACCCGGAAGTGGCGCTCATCATGAATGCTATGAGGGGTCTCCTCAACAAGAAAGACAAGGATCGCAAGGATCAAGGCAAGTCTTTCTAGAAGAATCCTAATATTGTTTGCTACAATTGTCAAGGAAAGGGGCGCATTGCTAGGGACTGTCCCCAGAAGAAGGAGCCGGAGGATGATGATGACTCTTCCAAGAAGGAAAAGGGCAAGGGAAAGGAGAAAGCCTTTGTTGCCACATGGGGAAGTGATTCCGAATCTGATCCGGAGTCATGGGCAAATACCAAGTTGTGTTTTGTGGCTAAGGAACAGTGTTCTTCTGATTCCGAGGATGAGGTAAGCAACTCTGATATTTACAATGAATTGAAGGGTTGTAGCAAGCGTTCCTTGATAGTCTTTATTGAGAAAGTTTATAGGGAAAAGGAAGAGTTGCGTGAACAACTTGATGCTGCTAGTTGTTCCTTATCTTGTGATGAGTGTGCTATTCTTAAATCTAATGCTGAAGATCTATGTTTTAAGAATAAGGAATTGCATGCTAAGGTCAAGAGTCTTGAGAAAGAAAAGTTACAACTTTTAGAAGACTTGGAGAATGCTAGTTCTAAGGAGGGAACTGTTCCATCTGACCAAACTGAGTTGGAAAAGATGAAACTTAGGGTTGATGAGCTTGTTGCTACTAACCTTAAGAATGAGAAAAAGCTGTATGAGCTGCGGTTTGTTAAGGAACAACCAAGTGTCGAGGCTGAAGACAAGGAGGAACTGTTCCTTCTACAAAGGAAGTTGCAGAGTGCCAACGACCGGAACAAGCACTTGGAGGCTAAGGTAAGTCTTCTTGAAAATAATGGTTCTACTAACCAATCTTGGTATGCAGGAACGAAAGCGCACAAGATTTGGCTTAAGCAAGCCACTAGGAACAATACCGCTGGTTTAGGCTACGTTGCTCCTAAGGCAAAATCAAGTGCACAAGGTGCAAGTCGGCACCAACCAAGGCCTGAGAGGAAGTTAAGACACCACACAAGGAAACGTGGCTTAAAGGAAGAAATGATACTCCACAGCAGAAGCCTAGGCAAAGCTATGGGAGATGGGAACAACGTGGGCACTATGCTTTCAGGAACGATCGCAGATTTCCTACATCAAGGAACAATGCCCAACGAGTACAACAACCCAGGAGAGGTAAGTTTTCTAATCCTTATGTGCATTCTCGCTATATGGATTATGGAATTGTTGAGTCTTTTGGTGCTAGGACTAACCCAAGGGAACCCAACTTTGTTTGGGTGCCCAAGAACAAGACTTAGCTTGTTTTGCAGGTAGGTGTGAGGGAACAGCCTAGGAAGAGGCATTTCATGGAGATTAATCCCTCACAACCTATAGGAACAGTGAGTTGGGAACTCACTTGTGGTTTGGTAGGAATTGCTGAAGCTTAAGGGGAACGATTCCCAGTTCAGAGGACATGAGACAACCAGTTCAGGTGGAACGATGCCCAGGAACAGTGAGGTCAAAGCGACTGGGAACTATCCCATGGAACCAAGGAATGAGATAAGTATTCTTGTCACAAGCATGCATGTTTACTTCGTGTTTACTTCATGTTTATGTTGATCCCTTGGAATGTATCTAGGAATGAAGTTCTTAGACTGACTAGTTTGGACTACTTTCATAAGTACCCCGATGATTGGCTAGAGAAGATGAGTTAACTAAGAAGGAATTGTTACCTCATGTTGCCATGTGTTATGTGATTTCGTTTTGATGTTTTATCCTCTGAGTTATTATTCATTCTTGTGTGTGTGAATGTATGATAGCATGATTCATGATTTAACGTCAACATGGGTGTTAGAAAATGTTCTTCTTTCGGCCCAAAGAAATCAACTTGATCTTTGAACCCTCATCATAAGCCGACATGATAGTTGATTTCAAAGACCCACCCTAGCTGAGTCCAATGATGTTTGCCTCTATGAGCCCTTCTTTGTTGAGTCCACAACGGAGGTAAAACATTGGATGGTACAAAAGGCCTACCAAATTTTGATTTGGACTTCTTTGTTGAATTTTCTTAACCCTGAAAATATGTAGTCCAAATGTACCTTTACATCTGTTGGATATGCCATGAGGTTGTTTCGGTTGAGGATCTTGAAGATTCCAAGAGCTTGGGTGAAAGTTCAATTCAAAGGGAACACTACCTATTGAACATTGAAGATTGGCTGAAGTTGCAGAAGAGGGACCGTTCCCTCAGCAAAAAGAAAAAGAAATCAGAATGTTACCTGATGAAAAGAAGTAGAAAAGAAGAAAAAAATTCCTTAAAAAAAGGGAAAGAAAAAATATCAGAATGAAGAAAAGTTCCAAAAGGAACAGTGTGAAGATGTGTACAAAGATGTTTCGGAAGGGACCAATGCAACACAAGAAGCCATGAAAGGAAGTTTTGCTTGAAGATAGAACAGTCCAAGTGTGGAAGGTAAAGGTCTTCAACTAGGGAACTTCGTGGCATGTCTAACACATCCCCTCTCAAAAGAACCGAGAAGTTAATACCCTTATCTCTTGATTCTGTTGTAACATTTTCTGATATGTGTGATGAAGTTGCTTCTTGATGATTGTGATTATATGTTTTATCACTCATTGCATGCGTAGTAACTTAAGTGAAAAACTCTTGATGAAATTTATGTTTCATGTGATAATCTGATGTTCCGTTCTTTTAAGGTTTTCAAGGTCTTTTTGATGATGTCAAAAGGGGGAAAATGTGGAAGGAATTCAGATTAAGAGGTTGAAGAGTTCGTTACTAGATATATTTCTTAGGGGGAACTTATCCATGATTGTTGATTGTGCATGTGCATATCTATTGTTTTGATATCGCTTTATTGTGCATTTTTGAAGATGGGGTTGTCATCATCAAAAAGGGGGAAATTGTTGAAAGAAGGTTCCCTCAAGGAACCTTAGGTGTTTTGATGATGATAAACACCATGCATTTGATGGTTTAATTTGTTCTTAAGTATTGTTTCAGGGAACAACAGAAAGCATGCGAGTTAGTTGGAGAAGTTCCAGGGAACAATGGTTGTGACCAATGGATCAGTCATCCTAGGGAACAGTGAGAACAAGAGAATCAGAGCTCAAGAAGAAGAGAAGGAATGGAGATTCCAGGGAACAAGGAAAACAGAGCAGAGAAGCTGTCAACGTTCCCAGCGAAGAGGCAAATCGCGAGATATTGCGTCTAGGGTTTTAAATGTTTGCTTGGAGCACAAGGAGACGTTTATACAAGGAAAGTGGAGATTATATCTTGCAGATAATGGGTCGGAATTATCATGGAGAGATAAGATCTATTTATGGAAATAAGATAATGTCAAGTTGGAAGATATTGTTTGTGGTATTTTAGGAAATAGTTTGATGGAAAGATATAATGTTATTTATGGGATAATATATCAGATTAGACCATAAATAAATTATATTTTCATCATTCTTTAGAGGCCTATAAATACAAGGCACTATCAACCTAGTTTGACATGCTTCCAAGAGAGAAAGAGGAGCATCCAAGAGAGAGATGGCATTAGGAGCTTTGAAGGTTTCTAAGTAGCCATTGGAGAGCAAGAACACAGCTTGGAGTTCAAGAGGCGAGTTTCAAGGCTGTTGGCTCAAGGGAAGGACAGAGCCGTTCCTACGTCAAGGAGAGTTGCGATCTTTAGGAGCTTCATAGGCGAAGTTTCTGAGGTGAAGAAGGTAACTTTTCAGTGATTTTGAGTTTGCTGTGAGTTGGTAATACGTGCTAAGGGTTGTTAAGCTTAGTGAGTATTCTAGTGGGGGAATCTAGTTTACGTTGGATCTTTGCTTGACTTGTGTAGCTTGTGTTTATCAATAAAAGAAGTAGACTTTAAAATCCTGTTAGGGTAACACCTAGAGGTAGAGGTTTTTCCTTGTCAACAAGTTGGTTGATTTGGTTTTCCTCTCTACGTGATTGTGTTGTTATTTGTGATATTCCGCTGTGTAAAGGTACCGTTCCCTATATAGGAACAGTGCTTTACTTTGTTGCTAACACTTGGTTTCGATCCAACACTATTGATCATCAATATAGGATCAAGTCATCAATATCTTAGCACATGATATACATAAGCACTCATGTGTGCATTGATGAAATCATCTAACTATTCAAAATATGGGTTTAGTAGAAATACATGCTTCAGAAAACCAAAAACAAAAGCTTGGGTGACTACCAATGACTCTTTAACACGATCATTCACAACAGCACAAGAATCACCCGATGCAAGTGTTTTCTTTTTATCTTTTCGGTCGCTTTGCTTGTCAGAAGATTCAAGCCAAGGGTTCATTAGGAAGCTTGGTTTACTTCTGACTAGTGCACTGAAACACATGCACCTCGCTCTATTATCACTTAGCATCTATAGAAGAAGAGATGGGAATTTTCAAGCACTAGTGTTAAATTTGTGTGCATATGGAATCATGTTTTCAATTAGCTCAACATACCTTGTACTATTATGTAGTTCCTTGATGTACTCAACTGTTGAATCTTTGATGTCCTCACTTGTTGTGCCAAAGAATAAAATATATAGGAAAAATAAATTAGTGATACTAACTTACTGGATCTAGAGGCTTAAAATGTCCATTGTAGGATCGTACGTGTTAGCAATCAAAGGGAACTGAGAGTTCAGTTTCTTAGCAGCGGAATAAGTAAACAATAACAGAATCAAGTCCAGTTCCTTAGAGTGGGAACCTTTGATAACCAACTAGTTATCCATGATAAAACCCACTACCTCTCTTTCAAGAGGATTTGAAAGTCTACTTCTTTTATTAATGCTTCAATTACAATCAACTAGGATAGAACACACAAATTAAAGTCTTAAGACACACTTAAAGACTCTCTACCTAGTTCGACCAAATCAAGCACACAACAAGCAAGTGACTTACAGTTCTTCTTCAAAGAACTAAGCTCTGTTTCTTCTTCGTAAGCAATGTGTGTGAATGCGTTAAAGTAGTTTGATTGCTCTATTTATGTAACTCAATTGTGTAGAAGAACCGAATCTCCAACAACTGATTTACACAAAAAAAATAATCAAAAAGTATTCGGAAAGATAACATTTGTTACCAAATATAATCTTTCACGATTTTATACTTTTTCATTTCCATAAAAGATATACTTTTAATCCCTAAGATAATATGGAAACATGATAATCTTTATCTTCTGTCTCCAAGTAAAGATCTACCCAAAACGGATCACCGCCGCCCTTCATCTCTTGTTCCAAGTTCTTTCGGCGTCCGCGTCCTTCAGTTCCTTGTGCCAGTTCCCAAATCTGGCGTCTTGGTCTTTGTCTTGTGATTCCAATTCCTGAGTTCCCTGTTCATCAACACTTATGGAAATATTAATAGCAAAAGTGTTTGTCCTTATCAAAACTAGGAAAACTGAGGAAGGGAACTAGGTAGGGAACTGGAGTTCCCAAAAGTTCACTTCCTAACAATTTCCCCCTTTTTGATGATGACAAACATGTAGAACCTGGCATATCGAAAATAGGCATGAATGATATATGAGGAAAAACAGAACATAACTAGATGTAGAATAATCATTAGTGAATTTGCATATTCCCTCTTAACATCAAACCGGGTTCCTTAATTCCCCCTTAAAGAGACAACCAGTTCAGAGTTCCTTTCATCCTATTAGTTCCAGATTGCCAAGTTCATTCCCCCTTTGGACATCATCGAAAAGAGTCAGTTAAATGAAGAACAAAGATAATTTAGAGTGACAAATAGACTAATGCTGAACTCTAGAGAAATGGCATTGTAATGAAAATCGAAAGTAGATCAGAACAACGCAAGGAACACAGAAACATCATTAAACATAAGGAGAACATAGAAAACATATAGCAAAACAAAACACTCAGAGACACACAAAAGAGGATCATGATGTGGAAGTGGGATCCTAGGGAACTAAGAACCAATCATGCCATGATAAAGCTTCTCTTCCACTTTTTGTCCGGTATGATCGACGGTGAGGCGAGTTGCAGGGGAGATAGGGGTGGAAATGGCTTTGCTTGAATCCATTTTGAACTTTTTCAAGAGTTCCTTAAGATATTTCTGTTGATGGATTTGAATGCCATCGGCCTTCTGAGTAACTTGCAATCCAATGAAGAAGGATAGTTCCCCAATCATACTCATTTCAAACTCGCTACTCATGATATTTTTGAACTTCTCTACAAGGGTCAGGTTAGTGGAACCAAAAATAATATCATCAACATAAACTTAGACCACTAGAATTTCACCTTTGACTTCCAGAATGAAAAAAGTCTTGTCGATCACACCACGGCGATAGCCATTGGCTGATAGGAACTGGGAAAGGCGATCATACCAAGCGCGAGGGGCTTGCTTTAGACCATAGAGAGCCTTGTCCAAGAAATATATGTGGTCAGGGTGATCATCATCTTCAAAACCTGGAGGTTGCTTGACGTAAACTTCCTCTTGAAGAATGCCATTGAGAAAAGCAGTCTTTACGTCCATTTGATATAACTTGAACCCTTTGTGAGAGGCATAGGCAATGAGTAGCCGTATAGCCTCCAGTCTTGCCACAGGAGCAAATGTTTCATCATAGTCGACTCCTTCTTGTTGATTATAGCCTTGAGCAACCAAGCGAGCCTTGTTTCTTGATATAGCTCCAGAATCATCCAATTTGTTGCGAAATACCCACCGAGTTCCTATGATATGTATGTTCTGAGGACGAGGAACTAGTCTCCAGACTTTGTTCATTTCGAACTGGTGAAGTTCCTCTTGCATGGCTATTATCCAGTCATCATCCTTCAGCGCCTCCGTGATGTTCTTGGGTTCTATAAGAGATAAAAAAGAATTGAACGCGCAATAGGACATATCCTCAAATCCGTACCTGACTGGATGCTTTGTAGTTCTTTTGTCTCTGTTGGGGATAATCAAGTCAGTTCTCGGAGCATCAACTTCTATGGAAATGGGAGCTGAGGAAGAGGTTGTGTTGGGATCAGCTTCCGGAGCTTGTTCCGTTGTCGGAGGAGTAGCATCTACCTCCACTGATGAGTTGGAGGGAACTAGAGCAACATCGACAACGTCTTGATGATCAGAGGGAACTGGGGTGATGTCTGAGGATGTTGATACCTTGGGTGCAACCACAGTTGAGGGAACTATGGGTGTATGTGAGCTAGAGAGATTGGGATAAGAGTTATGCTTAGGAGAAGCTTCATCATCAGAATCTTCACTTGGCCGTTGAAACGGATCTTCCGAGGGAACTGAGGGATCCTGCACAGACTTTGAAGGCAATTTTTCTCTGAAAATAACATGAATACTTTCCTCAACTTTTTTTGTCCATTTGTTGAAGACCTTGTATGCTTTGCTACGGGAAGTATATCCGATGAAGATTCCTTCATCACTTTGTGGATCAAACTTCCCTAGATAGACTTTCCCATTATTGTGAATGAAACATTTGCAGCGGAAGACTCTTAGATGAGCAATGTTGGGAACTCTGCCTCTTAGTAGCTCATAGGAAGTCTTCTCTAGCATGGGGCGTAGCATAGCCCGATTTAGGATGTAGCACGCTGCATTAACCGCTTCTGCCTAGAAGGATTGAGAGAGTCCGCTCGAGATGAGCATGGTTCGAGCCATATCTTCCAAGGTTCTGTTCTTTCTTTCAACAACTCCGTTCTGTTATGGAGTGTAGGGAGCTGAGAAATTATGATCAACTCCATGTTCCCTGTAAAATGTTAGAAAATCTCCATTCTCGAACTCAGTTTCATGATTGGAACGAATGGCACGAAGAGATACATTCAATGATTTTTCAAGTAAGGGAATCAGCTCACTAAACCTATCAAAGACTTCACTTTTAGATTTTATAAATAATTTCCAAGTGAATCTAGATTAATCATCAACAAGTACCAGAATATACCTGTTACCACCAATGCTTTGAACTCGCATAGGACCACAAAGGTCCATGTGAATGAGTTCCAGAGGTTTAGAGGAACTCACCGTTGTTTTGGATTTGAAGGAACTACGAACCTATTTCCCTTGAACACAGTCAGAACAGATTTCTGACTTTTCAGCATTGATTTTGGGAAGACCACGAACGAGTTCCTTTTGATGTAGCTTGTGGATGAGCTTGATGCTAGCGTGACCAAGTCGCTGATGCCATAGATTCGTCTGATCTTCAATTGACGAGAGACACAACTTCTCTTTGGGAACGAATGTTGGATCAATAACATAGACGTTGTTGAACCTCTTGCCTTTTAAGATCACAGTTCCCTTACTATCTTTCACAGTACATTCTTTAGAGGTAAAGCGAACCTTATTTCCTCCTTGATCACACACTGTGACACACTAATTAGATCAAAACCTAAATTTTCAACAAGGTTAACGTTACTTACCTTGATGTGATCAGTAAGATTTACATTTCCAGTTCCACAAATTGCTCCCATTTCTTGTCTCCGAAGGAGATGGTACCTCCTCACTGTTTCTGAAGTGACGACATTTTGTTTCTGTTTCCGGTCATATGGCACGAGCAACCACTGTCTATGTACCACTTGTCCTGTTGTCGCACTTCGTCCTACACAAGGGAACTCAAACTTTTCGAACCCAGCTAAGCTTAGCTTTTTTGGGAGAATGAGATTGATATCTTTTCGGTGGGTTAGAAGCAGGAACAAAATAATAAGGATCATTCAAATCATTAATAGTATGCATCTTCTTTTTATTGTTCATTTTCTGGTTCATTTTCCTAGCATTTTCTTCCATTTGTCGTTTCTTGTGAATGCACTCATGAATATAATGACCATTTTTACCACAATGCCAACAAACACGATTGTAAACAACATGACCATACTTACCATGACCGGGTCTGAATGGTCTTTCTTGCTTTCTCTGCTCAAAGTTAACTTTCTTACCTTTAATTCCCTGAGCTTGGTCAATATACATCCTGTGAGCATTCTGGCCATCGAACCAAGTCTGATTTTCTTTAGGCTTCTGTTCTAGCACTTTTACCTTTTCTTATAGGAACTGGTTTTTGTCGCGAGAGGTTTGTAGGGCACAATTGAGAGTTTCATTTTTCTCGACCAGTTCCCTTTTTAGTTTCTCATTCTCAGTAGAGCATGTTTCCTCAGAATCTTTTGTTACCAGGATAGCCAAGACCATATCGTTGCTTAACAAAAACAGTTTGATTCACAATTTTCTCATTTATAGAGTCAGTAAGATGATCAAGTTTGTTCATAATTTCAGCAAGCATGGCGGAGGTTTTCTTTTCAGAGTCGGTGGAAGGAACAATAGGATTGTCAGTATGCATGGGTTCCTTTTTAACAGTGATACAAGATTCACACTTCCTAGAAGAATTAGCAAGTAATTTCTCAGTTTTATCAAGTTTCTTACTCCAGACAGAGTTTTCAGTAGATAAGCATGAGATTTCGTCTTCATATTCTTCTAGTTTCTCTTGAAGGGAACTAGTTTCCTTTCCAAGTTTCTTAATGATCTTGATCAATTGTTTCTTATCACATTCAAGAAGAGATTTGGTAAAGTAGGAAGAGGATACCTTGGAGTCATCTGATTCAGTTGAATCTTCCTTAGCCATCAAGCATCTTCCTCCAGAAGTTCCATTCGTATCCAGTTCCCCTTTAGAGTCTTCTGAGTCGTCTCCAAAGGTAGCAAAGAGAGCTTTCTTCTGCATAGGCTTGTCATCATCATTTGAGTTCTTAGGGCAGTTCCTAGCAAGATGTCCTCTTTCCTTGTATTGATAGCAAGCATATTCAGATATATATCTCTTTTGAAAGTTTTTCTTAAATTTTCCCTTGATAAAGTGTTTCTTGATGTGCTTAGTGACCATGGCTGTCATCTCATCCTCTTCTTCTTTGAGATCTGAGTTTTCTTCCTCCATCTCCAACCTTGAGAAGGTCTTTGAGATTTTTAAGGCAATTCTCTTCTCCATCTTCTTAGCAGAACTTGTTTTGAGAGCCTCCCTTTCTTCCACTTCAAGTTTCCCTATGATTTGAGTTAAGGGAAGACCTTGAATATCAGGGGTAGTCTTTAAGACTCTCTTGATGAGATTGAATTTTGAGTTGAGTCCATTGATGACGACGAGGGATTTTGACCATTCGTCAAGAGTAACTCCAACATTGACGAGTTTGGTGACAAGTCTAGTGAATCGCGAGTGATACTGGGAGATGTTCTCTGTTTCCAGCATTTCAAAGGTGTGGTATTCTCCTTCTAGAGCAAACTTTTTGCTTTGTTTGAGTTCCTCACTTTCTTCATGCATTTCCTTGAGGGCTTTACAAATGCCCTTAGCAGTTTCAATTCCTATCACCTTGTCCATGTCCTCCCTTGTTAACCCATTAAGAATGAGTTGTCGAGCTTTAGCGTTCTTTTCTTTGATGGTTTAGTACTCAGGCTTCCAGTCCGCTTCAGTCAAATCCTTAGGAACAACTCCATCACCATTTTCAATCACGCGCCAGCACTGATAGTCCATGGTTTGGATGTAGTTGGTCATGCACTTCTCCCACCATGCTTCTTCTCCCTTCTTTCGGATGTGGGGCTTGTTGATGGAGATTCCCAAACTGAATTCGCTTGAGCTAGTCATCTTGAAATCTGTAAACTAACACAAATCTAGAGCGCCTGCTCTGATACCAATTGTAGGATCGTACGTGTTAGCAATCAAAGGGAACTGAGAGTTCAGTTCCTTAGCAGTGGAATAAGTAAACAATAACAGAATCAAGTCCAGTTCCTTAGCGTGGGAACCTTTGATAACCAACTAGTTATCCAGAATAAAACCCACTAGCTCTCTTTGAAGAGGATTTGAAAGTCTACTTTTTTTTTATTAATGGTTCGATTATAATCAACTAGGATAGAACACACAGATTAAAGTCTTAAGACACACTTAAAGACTCTCTACCTAGTTTGACCAAATCAAGCACACAACAAGCAAGTGACTTACAGTTCTTCTTCAAAGAACTAAGCTCTGTTTCTTCTTCGTAAGCAATGTGCGTGAATGCGTTAACGTGAGAGAGTTTGATTACTCTATTTATATAACTCAATTGTGTAGAAGAACCGAATCTCTAACAACTGATTTACACAAATAAATAATCAAAAAGTAATCGGAAAGATAACATTTGTTACCAAATATAATCTTCCACGATTTTACACTTTTTTTTTCCATAAAAGATATACTTTTAATTCCTAAGATAATATGGAAACATGATAATCTTTATCTTCTCTCTCCAAGTAAAGATCTAACCTAAATGGATCGCCGCCGCCCTTCATCTCTTGTTCCAATACTACAAGCACTTGGCAAGCATAGAACTATGTGAGAGGCTTGCAAGTACATACACAAGTAATGAAGCTCAACTTGCAAGTATGAATCAAGTTTTTTTTGGAAAGGTAAAAAGTAATATATTAAAGGAAGAAAATAATACACAACTAGACAAAATTGAGTTCCCAAGGCATAGAAGTTGTAGAATTGAGTGTGTTAGTATAAGGAACGGTAGAACTGTTCTTTGGACAGCGGAATATTATAACAAAAAACAGAGTAACAGACATTGTTCCTTAGAGAGAAAAACTCAATCAACCAACTAGTTGACTGAGAAAAACCTCTACCTCTAGGTTTCCCTAGTAGGATTTCAAATGTCTACTTGTGTTATTAATCCTGGAATTACAATCAAGCAAGTCGTATCTCAATCTAGTTTAGTCCTAGATATCTAGACTTCTTATTGTAACGTTCCTAACAACACCTAAGACAATCAAAACCCTAACAAGTACTCAACTTACCAAAGTTTCGTCCTTGTAAGTTCTTCTTCTCTTTCTTCTTCACTGAATGCTCAAAGCTCTGTCAAAATTCCGTAGTTGCTTGTCAAAATGAAGTTGACGACTTTCTTTCTTATAGTCTAGAATTCCTAATGACTTATCCTAGTTTTACTTAAGAAAAATAAAATAAAATAATCCTATACAATCTTTTCTTATCTTTTCTAACAATAAGATCTTCAACAACTTTATCTCTTGCGGCCCAAGTTGTTTCTTCAAGATATCTTTCCAGAAATAGGAGATTCGGCAGATCACGAGGGCAACCGTGCGCGCGTCTCTTTCTTCCTTGGTGTTTGTTGGATCGTTAGAGTTACGTCTGAGGGAACAAAGGCTTTGTTCCCACAGAAGGCACAACGGATTAAAAACAGCAAGAAAGATAACGAACGAACTCACGATGTATAGTGGAAACCCTGATTAGAAAAACTAGCTTCTCAAGGAAAAACCACTACCTTCAAGCTTCCGCTTGAGAGGATTTTGAAGCGTGTACTTGTCTTATTGATTTCTTGTTCGATTACACTTGTATCCTAGACTTAGACCTCTAAACAACCAGCTAGACTCGAAGCCTCTTCTACAACGATGAATCCGAACTCAACCCTCAAAGACTCACACACACTTCACTCTCTTTGTTTTCTCTTCTTCTACTTTTTCGTCGTTCTTAGTCGTAGTTAGAAATGAATCCCCATTTCACCTAAATACAACTTTGGCTAAACCCTAATCAAACAAGATAAGATTATTCTAAAAAACGGATTTCTAGAAGATAGGATTTTTTATGTAAAGAGTAATATCCTAACCGATCATATTGATTAAGGAAGGAATTCCTTAATTAATCTAATTGGAAAGGATATCAAACTTCTCTCTCCAATTTCTTATCTAAGGAAAGATTCCTAGGATAACATAAATTGGGTTTTTCTCTCTCCGTATCTTCTCAATCCGGCTTGATCCTTGGAGCCGAAGTCTTCAATCTTTTACCGCGTGCGTTACATGATTTGTTTCCATAATTCAGCACGCTGGATTTCTTCCTTCCATTCGCAGCTTTGATCTTGTTCGTCACTGTTGTTCCTTGAGAGGTAACAAAGCGCATGAACAGAGCTTTGTTCCCTCTACGATCCTTCGCTGCAATGGTTCCCTGAGATAACTATCTTTGTTCCTGAAACACTTAGTACCCATATCAGTTGAATGTTTGTTACCATCAAAACCTAAGGAATTCAACAAATTCCCCCTTTTTGATGGTGACAAACACCCTTAACAATAAAGCATATACATACAAGAAAAAGACAGTATGAAGAGAAAGATTTCCCACTAAGATACTGTTAGTTCCCCCTCAAATCAGTAGCATGTGAAGCCTGTTCTGTTCCCCCTCAACCAAAGCTACCTGTCATTTTCCCCCTTTTGGCATCATCAAAAACATAAGTAGAGAGATAGAGAGAAATAGTCAAGGCAAGATAAGCAAAATACCCCTTGTTCATTAATTGAAAAAAAAACTTAAACAACATGCAAAGACAGCCAAAACATGCAAAACAGCTAAACACAGTCATTAAGCCACACATGGCACACAAGTCAGAGAGAAATAAAAACAACTAAGGAGGATAGATGAGCAAGGGAACAAAAGAGTGGGTGGATGGCAGGAAAACGGTTAGGCATCATTATGACCAGCCGATGGAGCTGATGCGTGATGGGAGATAAGCGTGCGTATGTCTGCCAAGAGAAGCGTCTGCTGAGCAGCCAAATCCTGCACTGCCTGGCAAAGACTTCTCAGATCCTTCCCCAAAGTTGATTTCTCATTCAGTTCCCCCTCAGAACTGTCCGCCTCAGAATCTTCCAGAGTCTCAGAAACAGCCGGAACACTTTCCACTTTCACCCAGCCTTCGTCACCTTGAAGAACAAACTTCATCTTGTGCAGATTACTAACATCGAAGGGGCGGGAGAAGACACTCGATTCCGCCGAAAAGTTGTAGACTTTATGGTACTCAAGAATCGTTTTGACAACTCGAGGGAACGGCAGAGCGTGCTGGTCTGTGTTCCTGGCATGGGACATGTGCTGCATCATAATCCCGGGGAGGCAAATGGGTTCCTTCTTCAATAGCGTAGATAGGAGGACAATATCCAAAATCAGCAGTCGGTTCCTTTTCTGTCCCCTGGGCGTTATGTTGCTGATCAAGAAGTGGTATAGTACTTTGTTGATGGCAGACATCTCAGATATGTCAAGATCACCACTTCCCAGAGCATTCTCAATGCCGGCCACTGCCCACACTGCTTCAGAATATGGAAAATCCTTAGGCCACCTTCCTTTCGGGTACTCGTCATACCCCTCATGTGGGACTCCCAAAGCTACTCCCAACTCAATACTTGAAAACAGATGTACCTTCCCTCCAAGCTTGTAGCTCCCCAGAATGGCATAGGGTCTGACTTCCATCACATAAGACGAATAGAACTCCCTCAATAAATCCTCATCCACTCCTTCCTCTTCCACGAACAGCTGACTCCACTTCTGAGCGTCCAGTACTGCATACACCTCCTCCAGACAATTCTCCTTAAGGAACTCCGGGTCCATCAACAATTCTTTTACCATGGATTTATGGCTCATGCTTTTAACTTCATCAGCCCCCACCTTCCCTTTGGCTTTGGCGGGCTGACGACGTAGACTTTTGCGGAGAGGACCGGCATAGACCTTGGCTTTCTTTGCTTTGTTCCCAGAGAGGGGTTCTGACTCCTCGTCAGAACTTACAGTGATTGCCTTCTTGGACTGTTTCTAAGAGCGAGTCTTCCTCTTGGAGGAGCATGCGGTCTTTATCCTTCCAGACGACTTTGGAACCTTAGGTGGCTCCGCCTCATCATCTCCCTCAACCAATTCCTTGGCGAGACTCCTCACAACACCGTGAATCTTCTCCTTCACAGCCACGTGCTCCTCTGTGGTGGCTAGGGTGGTCTCTCTAGGTAATTCCTCTAGCACCTCTTCGATGGGGTCAGGATGGGTTGGAGAGGAATAAACCTCCTCTCTTTCAGTAGAGGAGATGACAGAGGGAACGGCTGGGGAGATTTTAGGGTTAGGGTTTTGTGGAGTGGGTTCTGTGTTTGGGGACATTGGGGCTACATAGGGGACCATGATGAGTTGGTCCTGGTTAGGTGATGGTGGAGGGGTAACAGTGGTGGTTGCCGGAGAGGTGGAGGTGGAAGGTAGGGATTGGGTTATGGCGGCGAGGAGAGCGGGGTCGGTTCCCATTGATGAGAGTTTGGAGAGGAGGGCTTGGAGGTCTTGGGCGATGGTGGTGGGAAGGTTTGAGTTAGAGGCCATTTCTGTGAGAGAGGGAGAATTCTGGGAAGATGAGAGACAGAGAGGAAATGAGAGATTGCTTGAGGAAGATAAGGAAACAGTGAGGAGGAGACTTACCCGGAGACCCAATTTATAATCTTCACCGAATCTTCTAGTGTTTCCAAAGATAAATCCAAATCTTTTCAGTTTCCGATGGATAACAATTGCAATCTTCCAACTTCTCAAAATAAAATCAGAATCTCGTCCAAATCCGACTTAGCTAGCCGAATTATCTTTCCCAACTCCTTTCTATCAAAACAGCCCTAAATGCTCAACGCGGTCCAACAAAGACTTCCATCATTACACCCTGCAAACACACGTCACCTCAACCTGCAAGTCACAGAAGCCGAATCGTTTTCCCGCCAAACCAAAAAGTAGTAGGGTGTGATGCTGGGGGTTAGTTACCAGAGAGGGTACAAAAGACCATCACACCAAAATATATGATATTTGCGATTGATTTTTACATCGTGCCTGAGGGGTCTCCAATTGTGGATGATTAGATGGGCTCATAGGAGACATCAAGCATGGCGGTTACGGGTGAGCTGTAGAATCAACTATCATTTGGGCTTATGATGAGGGAACAAATCATCAAGTTGATTCTTTTTGGGCCGAAAGAAAGCTGATTCTTGTGTAACATGGTGACATAGATGATCATGCAAGACATTCAACATATCGAGGAAGTGAAAGCACATATTCAAGCCAAATGTTCAATTAATACCCAAAAAAGAGAATGCATATCAAGACCTGAAAATTCAACTTTCACAATTTACCATGTAATCTAGCCAATCAACGAGGGAACACAACATGTAGACAATTAATTAGGGAGACAAACCAGGCTTTGTATGGAACTGAATGTAGAGTTCCTCGACAAGTGTCCTGATGAGAGTATTGGCAGTTTGACTCTTTGTTCCACGACTTTCTTAGTATGCCAATCTTTCTCCTCACAGAGATGTCTTCTTCTAGATGTACATGGTACCTAAGCACAAATACCAGGGAATAATTTAGTCATTATGTTCTTATCCACATACTTATTTCCCTTACCTTTGTCACCAGGCACTTGAGTCTCGAACATTCCTGCAGAAGTGAGGTGAGACTCGCTTCGTTCCCTGTCATGGAACTGACCTTTGTACGAATGAAATACCGGGAACTTTTCTCACTTTATTCTGCACAGAAAGAGTTAGTTCTTGCGAACCCAGACAAGCTTATGCTTTCTGGGCACAGGAGCAACATATCTAGTTTTAGGAGGTTCATCATTCATTTCCTCTCTAGTAGTGCGAGCAATCTCCTCATTGTGTTGCTTCAGAAGGCATTCTTGTTTGTAGTGACTAGAGTGTCCACAATACCAACAAACCCTTTGACACTTTAGGTCAACATACTTGCTCTTTCCAGGCCAAATTGTTTTGTTAGTAATCCTTGAATGAAAATCAATATTATTGGACTTACTGCTTTGAGATTGCTTTAACCAGATGGCATGAGCCTTCTGTCCATGGTACCAAGCCTTACCCTCCTCAGTCGAGTTTGAACAGTTTTTTCCTTTGTTCCCTCCGGAGGAACTTTCCCCTTTTTCTTTTACAGACTGCTTTCCTTCGACTTTAGAACCGTTTTTCTTGGTGCCATCAACAGGAAGTTTTGGTTGATAGCCAATCCCAAATCGAGGTACTTCCTTTGACTCAGTCTTCTTTTCATTCTTGGCTGCAACAAAGACAATACCTTTTGGCTTGTCCTTCTGTTCCTCACTGAGTTTGGTTAGATCACTAGAAAGTTTTGCATTTCCTAGTTTCAGCATTAATGACTCAGCCTCTAGTGAGGAAACAGAGGACTCCAGAGCCATAATCTTTTCAGTGAGTTTGGGACACTCAGAGCAAGAGTTTGATGAGGAGGATGAACCTTTCTCAAGCTTGAGCACTTTGTCTGCCCATCCCTGATTTTCTTCGATCAAACTTGAGATCGGTTCATCTTTTTCTTCAATTTGCTCACGGAAAAGACTATTCTCATGAACAAGTTTCTTAATAAGAGATATCAAGCTTTCTTTAGATTTACTTTTTAAGCTTGATATGAGATCAGATTCGGTTACCTCATCGTTGAGTAGATCTCCTTTTGATTCATTGGGGTCTTCAATGGCCATCAAACAGACATCCCTGGAATATGACGAGTCTTCGTCGTCTGAGTTTGAGTCTCCCCAGGTGGCAACCATTGCCTGCTTCCCTTCATTTGCTGGAGGCATTCTTGCCTTTTTCTTGAAGCAGTTTCTGGCCATATGTCCCTTGTTCTGACAGTGGTAGCACACCACATCTTTTAGGTCTCTGTTCCCTTCGGAGGAACTCGATGAATCCTTGTTCCGAGACCAAATCTTCCTCATGGCTCTTGTGATGAGCGCAACATCTTCATCACCATCTTTATCTTCATCTTCGACTTGGGACAAGTCAAATTCCCTTTCCACCTTTAAGGCAATGCTCTTCGCCTTCTCCTCTCCCTTCTTGTTCAGCTTGTGATTATAGACGGAGGCGTTGCTTTCCAGCTTAGCAACAACCTCTTCCATGGTAAGAGTCTTGACATCTGTCTGAGAGTAGAGAGCAAGAGCAATGGCATCCCACTGAGAGTTGAGTCCTTGCATGAAGTGGTGAGTCAGTTTCCAGTCTGGCATTGCTTCACCAAGGAACTGAAGCTGACCAATTAGCCCCTGGAATCTGGAGTAGTACTCCTGAATGTGTTCATCTTTTCCCTGAGAGACTTGGTCGTACTCCTTTATCAGAGAGAGAATTCTGTTCTTCTTGGCATTTTTATTTCCTTGATGAAGGCGTTTCAAGGCATCCCAGATCTCATTGGCAGTCTTATAGCTCATGATTTTCTTGAGATCCGAGGGAAGAAGAGCCATGTGAAGGATCTTCTTAGCCCTGTTGTTCTTCTCCAACTTCTTCCAGTCATCATCGGTGTAGTCGACCTTTGGTTTTGGCTTAGTAGCATCTGTCTCATTTTTAATAGCCAAAGGTCCAACT
Organism: Rheum nobile; assembly: GCA_027886185.1. NCBI lineage: Eukaryota > Viridiplantae > Streptophyta > Magnoliopsida > Caryophyllales > Polygonaceae > Rheum > Rheum nobile. The sequence goes on along the minus strand of WOAB01000697.1, from coordinate 4,544,391 downwards.
TCGATGACTCGCCAGATCTATCCATCAAGGGAACAGATGTGGGACTCAATTTGTTCCATCCACCAGTCATATTCTCCTGCCTTCAAAATCGGTGGCTTCCAGAACGAATCTCCGATTGCATTGCTTGACGACGACATATTTCCTGCAAATTCTGTAACGAAAACAATCTAGAGCACCAGGCTCTGATACCAATTGTTGGATCGTTAGAGTTACGTCTGAGGGAACAAAGGCTTTGTTCCCACAGAAGGCACATCGGATTAAAAACAACAAGAAAGATAACGAACGAACTCACGATGTATAGTGGAAACCCTGATTAGCAAAACTAGCTTCTCAAGGAAAAACCACTACCTTCAAGCTTCCGCTTGAGAGGATTTTGAAGCGTGTACTTGTCTTATTGATTTCTTGTTCGATTACACTTGTATCCTAGACTTCGACCTCTAAACAACCAGCTAGACTCGAAGCCTCTTCTACAACGATGAATCCGAACTCAACCCTCAAAGACTCACACACACTTCACTCTCTTTGTTTTCTCTTCTTCTCCTTTTTCATCGTTCTTAGTCGTAGTTAGAAATGAATCCCCATTTCACCTAAATACAACTTCGGCTAAACCCTAATCAAACAAGATAAGATTATTCTAAAAAACGGATTTCTAGAAGATATGATTTTTTATGTAAAGAGTAATATCCTAACCGATCATATTGATTAAGGAAGGAATTCCTTAATTAATCTAATCGGAAAGGATATCAAACTTCGCTCTCCAATTTCTTATCTAAGGAAAGATTCCTAGGATAACATAAATCAGGCTTTTCTCTCTCCGTATCTTCTCAATCCGGCTTGATCCTTGGAGCCGAAGTCTTCAATCTTTTACCGCGTGTGTTACATGATTTGTTTCCATAATTCAGCACGCTGGATTTCTTCCTTCCATTCGCAGCTTTGATCTTGTTCGTCACTGTTGTTCCTTGAGAGGTAACAAAGGCATGAACAGAGCTTTGTTCCCTCTGCGATCCTTCGCTGCAATGGTTCCCTGAGATAACTATCTTTGTTCCTGAAACACTTAGTACCCATATCAGTTGAATGTTTGTTACCATCAAAACCTAAGGAATTCAACAGTGTTGTTCCCTTTCTTCTCTTCACAACTGCACACTACATTTCCTCGTTTGTTCTAGCGCGTTGTTCCATTGTTGACTTCTCTGTTCCTTTCAATCTCTGTTTTGATTCATCACATGGTTTTCATCGTTCCTTTTATTTTCCTAGTTCCTGAAACTCATAGGCACACTAAAAACCATCAAATGCCATTGAGTTTATCATCATCAAAACTAGAGGGAACATCATCGTTCCAATAATTTCCCCCTTTTTGGTGATGACAAACTCCTTCAAAATGTGCATGTTCAAAACAGTCAAGTAAGAAGTCAATCACATATAGTCAAATATATACAACGATTAAGATGTTGACATAGTTCTCCCTCAAAAAGTACATAGGGAGATTTACCTTCAAGTAGCGTCTTCATTCCCCTTAGCACTAGCTTCTGTTATCAACCCTTCATTGAGTTATCACATTTTCCACACTTCCCCCTTTTGGCATCATCAAAAGATCACAGAAATAAACAAAGTCTTAACTAGCATGCAAATCACGATCAAAATATTTCATTGAGTAAGTAGAAAGAAGTACAAAGCTAAGGAACCTAGACAACTATCATCAAAAGATAAGGAACAACTACGCAAAAGACATAAAAACATTAAAATTCAAGAACAGAGGGTTAGACGGGCTAGATAGTGACGTGAAACACTCATGTCTCAGGGTCTTCAGCATCTTCTTTATCCTTGTTCATAAAATGAACCAAGAGCAGGTTCATGGTGGTGTTTAGCTGTTTAAGCTCAGCCAGAATCTGATGCTGAACCGAATTGCCCTTAGACGTTCTGACAGGATCGACGATCTCTTCAGCCTCGGTGCAAGGAAACCCCAAGGAAGTCAACCACCAAAAGGATGCCACGTCCTATGGGAGGAAGAACTTCTTTTCGGTGGAATTGTGGACTAATTTCTTGAAGGGGAGTTGGATTGGATGGGAACTGGGTTTGGTTGGAATAGTGATGAAGATAAGTGATCTTCTTGAGTGGATATGACACACCACTAGGAAGAACAAGGGTGATCGACGACTAAGGGATGTAACTCACCCAAAGAAGAAGATCGATAGGTAGTTTGATGCAACATACTAACTAATTTTGTTGCTGGAATTTTCCAAGGGAAAACTGAGCTCTTTAAGAGGTTTTTTATTCAAGTTAAAGATGTTTACAAGGGAAAGGCCTCAGCCTTTTATAGGCCTCCAAGGAAGCCCTCGGCCAACCTTTCACATGGCCACAAAATCGTAACTCCTAGACTCTCCCCCTCCCCATGTAAAACCTTTATTATAGTAGTCTTTAACTCTAAAAAAATACTAAAAATAAACTGAAAATATTAAAGAGGTCGGCTGGAATTTCTTCTAGAAGGTCTTGTGCAAAATGTCGGCGGTGGAGTTCCTTTGAGGGAACTGTGGGTCACAAGCAATGTCATCGATCCCACAAGGTCTTGGCTCGTCGCTTTAAATTTTAGGAGACCCCTCTTGAGCTTGGCTTGAAGCTCCTTGGCTCGAGCGCGTGTGATTGCCCTTGGTGGTAGCTCAGGAGGCGCGGTGATAAGAGGACGGTCAGAGGGAACTGTGAAGACCTTGTTGTGCAGGGAACTGTTTGGGGAACTCGGATAGTCAGACAAAAGTGTGGAGACCTTGCTGGGCAAGGAACTGTCTGGGGAACTTTGAGAGTCAGACAAAAGTGTGGAGACCTTGCTGGGTAGGGAACTGTTTGGGGAACTCGGAGAGTCAAACAAAAGTGTGGAGACCTTGCTGGGCAGGGAACTGTCTGGGGAACTCGGAGAGTCAGACAAAAGTGTGGAGACCTTGCTGGGCAGTGAACTGTCTAGGGAACTCGGAGACCTTGTTGTGCAGGGAACTGTGGAGGCCTTGCTTGTAGGTGGTACTTGATGGGGCATAATCACATCATGCTCCCCTCCATGGAAAGGATTCGACCTCGAATCCAAGTGCCCTACATGAAAATCAGAAAAATGAGGCTCTTGAACTCCACCAAGACAATTTGAGAATGTAGTCACAAAAATTCCAAGTTCTATATGAAATGCGAAGATACCTGCACAAACTACTCCACTCTTCTTCCTATTCCTACGTTCAAGTGTATGAAACAAACTACCAACATAACACGCATGTTTGTACAAAATAATATGTTGAAAGAAGGTTCCCTCAAGGAACTTTAGGTGTTTTGATGATGATAAACACCATGCATTTGATGGTTTGTTCTTAAGTATTGTTTCAGGGAACAACAGAAAGCATGCGAGTTATTTGGAGAAGTTCCAGGGAACAATGGTTGTGACCAATGGATCAGTCATCCTAGGGAACAGTGGGAACAAGAGCATCAGAGCTCAAGAAGAAGAGAAGAAATGAAGATTCCAGGGAACAAGGAAAACAGAGCAGAGAAGCTGTCAACGTTCCCAGCGAAGAGGCAAATCGCGAGATATTGCGTCTAGGGTTTTAAATGTTTGCTTGGAGCACAAGGAGACGTTTATACAAGGAAAGTGGAGATTATATCTTGTAGATAATGGATCGGAATTATCATGGAGAGATAATGTGTTTGATGAAATTAAAGTAAAATAGGGTGTTAGATGTGCTTACCGGCCAACGGAATCGGGTGAGGAAGTCAGAACTCTGGTGAAACCGAGTGCTCGGCGAAAGGAGAGGAAGTCGAAGCTCGGCGAAGACGACGATACGAAGATATGAACGAAGGCGCGCGCGGAGCTGCATGTTTTTAATTTAATTAGGGTAGACTTATAGAGGCGGGCCTAATATGCCCGCCTCTATAAGCTGAATGTAATGAGGCAATAGAGGCGGGCCTCTTTATGCCCGCCTCTATTGCATACATTTGTTGAGGTGGGCTATAATATGCCCGCCTCAACAAAAGTTAATAGAGGTGGGCTTTTTCGCCCGCCTCAATTATGTACCATTAGAGGCGGGTCTACATTTGGCCCGCCTCTAATACTTTAGCGGGAATATTTTTTCAGAAACGTTTTGAGGCGTATAATTATTTGCCCGCCTCAATAGATTAATTTGAGGCGTATAAAATAATTATCCGCCTCAAAAACTTGAAAAACTGATTGCGTAGGTCGTTGTTGAGGCGTTTTGAAATATGTACGCCTCTAAAAGGGAGCCTCAAAAAGTGTTTTTTCCACTAGTGAGTGGCTTGGGAACTTGCCTTTTCCTTAGGCAAGTCCGCTTCTACATCGGAGGGAGCAACCAGGTGGTCTTTGGTTTTGAGCCTTTTCATAGTTCCCATGGTGAGGAACTTTCTGTAGGTGGTTACTTTGAGGTCTGCCTTTTTTTTTTTATGTGAGGAAAGGGCAAAGCATTGGAGTCATGGGACGACAAAATTGCATGTGGCCTAACACCAGCTTAGGCAGATCAACTTGTTCCCCAGACAGAATCTTTGCCATGAGGATGGCATCCATGATGAGGACTGAGGCTCTGTGCTCTTGCATGGGAACCAGATTCCGAAGCGAGTTTCTACTAGCCGTTTGGGAGTTCTGCCTTTCCTAGTTTCTTTCTGGCGATTTCTTCATTGTGCTAGAGGGATATATGGGAACTTCTAGTGTAGGGATTTTAGACACAACACATGAAAGTACGTTCCCATAAAAAAAATCAGGGAGGGCCATTTATCACATCACATTCTAATTCCTAGAGAGGGTTGAAAGATGGATCATAGGGAACTCGATTATGCAATGAGGCAATGGAGGGTCATAGTACACAATCATTATTTCGGCTTGTATCATCGGGTTAAGATATGATCAGATTGTGACTTTTGGGCCAACAAGGAAACTTGGACAATGATTGAATTTCAATGAAAAAATAACATTCAAGGAGAAAAACTAGAAAGATTTATTAAAGCCTTTTGAGTAACCATTATGGAGATGAGGGTCTATTACAAAAGATATAACACAGAGATTCCAAGACTGAACAAGTAAAAGATCTAAACTAGTCAATCAAGGGAACTGGAAAGAAACCTTTAAACTAAAGTCACTGCTAGGTTATAGGAATCATTCCCAGTTCTAATCTAAGGTTCTCGAAGGGAACTCTATTCAAGGCTTTGGTGAATATATCTGCAACCTGATCTTCAGTTCTACAAAATTTCATAATAATGTTCCCTTTCTCAACATGATCTCTAAGAAAATGATGCCTGATATCTATAATCTTGGTCCTAGTATGATGCACAGGATTCTTAGAAATGTTTATAGCACTGGTGTTATCACAAAGAATGGTAAGAGGACCATAAGACATACCGAAATCCGCAAGTTGTTGCTTTAGCCATAAGAGTTGGGAACAACAAGAGGCGGCTGCAATGTACTCAGATTCTGTGGTGGAGAGGGAGACTGAGATTTGTTTCTTTGAGCCCCATGACACAAGGCAAGGGCCTAGGAACTGTGCCATTCCAGAGGTACTCTTCCTATCCACCAAGTATCCAGCATAATCAGCATCAGTGAAACCTATCAGCTCAAAGGGACACTCTTTGGGGTACCAAATGCAGAGTGAGTCAGTTCCCTTGAGATATCAGAGTATCCTCTTCACAGCAGCCAAGTGTGTTTCTCTTGGACAGGATTGAAACCTAGCACACAAGCCAACAACAAACACAATGTCTGGGCGACTAGCGGTTAGATACATGAGAGAGCCTATCATACCTCTATAGAGTTTATCTTTCACAAGAGGACTCGAATGATCCTTGTCCAAATGAGCAATGGTGGAGATAGGAGTTGAAAGAGGCTTGCATGAATCCATTTTTAACTTTTTCACTGCTCATCAAGTCATTGAACTTATCTACAAGGGACAGGTTAGTGGGACCAAAAATGATATCATCAACATAAATTTGAACCACTAAGATGTTACCTTCTTCTTCTAGGATGAAGAGAGTTTTGTCAATAACTCCACGCCTGTAGCCATTTGAGAGTAGGAACTGGGCAAGATGATCATACCAAGCTCTAGGGGCTTGCTTGAGACCATACAATGCTTTGTCTAAGAAATAGACATGGTCTGGATGATCGTCATCTTCGAAACCAGGAGGTTGTTTGACATAGACTTCCTCTTGAAGAATGTCATTGAGGAAGGCGGTCTTTACATCCATTTGGAACAACTTAAACCCTTTGTGTGATGCGAAAGTAATCAACAATCTTATTGCTTCAATCCTTGCCACCGGAGCATAGGTTTCATCATAGTCGATGCCTTCTTGTTGATTGTATCCTTGAGCAACAAGTCTTGCTTTGTTCCTTATCACATCTCATGAGTCATCGAGCTTGTTTCTGAAGACCCATCTAGTTCCTATGATATGCTTATCCTTGGGACGGGGAACTAGATGCCACACTTTATTCCTTTCAAACTGATGAAGTTCTTCTTGCATGGCTTGGATCCAGTCTACATCCTTCAGTGCTTCACCTATATTCTTTGGTTCCACAACAGACAAGAAAGCATTAAAAGCAAAGAAGATTAGATGTTCGAACCTGACTGGAGGCTTGATGGTTCTTCTTTCTCTATTGGGTGTGACGGACGGGTTTTTAGTCGTCTTAAACCCGGTCAAAATAAAACCTAACAAACCTAAACAAGTAGTAGAGGCAAGCAAGGGTCGAATCCCATAGGGAGGAAGTGATCTTTCTAAGTGTTGATTAGCATGCAAAAGACGTGTAACCGACAAGTAACAAGTTTTTTTTTGTATGATCGCAGAGTAACAAGGATGCAAGCTTTAGAATAAGTATGATGGGTGGAAGTATTCCACTAGACAAATATCCACACTGCAGATAAAACTGGTTGATCACTGATAACTATTGTTCCAAGTTTTTTTCACAATCTTATAGTCGTTTCCATCCTGATCGTAATTAACTACCAATTCAGACAGTTGTTGATAGTACTTACCACAATATCAATAGAAGAAAACCTTACTATCAATAAAGCAATAGCATTCAAACAGATATAGGATACATGCAAATAGAAGAAAACCTTACTACTTAACATGCAAATAACTCTCTCTCACAATTGCACACTCGTATTCCACTATATGTAACAATTGTGTTTGCTACTAGATATGCACTCGCATTCCGCTATATGCAAATCCTAGCACTATGATAAATATCGAAAAACCTAGTTAGCAACTCTAGATAAATCAACACAAACCAATAGACAATATGCTCAAGAGAATTAAACCAACTTAATAAGATATAGAACAAGGAATAGAAATCTCACAACCAATCCATTGCAATGCTTCAATCGTCTAGTGAAACAAACGTGTTTAGTTCTCCATGGGTTAAAACCCTAGAGGTAGAATGAAAAACGAGACTCCTATCTAAGATCTGGAAAAGATATTAAATAGGCTAACGAAATAAACTTGACCTAAAAAATAATAAAGGAAACAAGATAATAGAACTAGAAAATCCAAAATTGCAAAATAGGAAATAATATCTCGCTGGTCGCGAGGTGTTAACAAGTCCACCGCGGGGCGGCGGCTTCCACTGCGGGGTGTCAGTTCCTTCTCTGAGATCCACCGCCGGGTCGCGGTGGCTTCTGGCGCGGGGCGTCAAGTTACACCGCGGGGTGTCCACCGCGGGGCGTCCAGTTCCACCGCGGGGCGGCCAGTTCCACCGCAGGGCGGCGGTGACGGTGTCTTCTTTAGCTTCTATGACACTTCCGTAAAAATGCCATAACTTTTGATTCCCAACTCGGATTTCTCTCATATTTTGAGGAATTGCAGTAGACTTCAAGATATAACTCCTCGAATTGGAATCACTTCATTTCGACATCTGAGTAGAGAGAACGAACCATTTGAATTTAGCACATTGTTCTTCTACTCTTCAATACACTTCAAACCTCTATAAATCCCATGATTTCTTCACTTCTCCACTCTAACTCCATAATCCACGATTGTGCTCTAAATCCATCCAAATGGCACCTCAAACCTGGTAATAACCCCCAGATATGCACTACAAAATAGCACTGATCAGGGTGCTAGAGCATTTGATGTGGAGACATTTTGATTTGAGCATTCCGTTTCAGATTCTTGGTTAGGATCACCTTCTCCATTAAAGATCATGTGAGAAGATGAGTCATTGATGTCTCCACAGGTGTTGTCTTCATGTTCATGATTCCCAGAAATGGATTGTTTTTGATTGTCCATGGGAACTGGTGGAGGAGGTAGTGGGGGATTCTGTGCAGTAGGGTAGGAACTGGGTAGTGTGATGTCTTCATCTGGATCTTCTTGAGATGGCTTGGGAAACGGGTCTTCAAAGGGAGTGGTAGTGTTCTGCACAATTCTACCAAGTGATTTTTTATTAAAGACAACATGAACACTTTCTTCTACCTTTTTAGTCCTTTTGTTGAAGACTTTGTATGCCTTGCTGCCTGATGCATATCCAATGAAGATCCCTTCATCACTTCTTGGGTCGAACTTGCCAAGGTTGTCCTTCCCATTGTTGTGCACAAAGCATTTGCATCCGAACACCCTCAGATGTGAGATGTTAGGAACTCTTCCTCTTAGGAGTTCATAGGGTGTCTTCTCTGTGATTGGGCGAAGCATAGCTCGATTAATGATGTAGAAAGCTGTGTTGATTGCCTCAGCCCAGAATGATTGAGAGAGTCCACTTGAGATGAGCATAGTTCGAGCCATGTCTTCTAAGGTTTTGTTCTTCCTTTCTACTACTCCATTCTGTTGAGGAGTGTATGGTGCAGAGAAGTTGTGATCAATGCCATGCTCATTGCAAAAGATTAGAAATTCTCCATTTTCGAACTCAGTACCATGGTCAGAACGAATGGAGTTGATGGAGCAATCAAGAGATTTTTCTAATAAGGGAACCAGATCCTTAAAACGATCAATGACTTCACTTTTAGATTTTATGAAAATTTTCCAAGTAAAGCGAGAGAAGTCATCGACAAGAACAAAGATATACCTGTTTCCTCCTAGGCTTTAAACTCTCATGGGTCCACAGAGGTCCATGTGGATGATTTCAAGGGGCCTTGAGGAACTTACCATATTCTTGGATTTGAAGGAACTACGAGCTTGTTTCCCTTTTACACAGTCTGAGCATGGTTCAGTAGATGTGCCACTTATCTTTGGAAGGCCTCTGACTAGCTCCTTTAAGTGTAGCTTTTGGATCAATTTGGTGCTTGCGTGACCAAGACGTTGATGCCACAACTCCGTTTGATCATTCACAGTTGAGAGACATAGTTTCTCCTTGGGAACAAAGGATGGGTCAACAACATACACATTATTGAATCTTTTACCTTTTAGGATGATCTGCCCCGAGGAGTCTAGAACAGTGCATTCACTTGACTTGAATCTAACTTCGTTGTCTCCTTGATCACACAGCTGTGACACACTAATTAGATCAAAACCAAGATTATCAACAAGGTGAACTTTATTTACCTTAATGTGGTCATTGAGATTCACAGTTCCTATTCCATAGATTGTCCCTTTGCTTTTGTCTCCAAAGGAGATGTTCCCTCCTTGGATGGGTTGAAGAGAGGTCATTTGATTTCTTCTTCCGGTCATATGGCATGAGCAACCACTATCAATGTACCATAGTCGAGGTTGCCTCTCTTCTTTCTGCACACAAGGGAACTAAAATTTCTGAACCTAGTGAAGCTTGGCTTTACTGGGGGGATTAGCATGTGAATTATCATTATGAGTCTATGAGCTACAAGGGAACTGGTTTCTTTTACAGTAGTAAGCTCTTTTCTCATTATCATAGTTCCTTCTTTTAGGGCACTCAGTGCTGTAATGACCATTCTTGCCACAATAGTAACACAAACGATTGGAAACAACATGACCATATTTTCCCTTTCCTGGCCTAAATAGTTTCTCAGTTTTTCTTTTGTTAAAATCGACATTGTTTCTAACCTTACCATGAGCCATGTCCACATACCTTTTGTGAGCAAAGGAGTTAGTGAACCACTTGTCCTCAAGGGATACTTTCTCCTTTCCCTTAGGTTTCCTAATTGGACTTTGAAAACTTTCTTTGAGACGCTTGGCAACCTCAGCCTTGTTCTCAAGAACCATGATCTTCTCTAATAGGAATTGATTCCTAGCTCGAGAAGTGGCAAGAGCAGTACTGAGGTTCTCATTCATTTCAACAAGTTCACGTCTAGCCTTTTTATCTTCAGCATCATCATTGGCCTTGTTATCAATATATCCAATTCCATGACGTTGTCTCACAAAGACAGTTTGATTGATCATTTTTTCATTTATAGAGTCAGTGAGAATGTCTAACCTATCAATTATAGATTGAAGCATATCATTTCCAAGTAGGTTATCATACATAGGAACTTTAACAGAGTCTATACTAGTCTTATCACAAGATTTGCAGATTTTAAGGTGACTAGCATGCACATTTCTAATATCAATGAGTTTGGAGTGGGTTTCAGCTAGGTCTTTCTCAGTTTCATCAAGTTTCTTACTCCACACAGAATTCTCAACAGTCAAACAAGCAAATTCATCTTCACCATCATCAAGTTTTTGTTGAAGGGAATTGGTTTCCTTTCCTAGTTTCTTTATGATCTTTAGAAGTTGTTTCTTATCGCAATCAACTAGAGTTTTTAGGAAGTCGTCAGAAGTTACCTCAAGGTCTTCTGAGTCACTTGAATCTCATTTCACCATGAGACATCTTCCTCTAGAGAAACCACTCAGATCCAGTTCCTCATCTGAGTCTTCTCCCCATGAGGCCACAAGAGCCTTCTTCCTCTGAGGTCTTTAATCTTCTTTGGAGTTTTCCTTGTTGGGACAGTTCTTAGCGTAGTGCCCCTTTTCTTTGCACTCATAACAAGAGACTTCTTTAAGATCTCTCCTTGGTCCATTGTGAGAGGAACTGCCCTTTTAGAACCTTCCCTTCACAAATAATTTTTTGATATTCTTTGTGAAGAGAGATGTAAGTTCGTCCTCCTCCTCTTCTAGGTCTGAGTTCTCCTGCTCCATCTCAAGCCTTGAAAAGGCCTTGGAGATCTTGAGAGCAATTCCCTTCTCCAGTTTCTTGTCGGCATTGACTTTGGTGTGTTCTCCTTCTTCAACCTCCAGTTTCCCTATGATCTGAGTCAAGGGAAGCGATTGGATGCCTGGGGTGTTCTTCATGATTCCCTTGATGAGGGTGAACTTAGAATTGAGTCCATTGATAACCACCAGTGACTTGGAAACTTCATCGAGGTTGACCCCATCCGTTGTTAGCTTTCCAATCAATTTGTTGAAGCGAGAATAGTATTCTGAGATGGTTTCAGTTTCCATCATTTTGAAGGTGTGGTATTCTCCTTCCAAAGCAAACTTTCTGCTTTGCTTCAGTTCATCACTTCTTTCATGCATATCCTTGAGTGCTTTCCATATCTCCTTCGCCGTCTTGATGCCTATGACTTTGTCCATGTCTTCTCTGTCCAGTCCATTGAGGATGAACTGTCTGGCCTTGGCATTCTTTTCCATGATGACATAGTGCTCAAGTTTCCAGTCTTCTTCCTTCTGGGTGAGATCGACATAGCCATCTCCATTTTCGACTATCCTCTAGCATTGGTAATCGTTGGTCTTGATGTGGCTTTCCATGCACTTTTCCCACCATGTTTCTTCTCCTTTCTTTCGGAGATGTGGCTTGTTGGTGGAGATTCCGAGCTCAAACTTGCTTGGCTGAGACATGATCTGCAAACTTAACAAAGATCTAGAGCTTTTCTTGCTCTGATACCAATTGTAGGATTGTGATTGTTAGATTAATAACAAGGGAACTAAGAATACAGATTACAGTTCCCTTTGTAGCGGAAATAAACAATCAAATAAATGAACAAGTTCCTTATAGTGGAAACCTTCGATTGCCAACTAGCAATCTAGGATAAAAACCACTACCTTTCTTTCGAAATGATTTCAAGGTCTACTTCTTGATTTCTTATCTCTTTGGTTACAACTTATCCTAGGAACAAACACACAGTTTCTTTGCCTTACACACAGTTAGACAATCCTAGATAACTTAACACAAATTATAATCAATCCAAGAAGCAGCCCTTAGCACCAAGGAACTAACTCACTTACAGTCACAAGAACTTAGCACACAGCTCTCTGATTCCTTGACTGGTTCCTCTTGATCTTGTTCTGATTTGATGATCTTGTTGAGAGCTTCACACTATGATATTTGCTATGGAGTGTGATTCTTGTAGTTGTGCTTAAAGATAATAGCAGAGCTTATCTTCCTTATATAGTGGATTCTCGAGGTTAGATCTTCTCTTGGTTCCCACAGATCAAGCTTGCCCTAGGATGTGTGGTAATCCTTGATTCACGCTGTCTTTGATATTTACCAACAACCTAGGCAGCAAATCCACTTTGGTTGGTCAACTGCTTCAGCCAAGTCAGCCAAGTCGTTGTCCAACTCCTTTCGTCCGAGGTTCAACAATCTAGACACTTGGGAACTGTCCTCTGGATGGTGACAGCTTTATGTCACGTCGCTTTCAACAACCTTTGTCCGAGGTTCAGCGTTCTAGACATCTTGGAGCTTTCCTTTGGATGGTGGCAAACTTTTAGAAGCTTTGCTCAAGTCGCTTTCACCATCTTTTGTCCGAGGTTCTGTGTTCCCAACTTCATCTGGAAGAGAAAAGTCACGTGTTGCATTTTTGGGCACTTCTGGGTTCCTTTGGCTTGCTTGTTTGGTTTCTTTATCTTGTTTGGCTTCCATGGTTTCAACAACTGTCCTGTGGTTCCTTTAAACACATCTTTGAGATAAAATATTAGTATCAAAGTATTTGTCATCTTCAAAAGTAGAGAAACTGAGGAAAGGAACTCTCATGGGAACTGAGATTCCTGAGTTCCATTTCCTAACAGAGTGGATAGGAACTGGGTTTGGCTGGGATAGTGATGAAGATAGGTGATCTTCTTGAGTGGATGTGACGCACCACTAGGAAGAACAAGGGTGATCGACGAGTAAGGGATGTAACTCACCCAAAGAAGAAGATCGATAGGTAGTTCGATGCAACACACAAACTAATTTTGTTGTTGGAATTTTCGAAGGGAAAACTAAGCTCTTTGAGAGGTTTTTTATTCAAATTGAAGATGTTCTTACAAGGGAAAGGCCTCAGCCATTTATAGGCCTCCAAGGAAGCCCTCGGCCAACCTTTCACATGGCCACAAAATCTTAACTCCTAGACTCTCCCCTCCCCAAGTAAAACCTTTATTATAGTAGTCTTTAACTCTAAAAAAATACTAAAAATAAACTGAAATAATTAAAGAGGCCGGCTGGAATTTCTTCTAGAAGGTCTTGTGCAAAATGTCAGCGGTGGAGTTCCTTAGAGGGAACTGTGGGTCACAAGCAATTTCATCGATCCCACAAGGTCTTGGCTCATCGCTCCAAAGTTTAGGAGACCCCTCTTGAGCTTGGCGTGAAGCTCATTGGCTCGAGCGTGCGTGATTGCCCTTGGTGGTAGCTCAGGAGGCGCGGTGATAGGAGGACGGTCAGAGGGAACTGTGGAGACCTTGTTGTGTAGGGAACTGTCTGGGGAACTCGGATAGTCAGGCAAAAGTGTGGAGACCTTGCTGGACAGGGAACTGTCTAGGGAACTCGGAGAGTTAGACAAAAGTGTGAAGACCTTGCTAGGCAGGGAACTGTCTGGGGAACTCGGAGAGTCAGACAAAAGTGTGGAGACCTTGCTGGGCAGGGAATTGTATGTGGAACTCGAAGAGTCAGACAAAAGTGTGGAGAACTTGCTGGGCAAGGAACTGTCAGGGGAACTCGGAGACCTTGTTGTGCAGGGAACTGTGGAGGCCTTGCTTGTAGGTGGTACTTGATGGGGCATAATCACATCACGTTCCTTCACCATCAGCTTTCTTTGCAGTCACAGTGCCCGTTCCCTTCGAATCACCCTTAAATTTCATCTTCTCCACAACAGACGAATCCAACTCACTACCCAGAGAAACTTCATTTTCTTAGCGGTAAGTCTTATCACGAAACAGTAGCATCTTCACTAACCCCGGATATGCCAAAGAGTAGGACTTTGCCTTGCACCATTCCATGTGGCATAGAATCACTCGAGGGAGATCGCTCTTCTCCTTCCTCAGAAATCTATCAAGCAGAAACAAATCACAGAGAGTGATGGTGTTGCGCTTCTCTTGGCGAGGTGCCACAACCCTGGAGATGATGTGGAATGCCACACGCTAAGCCAATACCAGTCTCTCAGTGTGCAGTTCCCCAGTGGTTGAACCAAACAACCATTCCATACACGCCAACTTTTCTTCACTCGTAGGAACCTCAAAGAAACCACCCACTGGAACAGAGAGGAGCAAAGAGATTACCTTGGGCGTGAAAGACAAGTCTTGACAACTGGTTTTAGTCGACCAACACATAGCATCCTTCTTGGAGAAATGATAGTTGTGGTAGAACTCTCACATCTAAACCTCATTCACAGTTGCCCTGTTGGAACAGATCCGTTCCCATCCTTGGAAACACATAAGTTCTAAAATCTCGTCCACTTTGTGCTTAGCAAAGAAGCTTTCACGAATTAAAAGCGGCGGGATTATTTTTTACCATCTGAAAAGTCTGGAGTAGAAGTCGAAACAGAAAGCTCCAATTTCCCTTTGCCAACAGTTTTGGCCTTCTTTTTCTCAGTCTGCGCAGCGGAACAGAGTCGTGCCTTTAGTGGTCTGGGGGCGATTTCATCGCCACCTGATTTCAACGGCGTCGACTGCACAGTTGGAGCCTTGCGAAGCTCTAAGAACTGTACTTCCTCCTCTTCGTCCTCCTCCTGAGCGGTCGCAGCAAGATCAGCCAATTTTCGCTTGTGAGTTGGAGATGACGCCAAAGATGCAGCCTTTAGCCCCAAGTCTTCCTCAATAGACTTCATGGACTTTTCCTCCTCCTCAGTTCTGTCCTTGGAGGGGGAGGATAGTTCTTCTTCTTGAAGAGGTTGAGGATGTGTCTGTTCCTCCATAGAAACCATTACAAGCACATGATTGAGATCATGGGCCTTCAACGGGGGACGGAGCAGAGGGAGGCGGAGTTGGTGTTGGTGTCGAAGCGGAGGGATCTACAACTTGTTGGACAACGGCATGAATAACCTCAAGAACAGACACCGACACGCTAGGGTTTGAAGGTGTAGCGCGGACGGCCTTGGCCTATTGAAATTGGAGGATGAACGCATCCATCTCGACATCAGACATCTTGTCAGTGGGGACCATCTTGCTTGGATAATCCATGGATGATGAGAATGAGCTCGGAGAGATTGCACAAAGATTTGAGAGATTTGAGAGAGCAGAAAGGCAAGAGAGAATGACGGTGAGGAACTTGTGATGAAAATGCAAGTATTTATAGGAAAGATAATATCTTTAGAGGATAAAATCTTTCCAAAGAAAATCCCAACCGACTTGCCAAAAAGCCATCATGATATTGTTTCTCTCTCCTCTGATAACGGCCACTTTTTACTTCGTTTATCGCATCACCATTCCTGCAACAGAGCAGTCAAATCTCATAGATAGCCGTTCCAACGTTCACATGCAGCCTCTATAAATGCAGTAACTGAATCAATTTCAACGTTCCACTACCACTGTTCCCCCTTAATCTGAGCAGCGATCTTCGTTCTCCCTGAGACCAAGAGTGTTTGAAAGGCTTGTTTGGATATTTCAAAGTTGGGTTCACACAAAATATAGTATATCCAAACATATGGTAGGGAGAAATACAACTCAAATAATTATTCCCAGTAAAAAGTTTATCAAAGAAGGATCATAGGGAACGTTTACCTGAATCAAGGCTGAGGGAGGTTGTACAACCGATTATCATGTGGGCTTGTAATGAGGGTTCAATTCATCAAATCGGTTGTTTTGGGTTTCAAGTAAGATGTTAGCATGCAATGAAGTAATTAACATAAATCAAAAGACAAAGAAGCTAGACCCTAAGACTTGGCAATTCAAGCATACGAAAATCATGAAATAGCAGGATCAAGAAAGGCAGTTTATACAAGATACTTCATGATATTTGTGAACCAAATTAGCCAAGCATTGAGGGAATAGTGGGTGTAAAATTCCTCAATTCAGAGAGATCATGCCAAAGAGCAACCGAAGATGCTCGAATGGACCTTTGTCTAGTGCTTTGGTGAAGATGTTGGCTACTTGATTTCTAGTCCTGCAATGTTCCATTCTAATGACACCCATGTCAACATTATCACATAGAAAATGATGATGAATATCAATGTGCTTAGTACATGAGTGATGAACTGGATTTTTTGAAATGTTAATGGCACTAGTATTATCACACATAATGGAAACGATGCCAAGAGACTGACCAAAGTCCTCCAGTTGTTGTTTGAGCCACAATACCTAAGCACAACAACTTGTTGCGGCAACGTACTCGGCTTCTGTAGTGGAAAGGGCCACAGAGTTTTGCTTCTTGGATCCCCATGAGATAAGACAGGGACCAAGGAACTTTGTCGTTCCTGAGGTGCTTTTGCGATCCACTACGTGCCCAGCGAAGTCAGCGTCAGTGAATCCAACAAGGTTGAAATCACAGTTCTTGGGATACCATAGACAAAGATGGTCCATTCCTTTGAGGTATCGAAAGATTCGTTTTACTTCTTTCAAGTGTGAGTCCTTAGGATTGGCCTGAAATCTAGCACAGAGACACACACTAAACAAAATGTCTGGCCGACTGGCCGTGAGATAGATGAGAGAACCAATCATTCCTATATACATAGTGGGATCAACAATTGTTCCATTCAAATCTGCATCCAAGCGAGTGTTAGGAGAAATAAGAGTAATGATGGGTTTTGTAGTGTCCATACCATATTTCTTCAACAGTTCCTTGATGTACTTTTGTTGATGGATCTTCGTTCATTCCTTAGTTTGAGTGACTTGTAATTTGAGAAAAAAGGACAGTTCCCCAATCATACTCATCTCAAACTCACTACTCATAAGATTTTTTAATTTCTTTACAAGAGCAGGGTTAGTGGAACCAAAAATAATATCATCAACATACACTTGAACAACCAGAATCTTACCTTCTTGTTCCAGAAGGAACAAAGTCTTGTCACTTAATGTTCCTCGACGATATCCATTAGAGAGAAGGAATTGTGTGAGTCTAGCATACCAAGCACGAGGGTTCTGCTTAAGACCATACAATGCCTTATCCATAGCATACACATGAGAGGGAAAATTGGCATCCTCAAAACCCGGGGGCTGCTTCACGTATACCTCTTCTTGGAGATATCCATTCAAGAATGCAGTCTTGACATCCATTTGGTATAGTGTGAATCCCTTGTGCGCATCATAGGCGATGAGAAGACGAATAGCTTCAATGCGAGCCACTGGAGCATAAGTCTCATCATAGTCTATCCCCTCTTGTTGATTGTATCCTTGTGCAACCAACCTTGCCTTGTTCCTTGTGACCACCTCTGAGTCATCTAGCTTGTTCCTAAACACCCAACGAGTGCCAATTGCATGCTTGTTGCGGGGCAAAGGAACGCGACGCCAGACTTTGTTCCTTTCAAACTGATATAGCTCTTCTTGCATAGCTACGATCTAGTCAGGTTTCTTCAATGCTTCCTTGATAGTCTTGGGTTCTACAAGAGAAATAAAAGCATGGAACACACAAAACATATTCAATTTAGAACGCAAACCTCTTTCACCAAAGGGAGTGATGAGATTATCAGTGGGGTGAACCTTTTGGATTCGAACACTCTTTGACATGAGAAGGATGGATCGTCATGTTGTGTCTCGGAGTCTTTGTCGAAGATGAAGGCAATGGAGCACCTTCAATTTGGTCCGTTCCTTCAACATTACTCAGGGAATCATCAACAATATCATCACCAGAAGTTCCAGATGGAACAGTGACAACCGCTTCAGAGTTAGTTAGAGCCACAACTTTTATTGAATCATCAGTAGATGTTGAGGGAACGTCTGCATCTTATGAAGAATTGGTTAGAGTATCATCATTGTGGAAGTCATCAAGACTGGAAGGGTCTTGATAGGATGGGGAATCACAATTAGCATTAGGAGCACCGTTCCCACGTCTTGGAATAGGTCTAGATGAAGGACCATTGCCTTCATCATCGGAATCCTCTCTTTGCATTCTTGGATAAATTTCCTCAGGGAACGTTGTCTCCAACTCACCACTGACACCTTTGGAGTTCTCATCAAAGACAACGTGGATGCTTTCTTCGATTTTGCGTGAATGCTTGTTGTAAACTCTGTAAGCCTTGCTTGCCTTTGCATATCCCAAAAGGATTCCTTCATCACTCTGTGGGTCAAACTTTCCTAAGTTATCCTTTCCATTGTTGTGAATGTAACACCGATATCCAAAAGCACGCAAGTGGGAAATATTGGGCTTGCGATCCCTTATTAGTTCATAAGCAATTTTATTCAATAAGGGGCGAAGCATGGCACGATTGAGGATATAACAAGCAGTGTTGATGGCTTCTGCCCAGAAAATTCTTGGAAGATTGCTTGCAATGAGGAGAGTTTAGCCATGTCTTCTAGAGTCATGTTCTTCCGTTCCAAAACCCCATTCTGTTGTGGTGTCCTAGGCATGGAGAAATCATACGACACTCCATTTGCTCCACAGAAGTTGAAGAACATAGAGTTCTCAAACTCCGTTCCATGGTCGGACCTTATAGCTTTCAGCTTTTTTTCCCAAACTAGTTTCCACCTTCTTGATAAATATCTCGAATGCGGAGAAGACTTCATCCTTTGAAGACAGAAAAATTTTCCATGTGAATTTAGAATAATCATCGACAATTACGAATACATACTTGTTCCCACCATGACTTCTTATCCTCATGGGACCACAGAGACCCATATGAATCAGTTCCAGAGGATGAGAAGTTGTAAAATCAGGCTTTAACTTGAATGAGGAATGGGTTTGTTTCCCTTTCACACATGCATCACATATGCCATGGAACTCAGATCGAACATTTGGGAGACCACGAACATGTTCCTTTGCAAAAAGTTTATGAATTAGACAAAGATTAGCATGTCCAAGCCTTCTATCCCACAGTTCCATCTCATCAGCTATAGACGCAAAGCATAGAACTTCCTTTGGCTTGAAATTCTTGTCCACAATGTACACATCCTTGAATCTGACTCCTCTCAGAATGATGTTCTTGGTTTCACGATCTTTGACATAGCATTCTTGTGAAGTAAAGACTGTCTTGTTGTTCCCTTGGTCGCAAAGTTGTGCAACACTCAACAAACTAAAACCAAGTTCATGAACTAAACTTATCTCTCTTACCGTAATGTTGGAGTTTAGTTTTGTTTCGCCTGTTCCAATGATTTCCCTGCATCTCTTGTCTCCAAAGGCCACGCTCCCTCTGGAGTATTTGTGAAGTAAGGTAAGTTGATTCAAGTTCACATTATTGCTCCTACTGTTCCTTCTCTTTGTGTGCTCTTCGGAGAACTTCCTTTTCTTTTCACAGTCTCTCTGCAAATGTTTGTTGTCCCCACAATACGAACACAGCGTGAATTGATCCATTTGAACATACTTCATGTTGGGATCAACACTCTTGCGTTGCTTAGCACGTTCTGCACAAGGAACGTTGGATTGCTTTCCCTGAGACTGCTTGAGGAAGATCTTGTGAGCAGGTTGTCCAGTGTACCACGACTGGTTCTCATTTAGCCCACTCTCAAGGACCTTCACACGTTCCTCAAGATTACGATTCTTTTCTCTAGCATCCTGTAGTTCCCTATCTCTTGATTCACGAAGTTCAAGAATAGATGGATCATCCTCTTTCTGCTTAGAACCTGTATAACCAATACCATACCTTGCCTCGACAAACTGAATGTCTTCAGTTTCATCTTTCTGTTCCACTAGCATGGAGTGAATTTTGTGAGCATAGGCTTTCATCTCGGACATTTGTTCCTCAAGCTTAGTTGATCCGGCTACATCACTTGCATCAGTATTGTTAGTAACTTCATTTGTAAATAAAGAGACCTTTTCGTTTCTTAATCTCTGAAGTTCCTCACGATTAGCATCACATGAAGAACAAGGAACAGTTGAGCTACTAGCAGTGTTAGATATGTTTTCTTTTAAACTACTACACTCATCTTCAGAGTTAGCAAGTTCCTCTTGTGTTTTCAAATTTTCAGAATACATTTCCCTTATTAGAGCAATCAGTGATTTCTTATCATATTTCACAAGAGATTTCAAAAATGTTTCAGGATTTACCTCAAGATCCTCAGGCGGAGTAGTAGAGTCATTGAGAGCCATTGCACACATCTCACCACCCCAAGCTTCAGGGTCTTCACCACCTGAGTCATCCTCATTGCCCCAGACAGCAACGAAAGCTTTCTTCTCATCGTTCCCATAAGTTTTGCTTGATTTCTTGGGATTTGGGCATGAGCTAGAATAGTGACCCTTCTCATTACAGTTATAACAGGTGATGTCTTTGATGTCACGAGTTTCACCATGGTTCCCACCTTTGTTGTTCCTACCTTTGTTGTAAAGGGAACGCATGACTCTAGTTAGTAACACAACCTCAGGATCATTGGATCCATCATTATCATCAAGATCATTCTCAATCATGTCAACAACATGTGCAACCATCAAAGCAATGCCTTTGTTCTTGTGATCTTTGTTTCTTTCAGCCTTTTCTTCATTGTCATACTTCTGAATCTTGCTAAAGACCTCATGGAACGTTAGTTTGACAGTGTTGGGATTCTCTTTTAGAATGGCCTTAGTCATCACATGACGATGAGGAAGACCATTAATGATGATAAGGATCTTCTCATTAGGAAAGATTTCTTCATCCTTGATTGAGTGGGCAGTCAAGTTAGCGGTGATTGCCTCAAACCTAGCCTGGTAAGAGCTCACTTTTTCATTTTCTTCCATCTTGAAGTTGTAGAAGTCCTTCTTGGCTGTGAAACGATCAATTTCATGAAGGTCCTTGCTTCCCATGTATATTTGTTCCAGGGCAAGCCACTTAGCATTGGCAGATTCACAAGATTGAAGTTTTTGCACATCTTGCTGATTAAGGGCATTGTTGATGAGCATGGCAGCCTTGCAGTTCTTCTCCATGATCTGGAGATCCTCTTGATCCCATTTCTTATGCTTTTGCTTCTTCTCAAGATCAGCAATCTCAAGATCTCCAAGGGAGATGATAAACTAGCATTGAAAGTCATGACTTTGGACCCACTTGATAAAGAGAGTCTTCCAATGTTGATATTGACTAGCGAGCAACAAGGGAGGCCTTGAAGAGTACAAACCAACTTTGACAGTGGTAGCAGTCATCGTTACCTGAAAATCTGTAAGTAACACACAATCTAGAACAAACCTGCTCTGATACCAATTGTAAAATCGAGTGTGTTAGTACAAGGAATGGTAGAACTGTTCCTTGGGCAACGAAATATTGTAACAGAAAATAGAGTAACTGACAGTGTTCCTTAGAGAGAAAAACTCAATCAACCAACTAGTTGACTGAGAAAAACCTCTACCTCTAGGTTTTCCTAGTAGGATTTCAAATGTCTACTTGTGTTATTAATCCTAGAATTACAATCAAGCAAGTCGTATCTCAATCTAGTTTACTCCTAGATATCTAGACGTCTTATTGTAACGTTCCTAACAACACCTAAGACAATCAAAACCCTAACAAGTACTCAACTTACCAAAGTCTCGTCCTTGTAAGTTCTTCTTCTCTTTCTTCTTCACCGAATGCTCAAAGCTCTGTCAAAATGCCGTAGTCGCTTGTCAAAATGAAGTTGACGACTTTCTTTCTTATAGTCTAGAATTCCTAATGATTTACCCTAGTTTTACTTAAGGAAAATCAAATAAAATAATCCTATACAATCTTTTCTTATCTTTTCTAACAATAAGATCTTCAACAACTTTATCTCTTGCGGCCCAAGTTGTTTTTTCAAGATATCTTTCCAGAAATAATAGATTTGGCAGATCACGAGGGCAACAACGCTCGCGTCTCTTCGTTCCTTGGTGTTGTTCCATTTCTTCTCTTCACAACTGCGCACTACATTTCCTCGTTTGTTATAGCGCATTGTTCCATTGTTGACTTCTCTATTCCTTTCAATCTCTATTTTGATTCATCACATGGTTTTCATCGTTCCTTTTATTTTCCTAGTTCCTGAAACTCATAGGCATACTAAAAACCACCAAATGCCATTGAGTTTATCATCATCAAAACTAGAGGGAATATTATCGTTCCAACAATTTCCCCCTTTTTGGTGACGACAAACTCCTTCAAAACGTGCATGTTCAAAACAGTCAAGTAAGAATTCAATCACATGTAGTCAAACATATACAACGATTAAGATGTTGACATAGTTCCCCCTCAGAAAGTACATAGCGAGATTTACCTTCAAGTAGTGTCTTCATTCCCCTTAGCACTAGCTTTTGTTATCAGCCCTTCATTAAGTTATCGCATTTTCCACGCTTCTCCCTTTTGGCATCATCAAAAGATCACATAAATAAACAAAGTCTTAACCAAGGTTATTAAAATCGAGATTTTAGGATCGGATCACAAGGGACCCTCTGGATCGGATCATAAAATCAGATCGTAAAGTCATAAGATTTTGTAAACAAATAAAAATTAAATTAAATAATAAAATATGAACGTCATTTAGCAAAAATATAAATAGATATTTAAAATTTTAAATATAAAACTTTAGAACATTGATGCAATTGACCGTTGACTCACCGAAACTCAAGCCATATACACAATATTGTCAAAACTAATTGGATTTAGGATATGCGTAAATGAGACATGAAGATTTTGAACAATCATTATTAGGGTTGCTTTAATTTTTTATCACGCATGAGTGCAATTTTAGGATTTCGAGCATGACTACATGGGAGAGACGTATATATGGAGAGCGTAAGTATGAGAGTGGTGGAAATTTGGACAAATTGGGCTCTCAAATGGGATGTTAGTAGCTCATAGAAGTTCAACGTTAGGATCTTACTGAGATCTTAGAATCGTAAGATTCTATTGATCCTTTGAGATCCTATAAGATCCAAAGTTAGATTTTGACATTAATAGATTTTAGTAATAGATCCGGATCAGACACCCTACCTTGGATCGTAAAATCTTAGGATTTTAAGATCCGGATCTAGATTTTAATAACCATGGTCTTAACTAGCATGCAAATCATGATCAAAATATTTCATTCATTAAGTAGAAATAAGTACAAAGCTAAGAAACCTAGACAACTATCATAAAAAGATAAGGAACAACTACGCAAAAGACATAAAAACATTAAAATTCAAGAACAGAGGGTTAGACGGGCTAGATAGTGACGAGAAACACTCAAGTCTCAGGATCTTCAGCATCTTCTTCATCCTTGCTCAGAAAATGATCTAAGAGCAGGTTCATGGTGGTGTTTAGTTGTTTAAGCTCAGCTAGAATCTGATGCTGAACCGAATTGCCCTTAGACGTTCCTTCACCAGTAGCTTTTTCCGCAGTCACAGTGCTCGTTCCCTTCAAATCACCCTTAAATTTCATCTTCTCCACAGCAGACGAATCCAACTCACTACCCAGAGAAACTTCATTTTCTTCGCGGTAAGATTCATCATGAAGCAGTAGCATCTTCACTAACCCCGGATATGCCAAAGAGAAGGACTTTGCCTTGTACCGTTCCATGTGGCATAGAATCACTCGAGGGAGATCGATCTTCTCCTTCCTCAGAAATCTATCAAGCAGAAATAAATCACAGAGAGTGATGGTGTTGCGCTTCTCTTGTCAAGGTGCCATAACCCTGGATATGATGTGGAAAGCCACACGCTGAGCCAATGTCAACCTCTGAGTGTACATTTCCCCAGTGGTTGAACCAAATAACCATTCCATATACGCCAACTTTTCCTCATTGACCTCACTCGCAGGAACCTCAAGGAAATCACCCAATGGAACAGAGATGAGCGAAGATATTACCTTGGGCGTGAAAGACAAGTCTTCACCACTGATTTTAGTCGACCCACATATAGCATCCGCCTTGGAGAGATGATAGTAGTGGTAGAACTCTCGCATCTGAACCTCATTCAGAGTTGCCCTATTGGAACAAAGCCGTTCCCATCCTTGGAAACACAGAAGTTCCAAAACCTCGTCCACTTTATGCTCAGCAAAGAAGCTTTCACGAATTAAAAGCGGCGGGAGAATTTTCTTACCATCTGAAAAGTCTGGAGCAGAAGTCGAAACAGAAAGCACCAATTTCCCTTTGCCAACAGTTTTGGCCTTCTTCTTCTTAGTCTGCGCAGCGGAACGAAGCCATGCTATTAGCGGTCTGGGGGCGATTTCATCGCCCCCAGACCGCTATTCAAAATCTCCACGAATTCGGGTGCAGCTGGATGGGGGTGGTGCCTTGAGCATTCAAAATCTCCCTAAAGAGCGAGTGTATAGGCACGCGAAACCCCGCAAACAACGCCGGAAGGCTCACTGCCATTAAGTTAGGGTAATGGTGCAATGACCTTGACCCCTCTTCGGGAAGAGCAAGTATGGATCCCGCGGGGAAGGGATAAGCTCCTGCTATCCCTTCCAAATTCTCATAATTAAGGACAGATGCGTCCCCGTCATCTTCCCGGAAAATGGCGCTTTTAGAAAAGGGCAATCGCCTCACCCGTTTCCTCAATATCCAGATTTTAACAGTGTCCGTCGCGTCACGCAAAGAAGAAGACGATGATGAAGTTTCTTCGCGAGATGAAGCCCTGTTTGATGGTGGGGGCAAAGGCTCCTCAAGGAGACCTTCCCCACTACAATGAGGGGCACGATCGTGCCTGGCCTTGTAACGATTCTCTGGAAGAATGAGACGTCTTCTAGAGCGGCTCTCTGGTAAAGGTGACCGATTTTGCCCCAAACGAGTCTTCGGTGAAAACGGTTGACTATGCTTGCTAGAAGACGATACTCTGGTCTTGAAGTTCATGTTCTCCCTCGTGATAGCAAACATAACCCTAAATAAAGCCAAGACGTGATGAATAAACAGAAAATCAACGCCCAAATAAGCAAGGAAAAGTGGAAAATCGACTTAGAACGATTTGTGCAAGTCATTAAAAAGTTGACAGAAAAGGGGCTTTCTACCATGTCAGAAAGAAAATCGTAAAACTCGGACGAGAAGCAAGCTGTGTCGAAACGAAAGCCAGAACCAAAATTGAGCAAAAACAGTGGGAGATGATGAAGAAAGAAACCCGGAAATACCTTAAATGGGGAAATCGCTGGAAGTATGTCGATCCACACCCAAAAATCCTCGCAGGTCAGAAAAGCGATTCTTCGAAATATCGTTGTCCCGCAGTTTTCCCTCGAGTGAAAAAAGTAAAATGCGAAACGAAGTAAAAGAGAGCGTAAACGAGAAAGAGAAGTTACCTGTCGAAAAGCAAAAACTGCCGGAGACGCGAGATTGGCAGGAAAAAGCCACCGAAAAAGTTGACAAGAGCAACCTTTGGGGAGAAGCGGAAAAAAAGGGAATAATTAGAAAGGAGAGGTAGAAAGGAAGAGAATTTATAGAGAAATGAGGCGGGAGTCGAAACGACGTCCTGTAGATCCACGTGGCGAATCCTGAGAGGAACGCGCAACAAGAGGGAAATTCAAAAAGAGGATTTGAAATTCAAAAAAGGACTGGGAAAGAAGACCAAGGCACAAAATAAGTGTTCGCGAAGAAAATATCTCAGAACAAACGTAAATGTAAGGTCTGCGCGTAGCCAAACCGGAGGGAAGTTTCAGGGTGCACCTACTTTCCATGCCTTCGCTCATGCTTCGCGAAAAGCTTGGGGGGCTGGCTGTGGGGGTCAGAATCGAGAAGCAATACCCACGCGAAGAGATAGCTCCAGAATCCAGTTTCGAGCAAGCACCAGCCACGTGAAGAACCTACGACTAACTGCCTGGCTTAGCTGTAATCATGGGCCATTACAGGAAGGAGAAAAAGCCCACCAAGAAGGAAGAAGAGGCCCATGAAAAAGGTGAGAAAACAGTTATAAAGGAGGGACAGATGGCTGTAAGAAAAAGGGGGACCACATCTATAAAAGCCATGGGATTTGGAGAGAGAAGAGAGATCTTTTGGGCAATTGAGCAATTGGGCCATTCGGTTGGGAGAGAGAGATAGAGAGAGAGTGAGAGCTGGAAGCATTTGAGAGCAAATTTTCTCTTCTTCTTCCCCAAGAAATCTAGAAACACCAGAGAGAGAGAAAGCAAGATCTAGATCCGAGGAGCTTGTTTTTTCTCTTTCTCTTCCCTTTGTTTCCCTTTTTCCTATCTTGTTTCATGAGCATCGTACTGCCTTGAGCGTTAGAGGGCCTTCTCCCGGAGAAACCATCTCCGGGACTTTTCAGGTGGATCCAGTGATTTGAAAGAGTATTGCCAACAAAGAAGAGATTGAGAAGCCCAGAGAGTGCATATTTCACCCCACGCGAAGCCATCGATCCGGAAGCCACAGAGGACATCCCCAAACAAACAAATCATCAACAAATCCGAGCTGGGGATGTATTGACCCTTAGCATCTTCACGAAGCGTTGAATCGGAATTCAACATACGATTCAGTGAGTTTCAGTGACGCAGAGGGGGAGCAAGGCAAAGAGGAGTTTGACAGCGATGAGCTTGCCATTCCAAATTGGGTGTTCCTGATAAGCTTGTTTCTGCCTTGGAGAAACGAGGGATTACTCATCTCTTTCCCATTCAGATTTTCCTTCTCTCTTTATTTTCAGTGTCTTGTTTCAATCTAGTGTTATGGTGTTCCATTTCTTGTTGCGCACTGCTTTATGTGATAAGATGTGGATAAGTAGACCATTTGTTAGCTCTATCAGGGAATCTGCCTATTAAATTTCTAGTTTTTGTGTGTTTTTATTGCAAGTTTGAATTGATCAATTGTTTGTATTGCATTTATATTATATGTCATTGGACAAGAGGAGCTGAGATGTTGGTTATTCTACATTGTTCCTTAACAATATAACTAAATTGGATAATATATGTTTCATAAGTTATATCTTCAGTCTTGATGTTATTATATGCTACAACACTCTTCTAACTATTTTAGAGAGCTGTGATGGTTCCTGCATTGGAAGGGAGGGATCTTATTGTGAGCACTAAGACGGGGACTGGGAAGACATTAGCTTTTGGGATTCCAATAATCAAACGGCTTACCGAAGATAACGAAGAGGGAGGCTCTTCCCGATACATCAACTTATGCAGTAGTAGGAGTTGAACAATTAATCAGCGTACACTAACGCACTTGTCATTGCTTTACAGGCCATCCGGACGACTTCCTAGAGTGTTAGTGCTTGCTAGATCCTACGAGAGAGTTAGCAAAACAGGTGGAGAAGGACATCCAGGAGTCTGCACCTTACCTGAGCACCGTTTGTGTTTATGGATGGAGTGGATGTAGTGGTAGGTACTCCAGGTAGACTGATTGACTTGATCCAGAGTAAGTTTTGCACATGTTAGACAAAACATTTTTGTTAGTGTGTGTTTGCTTGATCTTTTTCACTCCCAATGTATGCCATTACCATATGTTGTGCAAAGTGAAATACTGGATGGTTTCTGCTCATATTTGTGTGTATTGGTCATTCGACCATTCCCATTCTCTTACCTTATTCTTTTGTTGGTATTCTTAATTTATCTCATATTCCATTATTTCCCTGCTTTACTGGCACTTCTACCCTAATATCCATAAGTTGTATAATAGGCTGAAATGTTGATATGCTTTGCATGGTTCATCACTACAGGTTGGTGATCAAGATGAGAAGTTGGCAGAAGGAATAAAGCTTTATGCAATACCTGCGACATGAACTTCCAAGTGCACAATTCTGGATGATCTTGTAACAGTATGTGTGAAATCTCTTCTTTCTTTTTTTGCAAAGGACCTAGAGGTTATTAGAGTGAGAAAGCATCTTTAAGCATTTTTTGTTTCAACTCTCAAGTCAAATACACAACTAACTCTCTTTCTTATTATGTGGTGAGAGTGGGATAAGAACTTCAATCTTCATTCTTCAGTATATTAGAATGTCATAAACTCAGGGGAGTTCATATATCACTGTTGGAACGATGATGTTCCCTCTAGTTTTGATGATGATAAACTCAATGGCATTTGATGGTTTTTAGTGTGACTATGAGTTTTAGGAAACAAATGATTCAAAGGAACGATGAAAACCAAGTGAAGAATCAAAACAGAGAATGCAAGGAACAAAGAAGCCAACAATGAGAAATAACACGCTAGAACGAAAGAGAAAGAGAGACGCGCGTCGTTGATCAGAAAAGGAAAGGGAACAGCGCCAAGGAACGCATGACGCGCGCTGTGAACCCTTTCGCCTGCCGAATCTTTCTTTTATGGAAACAAAGATTGAAGGAGCAACTTGGGCCACAAGAAATAATCTCGTTGGAGATATTCTGGTTAGGATATATTAGTAAAGATTGTATAGGATTATTTTATCTTATCTTCCTTAAGTAAAACTAGGGTAAATTAGATAGAAAACCTAGACTATAAAATAAAAAGTTGCAAACTTCATTTGATAAGGGATTCACGGCGTTTCCCACAGAGAAGAGCATTCAGAAGAAGAAAAAACTTACAAGGACGAGACTTTGGTGAGTTTAGTACTTGTTAGGGTTTTGATTGTCTTAAGTGTTGTTAGGAACGTTACATTCAGAGGTCTAGATATCTAGGAGTAAACTAGATTGAGATAAGACTTGCTTGTTTCTAATTCCAGGATTAATAACACAAGTAGACTTTCGAAATCATACTAGGGAAACCTAGAGGTAGAGGTTTTTCTTAGTCAACTAGTTGGTTGATTAAGTTTTCCTCTCTAAGAAACTTTGTCTGTTACTCTGTTATTCTGTTACGATATTCCGCTGCCCAAGGAACAGTTATATCGTTCCTTGTACTAACACACTCGATTCTACAATTGGTATCAAAGCAGGTTTGTTCAAGATTGTGTGTTACTTATAGATTTTTAGGTAACGATGGCTCCTACCACTGTCAAGTTTGCAGTGATTTTCTCAAACCTGGCTTGGTAAGAACTCACATCTTCGTTCTCTTCCATCTTGAAGTTGTAGAAATCCTTCTTGGCAGTGAAACAATCAATCTCACGAAGGTCCTTACTTCCCATGTACATCTGTTTCAGGGCAAGCCACTTAGCATTGGCGGATTCACAAGATTGAAGCTTTTGCACATCTTGCTGATTAAGAGCATTGTTGATGAGCATGATAGCCTTGCAGTTCTTCTCCATGATTCGGAGATCCTCTTGATCCCATTTCTTCAGTTTTTTCTTTTTCTCAAGATCAACAATCTCAAGATCTCCAAGGGAGATAACCAACCAACATTAGTAGTCATTGCTTTGAACCCACTTGACAAAGAGAGCCTTCCAATGTTGATATTGGCCAGCGAGCAAGAGAGGAGGCCTTGAAGAGTTCATGATGATTCACACGTGCATAATCATAATCATGCTAAAATGAGGAAGAAATATGTTGTTGATGTTAGAACTATTCCTAGGGAACAATTGTATTATGTGTCTCGACCAGGTAAGGCTAAGCTTGCCTGGGTCGCCAAATCTTAACTTTTTCTGTGCAGGTTGAAGTGAGGGGGAACGAGAAGTGGTACATTGACAGCGCTTGTTCGTGCCATATGACCGGAAAAAAAGATCAACTCACCTCACTTCACAAACACTCAAGAGGGAGTGTTGCTCTTGGAGACAAAAGATGTCGAGAAATCATTGGAACAGGCGAAACAAAACTAAACTCCAGTATCACAGTAAAAGAGGTAAGTTTAGTTCATGAACTTGGTTTTAGTTTGTTGAGTGTTGCACATCTTTGCGACCATAGGAACAACAAGACGGTCTTTACCTCACAAGAATTCTATGTCAAAGATCATGAAACCAAGAACATAATTCGGAGAGGAGTCAGATTCAAGGATGTATACATTGTGGACAAGAATTTCAAGCCAAAGGAAATCCTATGCTTTGCGTCTATGGCTGATGAGACGGAACTGTGGCATAGAAGGCTTGGACATGCAAATCTTTGACTCATTCACAAGCTGTATACAAAGTAACATGTCGTGGTCTCCTAAATGTTCGATCAGAGTTCCATGGTGTCTGTGATGCTTGTGTGAAAGGAAAACAGACCCATTCCTCATTCAAGATTAAACCTGATGTAACAACCTCTCATCCTTTGGAACTGATCCATATGGATCTCTGTGGTCCCATGAGGATAAGAAGTCATGGAGGGAACATGTATGTCCTCATCTACTGCTGTTTCAACAATCATGCCCCCAACTAATGCAGAAACCACTATCACCGTTCCCTCTGTAACTTCTGGTGATATTATTGTTGTTGATTCTCAAAGTGATGACGACGGAACATACCAATTTGAAGATGCCCAGTTACATCCATATTCAACGGACGACTCTGAGATACAACCTGATGATCCATCTCTACTCGTGTCAAAGAGTGTTCGAATTCAAAAAGCCCACCCCACTCATAATCTGGTCACACCTTTTGGTGAAAGAGGTTTGCGTTCTAAATTGAACATGTTCTGTGCTTTCCATGCTTTTATCTCTCTTGTAGAACCCAAGACTATCAAGGAAGCATTGAAGGACCTGACTGGATCGTACCTATGCAATAGGAGCTATATCAATTTGAGAGGAACAAAGTCTGGCGGCTCGTTCCCTTGCCTCGCAACAAACATGCTATTGGCACTCGCTGGGTGTATAGGAACAAGCTCGATGACTCTGGGGTGGTCACAAGGAACAAAGCAAGGTTGGTTGCTCAAGGTTACAATCAACAAGAGGGGATTGACTATGATAAGACGTATGCTCCAGTGGCTCGCATTGAAGCTATTCTTCCTCTCATCGCCTATGCCGCTCACAAGGGATTCACACTATACCAAATGGATGTCAAGACTGCGTTCTTGAATGGATATCTCCAAGAAGAGGTATATGTGAAGCAGCCCCTTGGTTTTGAAGATGCCAATTTTCCCTCGCATGTGTATGCTTTGGACAAGGCACTGTATGGTCTTAAGCAAGCACCTCGTGCTTGGTATGATAGACTTGCACAGTTCCTTCTCTCCAACGGCTATCGTCGAGGAACGATTGACAAAACTCTGTTCCTTCTGGAACAAGAAGGTAAGATTCTGGTGGTTCAAGTATATGTTGATGATATTATTTTTGGTTCCACTAACCGTGCTCTTGTAGAAAAGTTCAAAAACCTTATGAGTAGTGAGTTTGAGATGAGCATGATTGGGGAATTGTCCTTTTTCCCGGATTACAAGTTACCCAGACTAAGGAAGGAACGGAGATCCATCAACAAAAGTACATCAAGGAGCTGTTGAAGAGTATGGTATGGATTCTGCAAAACCAATCGTTACCCCTATTTCTCCTAACACTCGCTTGGATGCATATTTAAATGGAACAGCTGTTGATCCCACCATGTATAGAGGAATGATTGGTTCTCTCCTCTATCTCACGGCCAGTCGGCCAGATATTTTGTTTAGTGTGTGTCTCTGTGCTAGATTTTAGGCTAATCCAAAGGACTCACACTTGAAGTAAGTAAAGCAAATCTTTCGATACCTCAAAGGAATGGACCATCTATGTCTATGGTATCCCAATAACTGTGACTTCAATTTAGTTGGATTCACAGACGCTGACTTTGCTGGGCATGTTGTAGATCGCAAAAGCACGTCTGGAATGGCACAGTTCCTTGGTCCCTGTCTTGTCTCATGGGGTTCCAAGAAGCAAAACTCTGTGGCCTTCTCCACTGCAGAAGCTGAATACGTCGCCGTGGCAAGTTGTTGTGCTCAGGTATTATGGCTCAAACAACAATTGGAAGACATTGGTATGTCTTGATAAGTGCTATTTTGGAGCACATATCTAGGGATTATTACCAGGTTTGAGGCACCATTTGGTTGGATTTTATGCACAATTGGAGATTATGGAGTTAGAGTGGAGAAGTGTGGTTTTGGTGGTCTGGAGGAGCTAATTGGAGACATCCAGAGGAAGAGGAGTTGACCACATGAGGAGACGACAAAGATCCATGAAGGAACCACAGTAAAGAGCAAAGGAGGCGGGCAAAAGTTACCGCCCCGCGTCAGAGCCACCGCGACCCGGCGGAGGGTCTCAGAGAAGGATGCCGCCCCGCGGTGGAAATCACTGCCCCGCGGTGGGAAGGATGGCGCCCCGCGGCCACCTGCTGGGTGAATTAATTAATTAGCCCGCGTGAGTGCTGATGCTGGAATTTGGAAGGAAGAATTAGGCCTAAAGGATAATAGGCCCAATAGAAGTTGATGCCACGTGATGCTGATTTAATATTAGGCCCATGAAGTACCGGCCCGTGAAGGAGGAGGAAAGGCCCAAGGTGAAGGCTGGAGCTTGTACCGCGCCGCGTGAATTGAATGCGGGAATTGAAGAAGCGTGAATTGATGCGGGACGATGACGTCAGCAAGCTGAGAGGAATTGGAGGTGGGCCGCTGCTTTGTTGGGCCGAAGATGATTTGCTGCTTGGAATGAGTTGGGCCGAGAGAAGCAGCTGCTTGCACGAGGCCGAGCGTGATTCCGGGATTAATTTCGCGGGATTTGATTAGTTTATATTTGGTTATTATTTTTATTATTATTCCCTTTTATTATTTTTATTACTTTTAGATTTAGGTTAAAAACCCTTTTTGTTAACCTAGTTGCAAAAGAAGTTACAATTCTCCTTCGGGAGACTTAGTTCGTTTTTATTCTGCCTTCAGGGTTCCAACCCATGGAGAGCTAAACACCTTTGTTCTGCTAGACGTTTGAAGCAATACAGTTGATTCAGTTGTGAGATTTCTATTCCTTGTTCTTATTCTTATGTATGTTGGTTTGATTCTCTTGGATATATTGATTATTGATTTATCATTGTTCTTCATAGTCTGGCCAGCTAGGTTGAATACTATTTATCAATTGCTAGGATTGCATATAGGGGTTCCGAGTGCTTATCTAGTGGCAAACACGATTGTGCGTATAGGGGTTCCGAGCGTACAATCGTGAGTGAGAATCTTATGCATGTTAAGTAGGGGAGTGAGTACTTGTACGTCTTTCTACTTGCATGTATCATATATCCTTGTGTGCATTGCTATTGCTTTTTTGGTGGTAAAGTATCCCGGTCTGGTACCGCATGACAGGCGTGACTGGTGGTATTTTGTCATTGGCATAGTAATAAGTCTATCGACAACTGTGAGAATCGGTAGTACTTAAGGTCAGGTTGGGAACAACCATAAGAATAGTTAAAGAACTTGGATTTGTAGATTTCAGTGATCAAATTTTATCTCTGTATTGTGGATCTCGTTTTAGTGGAACTACTTTCCCTCATCATATTTCTTCTTCTTCTAAAACCTTGCGTCTTTGTTATTCTGCGATTATTCTAAAACCCCCCTTGATACTTTGCATGCTTACTAATACATAGATTGATCACTTCCTCCCTGTGGATTCGACCCTTTCTTGCCTCTACTACTTGTTTAGGTTTGTTAGGATTATTTTATTTGTTAAGGTGTCACGACGACAACGCCCTATCAAATTGGCGCCGTTGCCGGGGAGGCAAGTTTTGATTTTTCTGTGTGTTTGTTTGTGTGCGTGTTACTTTGGTGTAGACCTATCTTACGGCCCACACCCGTGCTACTGATTTTTGTTTTTCTCTTGTTGCTTTTGATAAAGATATGGAGTTCGGGGGAGAACCGCACGAAAGACCATGCCCCTACTCATTCTCGCCAGAGAGGGAACACTACCCAACTCCTAGTGCAGCAAGGCCAGCTAGTGCTTGCATAATCTGTCGCGATACGCTGCACACCACTGACGATTGTCCAGGACTTCCCGCATTCAGAGCAGCAGTAAATGCACGTCGAGGTGTGAACTCGCAGGGACCGAGGCAGGAGTACTATCCGGACACCTACAACTCAGGGTGCAGGGAGAACTATAACCCAGCTCCGTATGGAAGTCAATCACAGTTCTCGCCTACACCCAATACTGATGTGCTCAGCGCTCTAATTCAAAGTATGACAACCATGGCCGAGAAAGTGTCCTCAATGCATACAACCATGGCCCAGAACGTGTCCTCACTGCAAGCAACCATGGCTCAGAGTGTCCAACAACAGCAAGAGGCGATTTCCAGTCTCCAAAGCCAAGTTAATCAGCTGAGTCAAGCGTTGATTGGAAGGCAATTGGTCGTTCCTCCTAGTGCTGAAAAGGAGAGCAAATATGAGATGGAGGACATCACCCACCGCCCTGCGTCACCTCTCACCGCGACCCGGCGTGAAGTCACAGTTATCTCACCGCCCCGCGGCGAGACTGACCGCGATCCGACGGCGAGCCCCAGTAACTCCACTGCGACCTCACCGCCCCGCGGTGGACGGAGTGCCTCCCAGTGATATCTCACCGCGACCCGACGTCCAAAATTCTTTTTATGCTGATGAGGTTTGGGTTAATCCTTATCATCGTCCAGAGTGGCTGACTGAGGAGGAGAACTTCTTTGGAGAAGAGGAGTGGAGCGACGATGAGGAGGAGTGTCGTGATCGCGAAAATACGCCAGAGACAACCATTCCTCTCGAAAACACCCCGGCAATCCCTAACCCTCTGGAGGCTGCCTATGATGAGTTTGTGCGTCTCAACTCCGTCCCGCTCGTCGCGCTGCAACCCGTTACACCCTCCCCTGAGGCTCTGAAGGACACCCAAAAGGTGGGAAGCGACAAAGGCTTATTTGACACCTTTAGTAGTCCCAAGGCAACCATCCCTTTGGTCTATCTGGCAGACAGCACCCCTCGCTGCAAGGAAATGTTAAAGGTGCTGGGCCTGATCAAGAAGAAACCGAAGGGGAAGCACAAAAAGGAGAACATGATGCAGGCGGTGAATTCTTACATGCTGGATACGGGGCAGGATAAGCATGCAGGCCCTGAGATGCTGGGTAGACCGTTTTGAAAGATGGCAAGTGCATTCATAGATATGAATAGCGGTCCAACCATCATGAAGTGCACAAGCATGGAGGAAAGGCTCAACAAGGAGTATACAAAGAGGCATCCCCCTGATATAGATCCCAGGTGTTCAGTTGCTTTGAGCAACCCAAGTTGAGAGTATGGAGAAGTATGTCAAGCCATGACAATAACTAAGGCGCTGTCCGGGAGGCAACCCGAGGTATGTTTTTCTTTCTTTATTTCCTGCATTAGTTTTGCTTTGTTTTTGTTCTTGTTTTTGTTTCCGACTAACCTGCAGGGAAAAGACCCATGCCTATTGAAGAAGGTGTTTCCACACCAATGTAAGTCTCTTCCTTCCATGCACTAAGTCACCCCCCGAAAAAACCTTAAACGGGGGGCAAAAAAAAAAATTAAAATTAAAATTTACCGAAGGCCAGCTGTCCAGAGTTCCCTATGGAGATGGTGCGCATCATGTTGTCAAGGAAGAGACATTCACCCCACATTTTTATTTGACAACGATGATGGCCCTACATTCGACAGCTGGAGAGGAGGAACGCTAGAGCCCCCACAACGATTATATCTGGGCTCCACCATGTCTTCCTAGAAGGCCGTGCAACCCCACTATCATTGCTATACCACTACTCACCAAAGTGGTTCCCTTTTGGTTGCACGGTAGAAGAAGATTATAGAATTGATGACGACACCCGCCTAACACCAGAGACCTGTGCATTTATTGAGAAGACCGCCAGCAACAAAGGAAGTGTCCAAGCAGCTTGGCGACGTTTGTGAGTTATTTTTTTGCTTCTCTCTGTGCTTCTATTCTTTTGTCTTTCATTACATTGAGGACAATGCAATGTTTAAGCATGGGGGAGGGTTTTATACTTGCTACGTCGCTGAGGAGAAAAATGAATATAAAGAGAAAAAGCAAAAAATTTGAAAAAAGGCAAAAATAAAAATCCTGGGATAGGTCGAAAACCCGAAAGGGCGGCCTAGGTAATAAGCAGGTGGCTTGGACCAGCATTAGGCTGGGGTAATATGTGGTCAAGAGTGATGTGAGCTTATATGAGTACATCTATTGGAAAATGAAATGAGTGGCTTGGTGAGAACCCGAAAAGGGCGCCTTGGCAAAATGAGCGAAAAGAAGAAGAGTGATTTTAGGATTTCTCATTATTCTTGGCGAGGCGTCATAAGAAGAGGTGATATAAGAAGGATTGTCGGGTAGGTCACTCTGGGAGGTATAAGAAGATAGATGGGAGACTAGGATTAGAAATTGTTTCACTCTATGGTGTTTGGGATAAGCTTGGGGGAAGTACTCTGCTTTCCTTTTAGCTTGGTTGTGTGGGGTGTTGAGATTTTTGATTTGATGTTGTAGTTTATTGTGTTGGGCTTATTTGTATGGTTGCTTGGAGTTTATTGTTTGGTATGATTCTTGGAGGTTGAGTGTTCTATGCTTCCTGAAACCTTGGAGATTGAATTGGAGGAGTAGGTTGACTTTAGCTTACTCGAGGACGAACAAGGTTTAAGTATGGGGGATTTGATAAGTGCTATTTTGGAGCACATATCTAGGGATTATTACCAGGTTTGAGGCACCATTTGGTTGGATTTTATGCACAATTAGAGATTATGGAGTTAGAGTGGAGAAGTGTGGTTTTGGTGGTCTGGAGGAGCTAATTGGAGACATCCAGAGGAAGAGGAGTTGACCACCTGAGGAGACGACGAAGATCCATGAAGGAACCACAATAAAGAGCAAAGGAGGCGGGCAAAAGTTACCGCCCCGCGTCAGAGCCACCGCGACCCAGCGGAGGGTCTCAGAGAAGGATGCCGCCCCGCGGTGGAAATCACCGCCCCGCGGTGGGAAGGATGGCGCCTCGCGGCCACCTGCTGGGCGAATTAATTAATTAGTCCGCGTGAGTGCTGATGCTGGAATTTGGAAGGAAGAATTAGGCCCAAAGGATAATAGGCCCAATAGAAGTTGATGCCATGTGATGCTGATTTAATATTAGGCCCATGAAGTGCCGGTCCGTGAAGGAGGAGGAAAGGCCCAAGGTGAAGGCTGGAGCTCGTACCGTGCCGCGTGAATTGAATGTAGGAATTGAAGAAGCGTGAATTGATGCGGGACGATGACGTCAGCAAGCTGAGAGGAATTGGAGGTGGGCCGCTGCTTTGTTGGGCCGAATATGATTTGCTGCTTGGAATGAGTTGGGCCGAGAGAAGCAGCTGCTTGCACGAGGCCGAGCGTGATTCCGGGATTAATTTCCCGGGATTTGATTAGTTTATATTTGGTTATTATTTTTATTATTATTCCCTTTTATTATTTTTATTACTTTTAGATTTAGGTTAAAAACCCTTTTTGTTAACCTAG
The DNA here is from genome assembly GCA_027886185.1 of Rheum nobile. Taxonomy (NCBI): domain Eukaryota; kingdom Viridiplantae; phylum Streptophyta; class Magnoliopsida; order Caryophyllales; family Polygonaceae; genus Rheum; species Rheum nobile. The sequence continues at coordinate 4,507,143 of WOAB01000697.1, read as the reverse complement.
TTTCAAAATAAGTTACAATTCTTTCTGCCTCCAGGGTTCCAACCCATGGAGAGCTAAACACCTTTGTTCTGCTAGATGTTTGAAGCAATACAGTTGATTCGGTTGTGAGATTTCTATTCCTTGTTCTTATTCTTATGTATGTTGGTTTGATTCTCTTGGATATATTGATTATTAATTTATCATTGTTCTTCATAGTCTGGCCAGCTAGGTTGAATACTATTTATCAATTGCTAGGATTGCGTATAGGGGGTCCGAGTGCTTATCTAGTGGCAAACACGATTGTGCGTATAGGGGTTCCGAGCGTACAATCGTGAGTGAGAATCTTATGCATGTTAAGTAGGGGAGTGAGTACTTGTACGTCTTTCTACTTGCATGTATCCTATATCCTTGTGTGCATTGCTATTTCTTTGTTGGTGGTAAAGTATCCCGGTCTGGTACCGCATGACTGGTGGTATTTTGTCATTGGTATAGTAATAAGTCTATCGACAACTGTGAGAATCGGTAGTACTTAAGATCAGGTTGGGAACAACCATAAGAATAGTTAAAGAACTTGGATTTATAGATTTCAGTGATCGACTTTTATCTCTGTATTGTGGATCTCGTTTTAGTGGAACTACTTTCCCTCATCATATTTCTTCTTCTTCTAAAAGCTTGCGTCTTTGTTATTCTGCGATTATTCTAAAACCCCCTTTGATACTTTGCATGCTTACTAATACATAGATTGATCACTTCCTTCCTGTGGATTCGACCCTTGCTTGCCTCTACTACTTGTTTAGGTTTGTTAGGATTATTTTATTTGTTAAGGTGTCACGACGACAACGCCCTATCATGTCTCTTGGCACCGTTCCCATTATGTGTGATAGAACTTGTGCCATTAACATCTCGAAAAATCCAGTTCATGATTCACGTACTAAGCACATTGACATTCATCATCATTTCCTACGTGATAATGTTGACATGGGCTTTATTAGAATGGAACATTGCAGGACTGAAAATCAGGTAGCAGACATCATCACCAAAGCACTAGACAAAGGTCCATTCGAGTATCTCCGATTACTCCTTGGCATGATCTCTCTGAATTGAGGACCTTCATACCCATTATTCCCTCAATGCTTGGCTAACTTGTTTCACACATTTCATGAAGTTCCTTGCTTACATTGCATTTCTTGACATTATTATTTCATGATTTTTGCTTTCTCGAATTGCTTTGTCTTAGGGTCTAGCTTCTTTGTCTCTTGATTTGTGTTGAATTACTACATTACATGCTAACATCTTATTTGAGACCCAAAACAACCAATTTGATGATTGAAACCTCACTACAAGCCCACATGATAATTGGTTGTACTGCCTACCATTGCCTCGATTCAGGTAAACGTTCCCTATGATCCTTCTTTGTTAAACCATTTTACTGGGAATAATTATCTGAGTTGTTTTCTCCCTACCATCTGTTTGGATATACTATATTTTGTATGAACCCAACATTGACATATCCAGACAAGCCTCACAAACACTCTTGGTCTCAGGGGGAAGGACGACTATTGCTCAAATTGAGGGGGAACAGATGTGTATGGAACGTGGAATTTGAATCAGTGGCTGGTATTTATTGGGGTGCAGGTGAACGTTGGAATGGCTCTCTGTGAGATTTGACTGCTCTATGGCAAGAACATTGACACGGTAAACGAAGTGAAAGTGGGTGTTAGAGGAAGAGAAAGAAACGACTTATTGATGGAAATTTTGAAAGCCGGTTGAGATTTTGGAAAGAACCCCCACGTCCCCAACATGTCGAAGAAGAGGAAGTCTCTTCTCCCTCCAAGGACAAAAGAGATGAGGAGGAACAGTCGATGCAGTCCTTGGAGAAGGAACTAGGTGTAAAGTCTGCACCTTTGGCGCCGCCTCCACCTCGCAAGTGCAAGCTCGCAGTTCTTGTTGTGACTGCTCAAGAAGACGAGGAAGAAGAGGAAGTTGAGATCTTGGAGCATCGAATGGCTCCTACAGCCCAGTCGATACCATCCAAATCCGGTGGCGATGAAACTGCTCCTCCTCCTCTGAAGGCACGGCTGCATTCCGCTGTGAAGCCAGAATTAAAAAGAGCAAAATCTGCTAGCAAGGCAAAACTGGATCTCTCCATCTCCACCACCACTGTTCCCGACTTCTTTGAAGGTAAAAAGATCCTTCTACCTCTTCTGATTTGCGAAAGTTTCTACTCTGATCACAATGTAGAGGAGATCTTGGAACTTCTGCATTTCTAAGGCTGGGAACGTCTCTGTTCCAACAGGGCTACAGTCAATGAAGTTCAGATGCGAGAGTTCTACCACTACTTTCACCTATCCAAGGTTGATGTTCTATGTGGGTCGACCAAGATCAGTGGCGAAGACCTGTCTTTTACGCCTAAGGTGATCTCTTTGCTTCTCTCTGTTCCTTTGGGTGGATTTTATGAGGTTCCTGAAGCGAGATAAATGATGAGAAGCTTTCCTGTATGGAACGGCTGTTTGGTTCAACTATTGTGGAGCTACACACTGGAAGGCTGACATTGGCTCAGCGAATTGCCTTCCACATCATTTCCAGAGCTGTGGCGCCTCGCCAAGAGAAGCGCAACACCATCACCCTGTGCGATCTGTTTTTGCTTGACCGATTTCTGAGAAGGGAGAAAATTGATCTCCCTCGAGTAATCTTGTGCCATATGGATCGGTGCAAGGCCAAGTCACCCTCTTTAGCCTATCCAGGCTTGGTGAAGATGTTGTTGCTTAGAGATGAAGCATATATTGAAGAGAATGAGGTGTCTTTGGGAAGTGAGTTGGATTCTACAGTTGTGGAGAAAATAAAGTTCAAAGGTGATGCGAAGGGAACGGGTACTGTGACGGCTAAGAAAGCTGTTGGTGAAGGAACGTCAAAGGGAAGCTCAATCCAGCATCAGATTTTGGCTGAGCTTAAGCAGTTGAACACCATGATGACCCTGCTCCTAGATCACTTTCTGAGCAAAGCTGAGGACGTTGTTGAAGACCCTGAGATCTGAGTGTTCCCAGTTACCTCCCTGCCCGCCTAATCTTTTGTTTTTGATTTTCTATGTTTTTATGTCTTTTGTGTGATTGTTCCCTATCTTTTGATAATAGTTGTCTAGGTTCCTTTGCTTTGTACTTCGCCTTGCATTATGAATGAATTATTTTGCTTATGATTTGCATGTGAGTCAAGTCTTTGTGATTTCTGTGATCTTTTGATGATGCCAAAAGGGGGAAGTAAGAAAATGTGAAACCCAAGGAAGGGTTGATAACAGAAGCTAGTGCTAAAGAGAACGACAATGTTGCTATGGAGGTAAATCTTTCTATGGAATTTCTGAGGGGGAACAATGTCAATATCTTGAACATAGTATTTGTGTGATTACATATGAATTTGACTTTCTACTTGTCTGTTTTGAACGTGCACATTTTGAAGGAGTTTGTCATCACCAAAAAGGGGGAAATTGTTGGAACGATGATGTTCCCTCTAGTTTTGATGATGATAAACTCAATGGCATTTGATGGTTTTTAGTGTGATTATGAGTTTCAGGAAACAAATGATTCAAAGGAACGATGAAAACTAAGTGAAGAATCAAAACAGAGAATGCAAGAAATAGAGAAGCCAACAATGATAAAAAACACGCTGGAACAAAAGAGAAAGAGAGACGTGCGTTGTTGATCAGAAAAGGAAAGGGAACAACGCCAAGGAACGCATGACGCACACTGTAAACCCTTGCGCCTGCAAAATCTTTATTTTATGGAAACAAAGATTGAAGGAGCAACTTGGGCCGCAAGAAATAATCTCGTTGGAGATATTCTAGTTAGGATAGATTAGTAAAGATTGTATAGGATTATTTTATATTATCTTCCTTGAGTAAAACTAGGGTAAATTAGATAGAATACCTAGAATATAAAATAGAAAGTGACAAACTTCATTTGATAAGGGATTCACGGCGTTTCCCACAGAGAAGAGCATTCGGAAGAAGAAAGAACTTACAAGGACGAGACTTTGGTGAGTTGAGTACTTGTTAGGGTTTTAATTGTCTTAAGTGTTGTTAGGAACGTTACATTCAGAGGTAGATATCTAGGAGTAAACTAGATTGAGATAAGACTTTCTTTTCTGTAATTCCAGGATTAATAACACAAGTAGACTTTCAAAATCCTACTAGGAAAACCTAGAGGTAGAGGTTTTTCTTAGTCAACTAGTTGGTTGATTAAGTTTTCCTTTCTAAGGAACTTTGTCTGTTACTCTGTTATTCTGTTACAATATTCTGCTGCCCAAGGAACAGTTATACCGTTCCTTGTACTAACACACTCGATTCTACAATCATGCAATCATAAGAATTCTGAAATGTATTGATCATGATAAAATGGTCCAAAAGTTGGGTATCACAGATATATTTCTATACTGTATAATCCTGACTTGTGAGTGGACATCTCTTGGCGTAAATCTGCATACGTTTTCCATACGAGTGTTTTTATGTTTTTTTGTACACTTCATAGGTTTATGCAAAGGGTGGGAAAACCACATTATTTACTCGAACAAAAAGAGATGTTGATGAGGTCTCTCTTGCATTGGCGAATACCATTCCTTCAGAGGCTTTGCATGGTGACATTTTCCAACATCAACGTGAAAGAACACTTAATGGCTTCCGACAAGGGAAGTTCTCTGTGCTTGTTGCTACAGATGTTGCTTCGCGTGGACTTGACATACCCAATGTTGATTTGGTTAGTCCATCATGAATTGCTTTCTCATTTTTATAGATGGATTTGTTGGTGTACTTGAATATTTCCTTAAGGATATCGGGGTGGGAATTAAGAAATTTGAAGAGAATGAATTAGGGTGTATCGTAAAATCTTGAGTCTAAAATTCTGATTGTTGAATTCTGATTCAACGCTCGTGAAGACGCCAAAGATCAACACACCTTTGGCTCGGATTTCTTGACATTTGTATTTTTGGGGATGTCCTCAACAACTTCTTGGTTACTGGCTCCTTGCTCCGTGTGGGATGAGATCTCTAGCTCTTTGCTTCAACTCTGGTACTGGTTTTCTTCCTTCACATTTCTCCAGATAGCCGATGGTCGCTCATGAGCTCCGACGGCTTTCCTGGACGTTGGATTCACCTAAAAATGCCCCGAAGATGGCTTCCCCGGGGGCGGGCTCTCTGACGCCCAAGTCAGTAAGGATTCGTGATCAAGAAAGAAATCAAAGAGAAACTCAAAGATGAATAAAACAAGATGAGAATTGATGTGAATATCGCATTTCTCTCTGTTTTTTATGGTGGTTGCTTGAAGAAGAAGAAAGAGCCGCCAATTGAGTGCTTTTGCTCCCTTTCTCTCTCCTCTAGCCGAATTCCTCTCAAAAGTCCCAAAAAAGATCTCCTTCTCTCTCCAAAATGGGGGTATTTATAGAGGGACCTTCTCCCCTTTAGAGCTGCCATCTGTTTGCTCACAGCTAGGCCTTCCCCTTATAATTTGTGTAGGCCTTCCTTCCTTCCCTTGTCGCGGCCCACAGACCCAATGCTCGACACTTCCAGCCTTTTTCACGCGGACCCTCTTCTTTGGGTTTTTGTCGAATCTGACTCCCACAGCCAGCCCCCCAAGTTCTTCGCGAATCAAAGTATGAGCGAAGACTTGGTTCATAAGACCTATTACAGACTTGCTAGAATTCCTCGCGTAGAGTCTTCTCCTTATTTTTGTTCGCGGACATTTCTTGCGGGTTCTATTCAGGCGACGTGTCGCTCGGTTTTTGGCCACGTGTTGCCCTAGGGTATTGCTCCGTCTTCCACCCTACTCCCAGTGGCCTATAAATACCTTGTTTCTGCGGTTTCTCTTCCCCCGTCATCATTTCTCCATTTTCTTTCACCGAAATCCCTTGGAAGCTCTCATTATCGGAATCCCTGGTGGCCTCCTCCTGTCAGTCTCGCATCTCCGGCATCCCACACTCTTCGACAGGTAGAGATTATCCTTCCCTCTTCTTTCTCTTTTGATATTTCTTCTTTTAATTTTCTTCGAACGAGAGAAAAATTGTGTGGTGCGATTTTGGAAGGTTTTTTGCTTGAATTTTGAGAATTCTGGCGCAAAAGTGGGCACTACCGGCGACACACCGCAATCAAACGTATTTTCTTGCCTTTCCTTTCGGGGAAGCCCTTCGACTTCGCTTTCTTTGTTCGTTTGATGCTCTTTCCGGTTCTGTGTCCTAGGGTTTGTAATGGGGCGAAAAACTCCTTCGCTCTCTCTCTTTCCTTGTTGTGCTTGTTTTCTTAGTTTCGACCTTTTCTCTCAATCCTTTTCACTCTGGCTTCCGGCTCATCGCTGGCTTTTCTTGTCTTGTGTTATGCAGTGATTAACAAATCGCGTAGTGTGAGATGAACTTCAAACACCAGGTGAGCGACTCGAAAGATTCTAGCGAGCGGACTCGCTAACCTCGCCCAGAGGCTCAACCCAAAAAATGCTATGTTCTCCTAGAGGCTCGCTATAAGGCTAAGCACGACCGCGCCTCGCAAAGTGTTGATGATGAGCTTCGGGGGGAAGCCTCTCTGCCACATCCCCCTTCGCGGGCGTTACCAGAAGTTCCTCGGCCTTGGATCTTGACAAAGCGGGTCAGACGACTGCGCTTCTTGAGGGATGCAGTGTTTCGAGAAGATAGTGGGGACGAGAAGAACCTTTCTTTCGAGATACTAGAGGCGATAGCGGGGTCATATCCTTTCCCAAAGGGGTCTATACTAGCTCTTCTGATGTGACCTTGCTATGAAGAAGGTCTCAAGTCCCGGATGAGATCGTGATGAATCCGTAGTGGGGCGAAGCAACTCCTTGAATAGGCGTCTGCGTTGATGGAGATTGCAAGACGACGGCGAGGCGGAAGCGATTGCGGAAGCGATAGGAATTTGACGGGGATGGCCATAGGGATGAAGAGTTGTTCACGGCCAGTTTAGGGCTGGAAAATGATGGAGATTTGGAAGTGGAATAGATGAAGGGAGCACGCTCGACCTAGATCTAAAAGGAATTGATGTGAGAATGACAAAGGAGCAAGCTCGACTAGGTGATTCAAGGTGACGTTGAAGGAGCTTCAATGGAGGTTTTCTCTCAACATAAAAGTGTAATTATCAACGTAGGAGAGAAAGGAGGCTACAAAGCTAGGTTAAGTAAAAGGAAGACTCTTGCTTTTCCTTAACCAAAAAGTTAAAAAAAAAAACAAAAAAAACACTAAAAATTACTCTAAGGGGGCTGGTCATTCTAAGTATAAAAATGACCTCCTAAACTCCCTTAAAAATGCTGAAAATAATAATAAATAATATCCGGACTAAAAACAAAAAATGTCATAAATCAGAAATATCGATAACTAGGCGAATATCGATCAATATTTCTAATCTGTAAGCTCTGGGATCTCTGCAGACTGTGTAGACGTCCCAACTGTCACTAAACTCAGAATGGATCCCTCATCTGTAGTTGTACGTCCATGACCTGCTACGAGTCTGGTCACCAGTGATTGAGTCGCAGCTTGAATAGCTTTGGCTCGTGCTCTAGTAATGGGACCTGAGGACCTAAGACTCATAGCCTCCTCCTCGTCTGCAGCTGTCATGGTAGGCGAGGTCACATCATCCTCCCCCACTTCAGTGTGAAGCGTCCCCGCTTCACCCGCATCATACTCTGGCTCCACGTACGGTGATAGATCAGCAACATTGAAGGTTGGGTGAACACCATACTTGTCTGGGAGCTCTAGCTGGTAGGCGTTGTCATTGATGGCCTTGACAACACGGAATGGTCCATCACCCCTTTGGTCGAGCTTAGACTTGCGGTTGGAAGGAAAACGCTCCTTCCGCAAGTGAAGCCAAACCAAGTCGCCAGGAGCAAAGACAATCATGCGTCGTCCTTTGTTCTTCTGGGCCGCATACTGTGCTGCTCTGCGCTCCAGCTAGTTGCGCGTCCGAGTGTGCAGGTCCTTGATGTGATCGGCCAATCTGTCAGCTGTGGTGCTGTCTGTATCCTTCCTAGGATAGGGAGTCAAGTCCAGCGGCGTCAGCGGGTTCCGTCCAAAGACAACTTCGAACGGGGTCAGTTTAGTCGCGCTGTGCCTGCACCTGTTATAACAAAACTCCATAGTAGACAGTAAGTCCTCCCACCTGCGTGGGTTACTCTTCAGAACCGTCCGAAGAAGGGCTCCAAGAGTGCGGTTGGTCACCTCTGTCTGACCATCCGTCTGTGGGTGGTAGCTCGTAGAAAATAAGAGTTTAGTACCGAGCTTACCCCACAAGGTTCTCCAGAAATGGCCGATGAACTTGGTGTTCCGATCACGAACAATAGTGCACGGAATACCGTGCAGTCTCATGACATTGTCGAAGAACAGAGTAGCAACGTCAGTGGCGTTACTAGTGTTCTTACACGCAATGAAGTGTGCCATCTTAGAGAACCTGTCTACGACCACAAATATAGAATCTCTACCACGCCGAGACATAGGCAACCCAGTGATAAAATCCATGGAAAGATCTTCCCACGGGCCAGCTGGAATCGGCAGAGGCGTGTAGAGACCATGCGGATTAGACCTGGCCTTAGCTTTATGGCATGTCACACAACTCTGACAATACTTCGTAACATTGTTGGCCATCTTAGGCCAGAAGAAGTGCTCGCGAAGTGATGCTAGCGTCTTAGACACGCCAAAGTGACCACGACTATGTGCTTCCTCAATCAGCAAATTTCTGACAGAGGATGAAGGAACGCAAAGCTTCCCACCTTTGTACAGAAATCTGTCATCAAGGAAATACGTAGCATGTTCATGACCAGTGGATTTACATTGCTCAAAGAATGTAGAAAAGAAAGGATCAACAGCATAAAGATCCTTGAGCAATGCAAACCCAAATAACTGAGACTGAAGCTGAGTAATGAGGACGTACCTGCGAGAAAGGGCGTCGGCTACCACATTCTCCTTACCTTTCTTGTGAACAATGAGATAGGGGAACGTCTCCATGAACTCAACCCAGCGAGCGTGGCGTCTGCTAAGAGTCGTCTGGCTGCGCAGATAACTAAGAGATGCATGATCTGAGTGACTCACGAACTCTGCAGGCCACAGATAGTGTTGCCACGTCTTCAGAACCCGAATCAGCGCGTACAACTCCTTATCATACGTCGGGTAGTTCAGCTGTGCACCTGACATCTTCTCTGAAAAGTAGGCAATCGGCCTCTTCTCCTGCAGCAAGACACCTCCGATGCCGAAATCAGAAGCGTCGCATTCCACCTCCAACCGACGGGTGAAGTCAGGAAGCTGCAGCAGCGGTGCGCGGCACAAGGCATCCCTCAGGGCGGTAAAAGCAGCATCATGCCATGGAAGCCAAGTGATAGACGCGGCCTTCTTGGTCAGCTCGTGTAATGGGGCGGCTATAGTGCTGAAATCACGAACAAACCGTCGATAAAAACCAGCCAAACCCAAAAACGAACGTACCTGAGTAGGAGTAGCGGGCGTCGGCCACTCCTGGATAGCGCAGATCTTTTCTGCATCCACTTGCAGGCCGTCCTTGCTGACGACGAAACCTAGGAAGTTTGTAGAAGGAGAACAAAATACACACTTGCCAAGATTGACGTATAAGCTCTCTACTCTCAAACACTCTAAAACAAGTCGAAGATGCTCAGCATGGTCATCTAAAGTCCTGGAGTAAATAAGAATATCATCAAAATAGACAACTACAAACTTACCCAGAAAAGCTCTCAAGACATGGTTCATCAGTCTCATGAACGTAGAAGGAGCATTGGTCAGTCCAAATGGCATGACTAGCCACTCATACAGACCATACTTCGTCTTGAAAGCAGTCTTCCACTCGTCCCCCTCCTTCATGCGAATCTGATGATAGCCGCTCTTCAGATCAATCTTGCTGAAGAACTGCGCTCCATGTAGCTCGTCAAGCATGTCGTCGAGGCGAGGAATGGGATGTCTGTATTTGACGGTGATCTGGTTGATGGCACGGCAATCCACGCACATCCTCCAAGAACCGTCCTTCTTAGGCACCAATATGACGGGAACAGCACACGGGCTAAGAGACTTGCGCACATACCCCTTCTCCAACAGTTCCTGCACCTGCTTTTGCAACTCCTTTGTTTCCTCTGGAGAAGTTCTATAGGCAGCTCGGTTGGGAAGAGTAGCTTCCGGGACAAAATCGATCTGGTGCTCAATGCCATGAAGTGGTGGAAGACCATCTGGCAACTCGTCCGGCAGCACATCCTGAAACTCCTGCAAAATAGACAAAATACAAGAGGGGAGTGCGGACTCTGAAACAGGTAGGGCAGTAGGAAGAGCAATGAGTAGGAAACAGGGAGACTTGCCTTGGATGACGTCGGAAACCTTTCGGCGTCGCGCCAAGAGAAGTCGCTGCTCACAAGTGCCTTTCAGCGTAGAACTACCTTTGCCACCCTTTTGATGATCAGAACCCTTCACAGCGCCCTGTTCTGAAGTGCCCTGGGTACCCGAAGAAGATGCTGCAGGAAGTTGTAGGGAACTCTGCTGGAAAGCTGTAGGGGACTCTGGAGGGGGTTTTCCGTTGTCCTTTGCAGCCTGTATAGCCTTGTTCCACTGTCTAATAGCATGGTCCTGTAAAATCTCATTCAGAGTCATAGGTAAGAGCGTCACGCGCTTTCCATGGTGAGTGAACATGTAACTGTTCAAAAACCCATCATGGAAGACGCGGTGGTCAAATAGCCAAGGACGCCCTAATAGAATATGGGTGGCATCTATGGTGGTAACATCGCACAAAACAGTGTCTGTAAATGGTCCTATGGAAAAAGTAACGGGACACTGTAAAGAGACATTGTTACCGGGTTGGTCTGAAATCCACTGCAGACCGTAGGGCTGAGGATGTGGTTGCGTCTGAAGATTGAAGTCGCGGACGACTCTCTCATTTATATGTTGCAGCACGACCCTCCATCAATTATCAGACTCAGCGACGCATTCTTCATACGACACCGGGAATGAAACAGATTCTCCCTTTGGTCAAGTGGACCTCCTTCCTTGACGTTGAGGATGCGTCTGGTGACCAAGGCATAATGCATGACGTCTGTATCATGGTCGCCCGGCCTGATCACCTCATCAGTCAGCTCTGCAGACTCCTCTGGGACGTTCTCCTCTTCATCCGAAAGGCTCTCGTAGTCTGCAGTTTGGGCGGAGTAGAGGACACGCTTCTGATTAGGGCAGTCCTTCCGATAGTGTCCTCGTCCACCACATCTGTAACACTCTATATCGCTAGAACGATCTGTATGGCCTATCTCAGCAGAGGCCGATGGCTGTCGGCGCGCAGAAGAAGGGGGCGACGGCCGCGGCGTCGTAGAAGACGCAATACCTGTGCGATCCTGTCTAGGCACAGAACTAGAAGAAGAGTTAGTGCGATAAGAATTGACAGGATTCGAGGTATACCTTGGTGCGAGAGAAGACGAAGACTGCCAAGGCTGCTGTCGACGTCTCTGTGCTTGAAGATAGAGCTTCTGCGCAATATGTACTACGTTGTTGAGGTCTCGGATTGGCAAAACGTCAACCTGATCCCTGTACGGCTGTGACAAACCCGTTACAAAACGTGTACGTAGAGTAGAGGGAGTAACACTTACCCCGGCCTTGAAGTACATGTCTTCTAAGCGATCAAAGAACTCCTGTGGCGTATCACGACCCTAAGTAGCAAGTGCAATGGCTGTCTTCATATCCTCTCGGTATGTCATCGGCACGTACTTGCGTGTCATGAGCGCCACTAGCTGTTGCCACTCTGTCACAGGTGGCCACCCTATGCATGCCTGCTTTTGGCCCAGTCGGTTCCACCAGGTGCGCGCTGCTCCTTGGAAATGCAAGGTGACGATCTCCACCTTCGCATGCTCCTCATATTGATAGTGTTGAAGAACATGCCAGGTACTCTACAACCAATCTATGAAAGTAGAAGGATCATAAGTACCAAGGAAGGGTTCAATTTTCACCTTAATTTCTTGGCGATACGTAGCTGGGGGTGGGTATCGCTGTTGGCCTACAGCTGGAGCATAGAAATTCTGCGGTGGAAGCCCCTGCCGCTGCTGTCCAATTGGTAGTTGTCGCAGTCGCTGCGCTCGTGGAGGACCGGCAACACGCTGCTGCTGATATTGCTGTGGATGACCCTGTGCAGCGTAATAAGCAGCCTGATTCTGTGGCTGCTGTGGAGGAGGAACCCAACCTGTACGATAAAACTGCTGCTCTGGTGGGTCCTGTAGGGGTGGGTGATAACCTGTAGAAAACCCATAGGCCCCTTCTTCCTCATCCTCAAGGTCAAATTCCTAGAACCCTTCATCTGGATCTGACTCAATAGGAGAAACAGTACTCTGATGGCCAGCAAAAGAATGGACATTGAAGGTTTTAGAATTTACCTGGTGTCGACTTGGACGAGCTGTGGAGGGTTTTCCTTGCTTGCTGGTGGAAGCATGTGGGTCTGTGTGTCTGCTCTGGCGTCTGACGGCACTATCATCGACCTGTTCATCCTACTCTGAAGATGACTCATCATCGTCCTGCTCGTCCTTGTCCTGAGAGTTGTGTTCAGGAATTGTCAACTGGGCTGATTTGGAGCGCACCTTCTTCTTCGACGCGCTGCTTTCTTTCTGTGATCCTTTCCGCGGAGGCTGCGTAGGAGGATCGGATATCAGAACGCCCTTGCCCTTTTTCTGCTTCTGGGCTAGGGTACTCTGGTCGTCACGCTGGTTCGGTGACGGAGACGGCATCACTCTACTGAGCATGTCACGCAGGGCTGCAAAATTGGCTTCAGAATGTTCATCGGAACGTGCGATGGCAGCCGCGTTGCTCTGAATGGCGGCGTCGAAACGTTGCTGATTGGCCACCAAAAGCTCAATGGCATTAGCCAGTTGATCGACCCGACCCGTATCCTGTCCGTCATTGGAGTTCACCATTATCCTGAAAAGACAACAGAAACCCCAACATAGCAAAGGAAAAACAAAAACCAAGCAACAGAAACGAAAGCGAAGTCGAACTACCAAGATATCACAACTGAAAGCAAGACTGATATGGCCGTGAGGGCGGGAAGGCTAAGGATAATCACACAACAATCACAAAATGCAGCGATAACTCAGCAAACAAATTGTAGATATAAATTGCAGAAATATAAGCCTAGATTTGCCAACAAGACTATAATAGCCAAGACAGTGAGAGAGAGAGGAAATGGTAAATGAATCAATAACAATAGGGCAACGATTACCTTATTTTGGCTTTGCGCACCCTATATCTCTTCACCGTTGCCACCTAAGTTCGGCTTTTCTCACAAAAAGCTCCTGCACTCTAATACCCCTACAGAAACCTCAACTGCTGTCGCCAGGATATAACGGTAGGAACAGAACTTAATCCGGCGTGAACCTAGGCGTCCCGGCTAAGCAGCTGCAAACTAACAAAAGCGGATAACTCACGCCAAAGTCAGAAGGATAACTGTAAAAAGTGAATGCAGAAACCGACACAAAAAGGAAAAATAAAAATAAAAGGACTCAGATCCCTGCAGTCTAATACCCCTACAGTAACCTCAACTGTTGTTGCCAGGATATAACGGTAGGCACGGAAATTAATCCGGCGTGAACCTAGGCATCCCGGCTAAGCAGTTGTAAACTAACAAAAGCGGATAACTCACACCAAAGTCAGAAGGATAACTGTAAAAAGCGAATGCAGAAATCGACACAAAAAGAACGAAATAAAAAATAAAAAATACCAAAGATCTTCGTAGTGTGCAAGATGCGGAACCCACGAAAAGAACCCGGATCTGAGGCGCCCGTGATCGTTGCGCTGGGGGGGGGGGTCTTTTAACCCGGATCAGAGGCACCCGGAATAGAAGACGTGGCTACTGGGCGCGCGGGCGCGGCTTGCTGGGCGCCGACGCTGCGTGTGTCTTGGCTTGGAGGCGCCGACGCTGTTGCTTGTGTGGCGCTGAAGGCCAAGTGCCCTAACCACTTTCCCTAAATACTAGGGTTTGATTGCCTTGATTATTTTTTTGATTGTTATTTTTTTGGCAATTCTTCAGATCTGGCTTTTTCTACAAGGAAAGATCTCAGCCTTTTTTTTATTTTAATTAGAGAAATTGCAACAAGACTCAAGAACCCTAATCTTCAAGGGTGAAAATTCTTCAAAGATGCCTCCTTGCGCAGATCGGTACTAAAAAAAATTTTAAAAAAATATTCTAGACACCAACACACTCAATTGATTCAAGTGGGAAACGAAGAGATCAAAGAAGATGCAGATTAATGGCAAATAGGTCAAGTACAACAATTCAACGTATATGCATGCAAATCTAGATCTATAATTCAATCACCAATTTATCAACACAAGAAGCAATTGTTGTGTGTAGGGGACAAGGTAAGAACTCTAAAAATCAAGCAAACGAATTTTTTGAGGACAAAATTCACTAGAGCCGTGAAGAACTAGAGAAAATCACCCAAGTTTTGTTTAGAATCAATTTGGTTTTGAAGGGAAATTTAAAATTTTTTTTTTACTCTAAAAACTGAACTGAATAATAACAATCAGAATTATCACGAAAAATGCAGGAAAAAAAAATTTTGGAATTTTTTGACACGAAAATAAGGTTGTGATAAGCAAGGAATCGATTCGACTTACAGATTCGAAGGCTCTGATGCCAGTTGATGTGACCTTGCTATGAAGAAGGTATCAAGTCCCGGATGAGATCGTGATGAATCCGTAGTGGGGCGAAGCAACTCCTTGAATAGGCGTCTGCGTTGATGGAGATTGCAAGACGACAGCGAGGCGGAAGTGATTGCGGAAGCGATAGGAATTTGAAGGGGATGGTCGTAGGGATGAAGAGTTGTTCACGGCCAGTTTAGGGCTGGAAAAGGATGGAGATTTGGAAGCGGAATAGATGAAGGGAGCACGCTCGACCTAGATCTAAAGGATTTGATGTGAGAATGACGAAGGAGCAAGCTCGACTAGGTGATTCAAGGTGACGTTGAAGGAGCTTCAATGGAGGTTTTCTCTCAACATAAAAGTGTAATTATCAACGTAGGAGAGAAAGGAGGCTATAAAGCTAGGTTAAGTAAAAGGAAGACTCTTCCTTTTCCTTAACCAAAAAGTTTAAAAAAAAACAAAAAAAACACTAAAAATTACTCTAAGGGGGCTGGTCATTCTAAGTATAAAAATGACCTCCTAAACTCCCTTAAAAATGCTGAAAATAATAATAAATAATATCCGGACTAAAAACTAAAAATGTCATAAATCAGAAATATCGATAACTAGGCGAATAGCGATCAATATTTCTAATCTGTAAACTCCGGGATCTCTGCAGACTGTGTAGACGTCCCAATTGTCACTAAACTCAGAATGGATCCCTCATCTGTAGTTGTACGTCCATGACCTGCTACGAGTCTGGTCACCAGTGATTGAGTCGCAGCTTGAATAGCTTTGGCTCGTGCTCTAGTAATGGGACCTGAGGACCTAAGACTCATAGCCTCCTCCTCGTCTGCAGTTGTCATGGTAGGCGAGGTCACATCATCTTCCCGAAGAGGGTTTGTGATCGCTGCATCACTATCCAAATTTCATGGCGGTGAGCTTACCGGCCCTGGCGACAGGGTTCCGCGTGCCAATTCATCCCCTTTTCCGAGATATTTTAAATGCCTTTGGCACCAGCCCTATCCAACTGCACCCCAACTCCTGGAGGGGCTTTTGTTGCTTGCTTTATCACTACCGCATGCTGAAAGTAGAGCCGACTTTGGAGGTGGTGAGGGCTCTGCTCTCTGCGCACGACTTGTCGGAGGGGTGCTGGTCGTGGAAGGCTGAGCACATTCAGAAAGGCAACAAGCCCACCAATCTGGGCATGTGGAGGAACGAGTGGTTTCTGCTCAGGATAGCAGGCGATTTTGGTTAACATACATCCGGGGAAAGCCCTTCATTTCTCATGTGTCGCGTCTGGCAAAGAAGCGGGAGAAGAAAGTGTGATAGCTAAGTGATGCGTTCCTGCCTTCGGATGCTGAAGAAGATGCCGCGTCGGCGTCGGATCTAGGTCTTGGTAGTGAGTCGCTCGTCTTGGCTGCAAGTGTTATGGGAAGAACGCGATGATTGTGATACTTCACGAGCGACGGAGCGCGATGACGGTGGCGATGCAGAGTGATGAAGGTGGAGTGGCACAACGCTAACTAGGGCGATGCAATGGTTAGTGTGTGATTTGCGGCCTCAAGACTAGGCGCAAAGGAGGGATAGGTGGCTCGATGGATCGAGCGGGGCCGTAGCATTGACGGCGGAGTGAAAGGGATGCGAAGATAGACTAGGGTTTTGGCGTCCGATCAAAGAGAGGAGGCAAATGGAACTCAATACTCATGCTTTGATTAAAATTGAACGTGACCTAATACACAAGGCTGAGATGGCCTTATATAGGGGTAGCGGGGCTCGGATGGGCCAAGTCTCGTCTAATGGGCTAGCCCACGCGACACGCATGGAGCACACACCCCAAAATAGAAATAACTAAAGAATCATTAATCGCGGTCAACGAGGGTGGTAAGGAGTTAGAGAGAGACGGTGTTCTCTAGCAAGCCTTGGATGGCGACGACGCGCGCGATGAGGGATTGTGCGGCGTTGGCGATTGCCTTTGCACGCGATCTTGTCACGGGCCCTTGTGAGCGAATGCTCATGGCTTCCTCCTCTTCCGCTGCAGTCATGGTGGGCAGGGGCGCATCACCCTCCCCCACATGGCTGTAAAGCGTCCCCGCTTCATCATCATCGAACTCGGGCGCCACATAAGGCTCTAAGTCAGCGACGTTGAAGGTCGCCTGGACACCAAAGTCGGCTGGCAGCTCAAGCTCGTACGCGTTATCTCCAATGGCCTTCATAACGTGAAAAGGACCATCACCGCGTGGAGCTAACTTTGATTTGCGCTTGGCTAGGAAGCATTCTTTGCGGAGATGCACCCACACCATGTCTCCCGGTGCATAGATGTGGCGTCGCCCGCGATTGTGCTGTGATGCGTATTGAGTAGCGCGGCATTCCAACTGCTCTTGCGTTCTACGATGTAGATCCTGGATCTGCGCGGCGCGGTGGCCGCGGTAGTGTGCTCATTGTCCTTGAGTGGTCACGGTAGCATGTCCAGCGGTGTCAAGGGGTTGCTTCCATAGACGACCTCGAACGGGGTGAGTCTTGTCACGGAGTGCCTGGACTTGTTATAAGAAAATTGAACAATAGCAAGTAAGTCTTCCCAACGCCTGGGGTTGGCCTTGAGCACGGTTCGGAGGAGGGCTCCTAGTGTTCGATTGGTCACCTCGGTCTGGCCATCGGTTTGGGGGTAGTAGCTAGTGGAAAATAGGAGTTTGGTACCTAGCTTCCCCCAAAGAGTTCTCCAAAAATGTCCAATAAATTTAGTGTCTTTATCACTCACAATAGACCTAGGGATCCCATGCAAACGTACCACATTCTCAAAAACAACTCGGCTATGTCACTAGCATTATTTGTGGTCTTACACACGACCAAATGTGCCATTTTTGAAAACCTGTCCACAATAACAAATATGGAGTCCTTACCCCTACGAGAGAGAGGCAAACCTGTAATGAAGTCCATGGACAAATCTTCCCAAGGGGCGAGTGGGATTGGCAAAGGAGTGTATAGGCCGTAGGGACTTGAACTTGCCTTAGCGCGTTGACATGTCACACAACTCTTACAATATCGCGTCACATGGTGGGTCATGCGAGGCTAAAAGAAATGCTCGCGAAGGGCTGCCAAAGTTTTTGTAACCCCAAAATGACCGCGTCCTTCATGTGCTTCTTGAATTATGAGGTTCCTAATGGATGAGCTAGGGATGCATAGGCAGCCGGCCTTGTATAGGTAACCCTCATGTAAGAAATAAGTCTCAAACTCGCGGTCCCTAAGGCAGTGCTCCAAAATAGGCTTAAAGAAGGGATCCGTCAAGTATAAATATTTAATTAAAGCAAAGCCAAGAACTTTAGTTTGAAGTTGAGTAAGGAGGTTATACCTGCGAGAAAGGGCATCGGCGACCACATTCTCCTTACCTTTCTTGTGCACAACGACGTAGGGAAATGTCTCCATGAACTCCACCCATTGGGCATGGCGACGACTTAGGTGTGCCTGGCTCTTCAAGTAGCTAATGGCCGCGTGGTCCGAGTGAATTACGAACTCACGTGGCCAGAGGTAGTGTTGCCAGGTCTTGAGCACGCGGACTAGGGCATAGAGCTCCTTGTCATAGGTTGGATAGTTCAAGGTGGCCCCGGTGAGCTTCTCACTGAACAACGCGATGGGCCTCTTATCCTGGTGCAAGACGCCGCCAATGCCCACATTTGACGCGTTGCATTCAATCTTAAAGTGTTTGTTGAAGTCTGGAAGTTGGAGAAGGGGAGCATTGCACAGGGCATCTTTCAGCGCGATGAATGCTTTCTCATGGTTCTCCAACCAATTCACCATGGTGCCCTTCCTTGTGAGCTCATGGAGAGGTGCGGCGATGGAGCTGAAGTCGCGGACAAACCTTCGGTAAAAACCTGCCAAGCCAAGGAAGATGCGTACCATGGTTGGAGTTGTAGGCATGGGCCAGTCTCGGATTGCCTTCACCTTGTCTTCATCCACGCGGAGGCCATCTTTGGAGACCACGTAGCCTAGAAAGTTAGTGGTGTCGGAGCAAAAACGACACTTGCCGAGGTTGGCATACAATTGCTCACGTCTCAAGCACTCTAACAAAAGCCTAAGGTGCTCCACATGCTCATCAAGACTACGTGAATACACCAAAATGTCATCAAAATAAACTACTACAAATTTTCCCAAAAATTCCCTCAAAACGTGGTTCATCAGTCTCATGAACATGCTTGGGGCGTTAGTGAGTTCAAAAGGCATGACGAGCCATTCATAAAGGCCATATTTGGTCTTGAATGCGGTCTTCCATTCATCACCTTCCTTCATGCGAATTTGGTGATAACTGCTCTTCAAGTCAATCTTGGAGAAGAGGGTCGCGCCGTGAAGCTTATCTAGCATGTCGTCTAGGCACGGAATCAGGTGCCTGTACTTTACCGTTATTTGATTGATGGAGCGGCAGTCGACACACATTCGCCGTTGTCGTAGCCGATAGGAGTTGCTCGCGGTGCATAGCTCTCTATCACTGATTGTATCCGTTGGAGGCGTGGCTGCGGATTGGAGGTTGAAGGCATCAACCCTTTGCCTTTGTCCACGCGCGGTTGCCTTGGCCCAGCTTCAGTGGGACGCGGCCATCCCGCAGCATCCATCGGAATCATTTTTGTCGTCGTTGGCAGCACTGGTGCAGCGCGCTGTGTTGCTTGGAGTTGAGAAACTTGGCGTCGTAACTCTTGTATCTCGCATTGTTCAGCGGAGAGCTCTAGAATGGGATCTTCAAGGTTGGGGTCATGCTGGGGAACCAAATAAGGGTTTGGCACATTGCCGGTGTCGTTGCCGTCTCCTTGATTATGAGTCGGGGCCGTCATGCTTCCTATGACAATGTGACCAGACATCCAAGTAGAACGAACAAGAGACAAAAGCAACCAAGAATCACGTAAGCACTAAACAAGACACACAAGTTCACGTACGTGGTCAGTTTTAGGAATGCCGAGAGGGCGGCTAGGCTAAACACAATAATGGTGTGAAAAGCAAGTACGAAAAGCAAACAAGACTTAAGCAAATAATCCTAACCTCTACGCAAGCAATCAACAATAGCTAATGTAACTTACCTTCTAGGAGGAACCTAGACGGCGGAGAGGTAGAGAAATGAGCCAAGGCCGAGAGGAAGAAGAAGGGTTGCCTTATTTTGGCTTTCCACTTCTTATAGATCGGATCTTGTTTTTTTTTTGTTTTTTTTTAAATCCGATATTTTTTTTTGAATTAATGCACGAGATCTTTACTTTGAACAGATCTCAGATAAGAAATAATCAAAACAAATAACGGCCTTGGTAACTTAAGAAAGAAAATCACCTAATATTTCGTGATTTGAGAGAGAAAGATTTCATAGATTTGGTGGTTACAACTAGAATTCAAATTACGCAAGATATTAGTGATATTTTACGCAACAAAATCAGAAATTAATCACTCAAATCTCGGAAGATCTCGAACTATCAAATCACACCAATATCGCGTAGAATGGAGGAAAATTAATTTTGGCCAAGTGCTTGACTTGAGAAACCGAAGGGAATGGCAAAAATCTTTTTTTTTTTGTAATGGAGAGCAAGAAAAAATTTCATGAAAATGATGGCGGAAGCAATAGAGGGTGGCAAGGAAAAAAAAATCGTGAACAAATGCACTTGGAATAGCGACTTATAAGACCAAAGGCTTTGATGCCAGTTGATGCGTTCCTGCCTTCGGTTGTCGAAGAAGATGCCGCATCGGCATCGGATCTAGGTCTTGGTAGTGAGTCGCTCGTCTTGGCTGCAAGTGTTGTGGGAAGAACGCGATGATTGTGATACTTCGCGAGCGACGGAGCGCGATGACGGTGGCGATGCAGAGTGATGAAGGTGGAGTGGCACAACGCTAACTACGGCGATGCAATGGTTAGTGTGTGATTCGCGGCCTTAGGACTAGGTGTGAAGGAGGGATAGGTGGCTCGATGGATCGAGTGGGGCCGTAGCGTCGGCGGCGGAGTGAAGGGGATGCGAAGATAGACTAGGGTTTTGACGTCCGATCAAAGGGAGGAGGCAAATGGCACTCAATACTCAAGCTTTGATTAAAACTGAATGTGACCTAATACACAAGGCTGAGATGGCCTTATATAGGGGTAACGGGGCTCGGATGGGCCGAGTCTCGCCTAATGAGCTAGCCCACGCGACACGCGTGGAGTACACACCCCAAAATAGAAATAACTAAAAATAGTAACTACTAAAATGAGAGAAATGCCAAAACTAAAATGTCTCAAAATAATGAATCACTGATCGCGGTCAACGAGGGTGGTGAGGAGTTGGAGAGAGACTGCGTTCTCTGGCGAGCCTTGGTTGGCGACGACACGCGCGATGAGGGATTGCGCGGCGTTGGCGATTGCCTTTGCACGCGATCTTGTCACCGGCCCTTGTGAGTGAATGCTCATGGCTTCCTCCTTTTCCGCTGCAGTCATGGTGGGCAGGGGCGTATCACTAAGTTTGACCAGAAGCAGCCTCGCGAGTTTGAAAAGCTCATGACCCCCGAGAGGCTTGGGAGGCTGGGACTGAGTGCCCCTCATCCACACGGGGGTGAGCGCTGTTAAATTTTGAGCACGTCTTAGCTTGCACGGAGGCGTCTCATGATTCCTTCGCGACCGCAAACCCTTACTTTTGTTTGTTCCTTGCTTTTTATTAACTCTTCTTTTGTTCCCTTTTCATATTCCTCCTTCATGAAGATGCTCGATAACCTAGACGATTTGGATGACCTCGTGATCATAGGGGATGAGAATCCCGAAGGCTATATGGAGCACGGGATGGACCAGGCCTTGTAAGGTTCTCCCCTTTCTATAGATGAGCAAAGGGATAAGAAAAGCCCCGCGAAGGAGGGCAGTGAAGGTACTGGGGAGAACGCGCTTGTGGCCGTCAGGGAGGGACCGGCTTCAATCGTAGAAGTGGACGACAACCCTGAACGACCTCTAGTTTCTTTGAAGAGAAAGGCATTGCGCATTAAGGAGCCAAAAGTTTCGGCCACCGTCTCGGCAGGCCCTCTAAGATCCGTGTATCAGGATCTGAGCTTGATATGATTTGCTCCATCCCTTTAGCCTTTCCCTTTTTTTGTTTTTGCTCGCGTGAATTCTTGCGTTCTTCCTCACATTCCTCCCTTCTTACTTTTTGCAGATCGGAAGGTACTGCCGTGATGCTAAGGCTTCGATTGATCAGCATGTTGAGGAGTCGAGCAAGGATAGGCTAGAATTTGGTGCTTGTAGGGCAAAGTTGAAAACTCTCACGGAGGAGAACACACTGATGAAGAGCGAGAGAGCTGCTCTCGTGAAGGACTTGCGAAGGAGAATGATGTGCTAAAAGAGCAGGTGCTCGCTCTTACTGAGGATTGCAAGAGAGCTAAGCAAGAGGGTGTAGAGGAGTACGCGGGCGATTATCATTTTAAAGCTTGCCATGAGTACTTTTCGGCCGCAGTGTATTGTTACGGTGGAGTTGTGGGCATCAAGTAGATAACCATCCATTACAGAGTGGCTCCTATCAGATTTGTTCCTAAGGAAACTCACGGGCTAACTCCCAAAGAAAGGCCTCCTTACCATATTCCTCCAATCGGGGCATTCAAAGGCAATCACGATGAGGTCTTAGAGGCCTGGATTATGCGCACCCTATAGGAAGGCAAGCCCCTCGTGAAGGAGGCGACCCCAGCTGCCTTGATTCCTCTTTTTGTCTTTAAGCATCCTCGAGATGAACCTCTGCGGGAAAACCCCCGAGAAAACCCCCGAGTGCCTCCACTCCTCAATCTTAACTTGGCTCTTTTTTTCATTCTTGCGCGTCTTTTTAGTCTATTGGTGGTTTATCGCATAACACTTGATGTTTTGATCATGTTTTGGATGTTTAAACAATGTCCCTTCGCGGACGCGGTGTTGTAATATACTCTAAGGCCGTGTCTACACCACTCTCTGCAACAACTCCCTTGCTGCGTGACTTCGGTGTCGTCCTTCCCTCCCCTACTAAGTATCGGATGCTCGTCGGCAGCCTTTAATACCTTGGTTTCACTCGTCCAGATGTCGGCTTCAGCGTCAACAAACTCTCATAATTCATGCACAAGCCGACAACCGAACAATGGAAGGCCTTATAACGTGTACTCAGATACCTTGCAGGAACGTCCAATCATGGCATTCACATCTCAGCCTCAGCCCCACTGATTCTTCATGCTTTTTCCGATGTCGACTGGGCCGGAGACAAGGATGATTATGTCTCCATGATAGGATACATCATATACTTGGAACGAACACACATCTCATGGTCTTTTCGGAAGCAACGGTCGGTTGGGCGGTCGTCAACAGAAGCTGAGTACAAGGCCCTTGTGGATAGGGCGTCCGAGCTCATGTGGGTGCTCAACCTCTTCGGCGAACTCAGACACAAGCCGCACCAAAAGCCAGTCATGTATTGTGACAACATGGTGGCCACCAGCTTAAGCTCAAATCAAGTGTTCCATTCCCGCATGAAACATATTTCCCTGGCATACCACTTTGTGCATGAACAAGTTCAGGCCGGAACGTTCCGAGTATCCTATGTTTCAACTGATGACCAACTAGCCAATGTGCTCACCAAACCTCTCCTTGGACCTCGGTTTGAAGTCCGGCTCAGCAAGTTGCATCTTTCCCATAGGCCGATGAACTTGAGGGTGAATGTTAATAATAATAATTAGTAGTTGCTATTAGTTTGAAGTCTTCAGTCCACTCCTCCAGTTATTCATGTCATCAGATAGTGGAGATAATTAAGGAGTTGTTAGAATAGATTTCTCCAAATTAGTTTTATCATCTCATGTATAAGTACGGTGGTTTACACTTAATACAAAGCACATTCCCTTACTAGATCTTGTACATGCTTCATTTGCGGGTAGATCTGGACATAGGGCAGTAGATTGCCCCGACAAACGAGGATATTAGTGTTTGTCCATGTCTGGTTTGAGCAGTTTTGAGCTAATGCTTCCTTCCTCCCCATGCCGCCACTATGTCATCCCACATCAAGGTGGTTCATGCACACATGTAAAACATGAGTCGACAAAGTCAAGAGTCGGAGCAGGTGATGGTAGCATAGAAGGCACGATAAATGTTTATAATATTTCTTATAGATGTGTCGACTGCCTCTTAGCATACCCGTGTTGTAATCCTAGACCGTAAATGCTTAGCCGTTGATGTTTGTTCTTTGTTTTGGTTCATAGGAGACACAAGGCCATTACAATGGGGGAGGGGGATTCGAACTCTTGATTTCATGTGTTTTTGAACCGATGATCATATGGCTTGTTGGGAACATATGTATGACAAATCTCATATGTTCATGTTTGGGATGCAAGAGTGGCCTTTACGCAAGAAAACTCGAATGATATTATTATATACTACTGGTTTAGAAGCAGAGTGGTTTTGCTTCTTTGTTCAGAGTAGCCATTTCATTTGTTTTATATATATATAAAAAAGATACTTCTTCGTGAAACTGGTGCTGGATTGGATCTTAAATGTGAGTTGAACCTCTTGATTTGTTCCATTTCATGAAGAAAAGGAAAACAAAATGCGATTAGGGATGTCAATGGGATGGGAATTCCCAAAATCCGTGGGGATGGAAAAAGTAAATTGGGAGGGGGATAGGGATGGGGGTGCAAATCAGCTTCCCGGATGGAGATGGGGACGTGGTGGATACATTGGTCCCCAACTCGTTCCCCGCCCTACCCTGCTCCTGAACAGGGATTTCATGGGGATGCCCGATATGGACTTTAATGGGGAATATTTATAATGTACCATAAAACATTATAATTAAACTTTATGTAGTTTTTCTATATTAAACTTGAATATGTTGAATTTTTTTTTGCGAATTTTATTACGTGTTAGAATAATAAGAAAGAGGATTTACAATCCAATGTAAAGCGGTTTCAAAATGCTTACAGACGGATCAAAAAGATTGGTAGAAAGAGCAAAAGCATAGTTGGTGAGATTATGATTATCTAAGCATGCTTCGCCATCAGCCGAGTTCCTTATTCGATACCCAATTCGCGTGAATGAAGGCCTTTATGGAGTGCTTAATTTGAGCTTCACATTCAAGAGATGTTGTTGATTTGTGCTTGAGTGGATGAGGTTTCTAGCACATCATGTGTAATAGACAAGATTGGATATGCAAGAGGCTCTGAGTTTGTAGCAAAATGAGCATCGATTGGCTTCATTTTTTGTCCATGTTAGCCAGCTTCCTAGGTCTTGAAAGCGAGTGTTGATGCCAAGCCAAGTGAGGACATCATCAAGAACAGAGTTGGAGAAGGAACAAGCAAACCATATGTGATCCCCTGTTTCGTTTGCTGTATTATAAAATCGACATTGGTTGTTAGTTGTGAGTCCCTAGGACGCTAATCTACTGAGACTTGGTAACCGGCGGTGGAGTGCTACCCAAGTGATGAAGCTACATTGACGTGGGTTATGACCTCCCCAGATGCAGTGGAATGGTATAGGGGCTGTTGGTGGTTGTTTCAGAGTAGAGTAAATGTTTTTGGATGAGTAGTTACCATTGGTGGCGGACATTAGAACTTGGAGTTCCGCAGGCGTTTTGTGGTTCAAGTTCATCCTAGACAGCAATGATTGAATGCCAACACCAGTTGTCACTTTCCGAGGCGTTGATCTCCCAGATATTTCTAGATTTGAGGTAGTGCTTAGTGATCCACGAAAGCAATAGGATGGGGGTGCCCTCGCAGATTTCAAATAAAGATTTTGCAATGCAAGATTTATTCCATGGTAAGAGTTCTTTGATGTCGAGTCCTCCATTGATTTTTGGAGTGCTAACGGTATCCCATGAGACCAAGTTTCGACATCTGCCTTCCTTTCCAGACCAGAGAAAATTACGGATGAGACTTTCATTCTTTTCCATGACACCTGTTGGAATAAGTAGAACTGAGCGCCAATATCCCTGCAAACTAAAAAGAACATATAGAATTAGTTGCAAGTGCCCATCGTAGGAAAGGTTTTTGGCGGTCTAGCATTGGGGAGTAGCTGTTAGTGGAGAGTTTTTTTGAGCCCATGGGGAGGCCCAGGTAAATTATAGGAAGTCTGCCGACATGGTAATTTAGAAGATTGGTGATGGCTTCTTGTTTAGCAGTGGGAACGCCCCCAAAATAGATGCAAGATTTAGATGAGTTGCTTCTAAGACAAGAAATTCCATCAAAGAGGTCAAGAGCATTTTTTAAAATTTTGACCGACTCGAGGTCACTCCTACAGGATAGTATGAGATTGTCGGCGAAACATAGGTGGGTAATGGCAGGCCTTTCACAACAAGGGTGGTAATTGAAGTCGGGGTTGTGAGTTTTAGACTTGAGGATTTTGGTTAGATATTCATTTCAATGAAAAATAGGTAGGGAGATAGGGTCAACCTTGTCTAAGGCATTTTCTCCCTTTAAAGAAGCCTTCAAGCGAACCATTGAGACTAAGGGAGTAACTGATTGTAGAGATGCAAGTTCGGACCCAGTCAATGAGCTTGGGATGGAAGCTGAAGGATTTCATAGCAAGGAGGAGAAAATTATGGTTGATGGAGTCATAGGCTCTCCTGATGTCAACTTTGATTGCACACCTGGGAGAGATATGTTTCTTGTCATAGTGCTTCAATAACTCTTGGCATAAGAGGTTGTTGTGTCGGATTGATCGTCCCGGGATAAAAGCACCTTGATATTCTCCAATGATAGCAAAGAGTGTTGGATTTAGATAAGTAGCAATTAATTTTGTGATGACTTTGTAGAGAGTGGAACAACATGAGATTGGCGTGTAGCAGTTAATGGTGGAATGAGCATTATTATTGGGAACCAATGCAATCGAGGTGTGATTTACCTACTTCAAAAGTTGCCCATATCTGAAGAAATCTAGGATGGACGTAGAGACTTCTTCACCAGTGATATGCCATGTTTGTTTGTAGAAATAAGCATTAAAATCATCAGGCTCTGGGGCCTTGTTTTTACCAATTGAGAAGACTACAGCCTTGACGCTCTAGGGGTGAAATTGGCAATCATAGTTGTAGTGGTGTCGGCATCTAATGTGGCTCTAAGAGTTGAGTACTGTTTTGGGGCGAAAAGATCGGATGACCTAAATCGCCTTAAACGGGGTAACGAGTCGACCGAGTATCAAAAATCAATCCAAACCAGATAAATGATCAACCAAGCAAAGAATAGATACGAAATAGCAATGTAATTTGTATATTAATTGATGATTGAATCAGATCGAAATACAACTTATCCTTAGAGAATAAAGGGTCGAGTCTTGTCCGACAGGCGTTTTGGTGATTTGACCGGCAGCGATCGGGTAGTATTCCGGGGAGTTTGAGCTAGAGCGGGTGTACTCGTAAGAATTCCGAAGAGTAAGTCGGTAGAAGCCGGGCGTAGACAGACGTATCTTCGTTGTCTTCTTTGTGGTCTATTTATGGTAATCTTATCTTGTGTCCGTTACTATATTGTTTGCAATATCTTCTATTAATTCTGGGCGAGATCTTCGAGATTTGCTCTTGATTGCTAGCATAATCTATGTGTTTAATGTTGTTGCCGTTGCCATCGATCAAGCAATTAATGCCCTGGGCGAGATCTTCGGAGCTGGTCGGATCCCACGCGTTTGAGGAATGTCCGTCGCTTCCCTCCAGTTCTCTCTGGCCTTCGACTTTGTTTGGATCTTGGCCCAATTCGTTTGTTCCGATATTTTTGGAAGATGTTGGGCCCAACAATAGCCCCAAGTTGTTTTGGGCTTCACGGCAGCTGTGAGATGGAGTCCAAACAACTTCCATCCCGCACGATCTCCACCCTCCGATTAGGGCGTGACAGGCGAGGGCTACGTGGCGATCATCCCGCTTCGTGATGGGACGTTTATGTGACTTGCTGATTCCCTCCATAAATTCGAATCAAGTCTCTGACGGTTTGGCCTCATCTTCTTCCTTTGTTTCCTCATCTGGTAGGTTTTGCTAAGCTTTTTCGAAAAAATTGCTCTTTGATTCCTTTCTCTCTCTGTTTTGGAGATGGTTTCCAGTGAATCGTCTGAGTGGACTGCTACTCGCTCGAACTCGAGCAAGAATGAGCCCCCCCCCCCTTTTCCTTCTCAAGGAGGCCGATGCTCTGACGGGGACTCTGTCGGAGGCGGAGTTGGAGCAGATCCTTCAAGTTGGAGGCTTTCCTCTGGAGACGGTCGCAAGGTTTCCGCATCCAGAAGAGAGAGACAACGCTCGCTATGAGGGATGGGCTTGTTTCTATGCTTACCCATTTAGGATTGGCCATACGTTTCCATTCTCCCCTCTTGTTAGGGACTTTTTAGTGACCTTGGCGCTTGCGCCTTGTCAGGTCATGTCGCAGGCGTGGCGGATCCTTAGGGTTTTAGATTTGTTGAATGTTCAGTCTCGGGCCGGTTTTAATTTTGACGCCCTGTGGTACAACTATTCTCTGGGGTCGAAGAGTTCTTCTCGCGTCCAGTTGTGTATTCGTCCGGGTCGGAAGCCTTTGGTGTTCAATTTAGATGTAAACGACCATGGATGGGGGTCGAAGTTTTTCTTCGTCGAGCGTTCGTCTTTGGAGAAGGGGGGTGACTGTTCATTTATGTTGCCGGAGTGGCGAGTTGAGAGTACGTACTCGACTTCTCTTTGCCTGTTTTATGTGTTTTAACCCTTTGTTTAACTCTTCTTTTTTGTAGTCCCTGAGGCTGAAGAGTTGGAAGCGGACACTCAGTCGGAAGGTCTGACAAAGATCATTCTTAGTATCCCCGCGTCGAAGCGGAAGTTCGTAAACGTCAACTTGTTGTCGACTTCCCCCGCTACTCAGGACGTTATGTCGAATGTTTCGTCGTCTCGGGTCAAGTGTGAGTTTTCGTTTGACTCATGTACTTTTAATCGTCTGCTTGTGATTTATGTTTTGTCTGTCGTGTCAGCGTCTCCGGCTGGTCTGTCGAGTGCCCGTTTGAAGGGAGTGTCCGGGAAAGGTCTGATAGAGCAAAGGCTGGCGGCGGTCAGGGCCTCGTCGAGTAAATCGACGCCGGAGAAGTCGTCGCTCCCAGCCAAAGTTGGCTCGAAAAGGAAGGCAGATGCTTCTTCTGGCGATGTGAAGGTGGTGGATACTCCAAAGAAAAAGGCGACGGCTGCTCGTGGAGTCGAGAAGATCGACGCGGTCGGTCGATCAATTGCCGATCTTTTTCATGCTCAGGATCCGACTTTGAAGTCTGAAGTTGATGGCGTCTCTCCCTTGGATTGTATTGGTGAAGCAGGGTGTTTTGCGTGGAAGGTAAGTCATTTTGTCGGATCTCAAGTTTGTTCGTTCTTGTCCTCATAATCTGATGGAACCTTGATTGTTTCGACTTTGTCTTTTTCAGACTTTTCATTTTCTCTTGGGCGCGTATTCTGGGGTCAAAGAGATGGTCGCTAAGGCCGAAGATAGGGCTGCTAGGTCAGAGTCCGATCTGGCGTCTTTAAGGACCAAGGTGGAAGGAGCTGAGAGCCGCTTTAGAGAGGCTGAGTGTCGCTTCGCTAAGGAGCTGAAGAGCTGCCAAGATGACTTGGATGCTTGTCGGAGGGAGCTCAGTGAGAGCCAGTCAAGTGTTGAAGAGAAGGTGATGCAGGCTAGGATTAATGTTGGCCGGGTCGCAGGCGACGTAGGCACTTTTTACGCGTTGAAGTCGCATGTTGAGATGATCGAGGAGTTCGAAGAGGGCAAGCAGGAGACCTGGGATTTGAAGGCGGAGAAGGAGACTATGGACACCTTGTTTCCGAAGGGGAATCCTGGCTCAGAGCTTTTCCGGTTGGCCGGCGTCAGGGAGGACTCCCTGGACGAAAGCCCTGGTGAAGACGAGGCCCACTCTGGCGACACCGTGCCGATCGAGCCCCAGCTTTCTCCTGATCTGGCCTCTGCTGAAGGTAATGTTGTGAACCCTGATCCTTGACTGTCTTTCGTAATTTGTTTTGTGACCCCACCTGTGTGTGGGTAGAATGTTCTCTGGTTTTGGAGACCCGTCCACCATCGCGGGTCGCAGAATGTGTTCATGGATAATTTGAAGTCCTACGTGTGTGTAGGCAGACAATGTGTTTTGGTGACCCATCCACCATCGTGTGTCGCATGTATGTAAAAAATGCTTAGGCTTTTATTTGATGTAATATGTTTTACAAATGGTTGAACTTTTTCATGTGTTCGTTCGTTTTGTCGGACTCTTCTAGAGAAGTTTGTCATTGACGCCTTTGATTTGTATGTCGGGTTTGCCCATGTGCTCCATCGAGTAGGGTTTGCCGTATGTATGTAAAGAATGAGGCCTGCAAATGTATGTATTTATGTTTAGTCATGACTTAGTGTTATGCCGAAGAGGAAATCAATATGTCTCTATTGCGTAAATGTAATAAGGTGTCGTAACCTTATGTATTGTGTAAGGCAAGCGGTGTGCCAACGTGCCTGTGGTATTCATCTCTCCGTGTTCCGATCGATCATGTAAATGTAGTATAAGCGCTCTTGTTTGTGACTGGATCCAGTGCGTACATTGATGTCATCCTATACTTTAGGTTTTTGCAAGGAGAAATGTCCTTAGTAGATGTGAGTACTCAGTTTCAAGAAATAGAATTGAGTTCATAGCAATGAATAGCGCATGGCAAATGAAAGGGTGTTGGTGCCTTACTTTGCTGGTTTTAAAAGTAGTATAGCTTCAGATGTGTTGTGTTCCAACTTCTTGGGATCGGTTGTCCATCTTTGTCTTCCCATTGGTATGCTCCTTGTCTGACCACTTCTTTGATTGGGTAGGGTCCTTCCCATTGAGGTGCGAGCTTCCCGTCGGCCGGATTCTTGGTGTTCTGGAATGTCTTTCTAAGGACCCAATCACCAACTTTGAAGACTTTGGCTCGAACAATTTTGGTGTAACTTCTTGCGACTTGTTGCTGGAACCTGACCATTCTAATTCTGGCTTTTTCTCTAGTCTTATCTGATGTGTCCAAGTTGTGCGCTAGCTCAATGTCGTTTTGTTCACTCGTCTGAAGACTGTAACGAGCCGTTGGAACCAATAGCTCGGCGGGGATGACCGCTTCACTTCCGTAGATGAGTGAGAATGGTGACTGTCCAAACACATTCTTCGGGGTGGTCCTGTCGGACCAGAGGACGAACAAGAGCTTGTCTGCCCACTATCCTTTAGCCCCTATGAGGCATTTCTTAAGGTTATTGACGATGATTTTGTTGCTAGACTCGGCTTGTCCGTTAGATTGCGGATATCGAGGAGTGGATGTTATCAATTTGATATTCCATTGGTCGTAGAAAGCTCGAGTCTTATGGCTGATGAACTGGGAGCCATTGTCGCACACGATTTCTGACGGGACGCCAAATCTGCACAAGATATTGCGTTTTATAAATGAAATGACGTGTTGATCCTTTACCTCTCGGTAGGCTTCAGCTTCGATCCATTTATAAAAGTAGTCTGTCATGAGAAGGAAGAAGACTCGTTGACCCGACACGGGTGGGAGTTTCCCGACGATGTCCATCCCCCATCTCATGAAGGGCCACGGTGCCAGAGTCGGATGGAGGAGTTTCGAGGGTTGATGAGGAACGGGTGCGTGTCGCTGGCAGGCATCGCACTTCTTGGTGTACTCCATCGCGTCTCTATTCATTGTGGGCCAGTAGTATCCGTTTCGCAGAGCTTTTCCCGAGAGGCTTCGTCCGCCGGTGTGGTTCCCACACTCTCCTTCATGTAATGACTGTAAGATACGTCTGACTTCTGGAGTCTTGAGGCATCGTATGAGTATCCCTGTGACAAATATTTTGAACAAGACATCATTTATAATATCGAAGGAGAGAGCTTGTACCTTTAGCCTTTTTGCTTCTGTTTTGTCGTGGGGTAGGATGCCGTTATTTAGCCATTTGATGTAAGGTAACGTCCAGTCGTCACGATTGTTGACGATGTCTTCCTCTGGTCGGTCACTGATAAGCACTACTTTGTAGGGCTTAACTAAGAGTTATTAGAGGGTTTTATTGGTGTCATTCGGGTAGATTTAGACACATTCTTGTGCATGGCATTTGGGGGCAAAGTCTGGTGTTTTTGGAGTTGTATGAGCTATTTTGGATATCATAGGAGACACTGAGGAAGGAAGCCACCAAAAGAAGAAGCCATAGAGTGAAGGCCGAGCATTAACCGCGACCGCGGGCAAGGGTGCCGCGATCGCGGGACTTCGGGGCATTCGGGATATTTCTGCAGGCGCAGAAGAATGCATAGAGCGCGGAGCTACAAGCAACCGCGATCGTGGTCCATTACCCGCGATCGCGGGTCATCACGGCAGACTTATTTCAGGATTTCTCGAATCTATCTTTCCTGATTTTTTATATTTCATTTTAATTATTTTCGTTTTCTATTTTCAGTTGGGCTAGGTCATTTGTTAAGCCCACCTATATATACTCTCTTAGTTTTAGGTTTTAAGAAGAGAGACTCTCATATCAGGTTTTAGTTTTTTACATCATCGTTGTTTTCTCAAGACTATGGAAGGCTAAGCACTTTTGCTTAGTCCGGTAATGGAAGCATAAGTTTATTCATCTGGTTGTGAGGTTTTGTTCCTATCTATCTTATCCTATTGAGTTATATCTTTTCTCTTGAGCAAATTCTTATTTGGATGTTTGTTGCTTTATCTAGATTGATCACCTAGGTTTATTGCTTTCATTCATATTGCTAATACTAGGGAACTGTTGGGCTAACGCTCTAGTTCGAGTAGCGAGCATAGATTCTTATCTGCCACTGTGGAATTTATCTATGTAGGGAATTGATTACATGTTGAATGCTTCTGGTTGAGGTGTTATGTGTATCCTGGTTAATTCTTATGTTCATTGCTACCTTTGGGTTGAATCACTAGTGGTGCTAGGGTTATTCATTGATAAGGGTTCTTAGGGATGGTTTCCCTATTAATCTACACAAGATCAGGACAGGAATAACCGAATAGGAAGATAGGGCATAATCAAGGAACATCCTTTGAATGACTTATGTGGACATTACTTGGCTAAGTGTTTTCTCTCTTTGATATTTTCATCATATACTTTGCTGTGTTTGACTTAATTGTGACCAACCAACCTACAACTCCCCCTTCTTGTTACTATTGCATGCGAACAACACATAGATTAATCCCTTCCTCTCTGTGGATTCGACCCCTGCTTACCCTAACTACTTGTTTAGGTTTTGCTAGGATTTTATTTGATTGATTAGGTGATACGACTTAAGCCTGCTATCAAATTGGCGCCGTTGCCGGGGAGGCAAGCGTTGATTTTTCTGTGTGTTTGTCTGTGTGTTGTATTCCTTTGGTGTAGACCTATCTTATGGTCCACACCCGTGCTACTAATTCCCCTCTACTTGGTTTTAATTCAGAGATTGAGAGAACCCTTTCCCAGGGTCGCAGAATAAATCGTGCTTTGGTTTTTGATAATCCTGCGTTCGAGATGGCTGACACAGAGCAGACGTTGAGACAGTTGATTGCTCCTAACCTGGAGCAGCAGCCACTGGCGATAGAGTTCCCTGAGCTCCCAGCAGGAGTGAACTTTGAGCTCAAGTCCGGGCTTATTCATCTTTTGCCCCAGTTTCATGGGCTGAGTGGAGAGGACCCAAACAAGCACCTCTCGGAGTTTCACGTCGTGTGCACCTCCATGAAGCCACGCAACGTAACGGAGGATCAAATCAAGTTGAGGGCTTTTCCTTTCTCGCTTAAGGATTCGGCCAATGAATGGTTTTATTATCTCACCCCAGGTAGCATCAACACCTGGGGAAAGATGAAGAAGACATTTCTGGAGAAGTACTTTCCAGCAACGAAGCTGAACAGTCTCAAGTGCAACCTGAGCAACATAGAGCAGCATGGGACAGAGATGCTCTATGAGTACTATGAGCGTTTCAAGAGGTTGTGCTCCAGCTGTCCCTACCACGGGTATTCAGACCAAGATTTGGTCTTATACTTATATGGGGGATTGCTGGATGAAGAACGGCGAATGGTGAATGCGGCATGTGGAGGCAACATATTGAACAAGACACATGCCGCAGCATTCGAGATATTCAGCGAGTTGTCGGAAGGCTCAAGGCAATTCAGTAAGAGGGCGAGCGCCCAGGCAGTGAAAGCCACTTCAAGTGATCATGCTCCCCCATCTATGGTGAAAGACATGAGCGAAATGAAGGAGATGATCAAGGTTTTGATGAGGAAGGAGGGACCGCAGAGGGTCAAGGAATGTGAGTTTTGCTATGCTACTATGCATGCAACTAACGCATGTCCTACACTCCACGAGGAGTCCACTGAGCAAGTCAACGCTGTTGGGGGGTACCAACAAAGACCACGGTACGACCCCTTTTCCAGTACCAACAATCCCGGATGGAGAGACCGCCCGAATTTTAGGTACGAGAACACTTAGAACATAGAGAACCCCCCTGAGTTCCGTCCAAGACCCCCTCAACAATACCAGCAGCAGCCGCAGCAGCAGTACCCCCAGAGGCAGTTTCAAGGAGGCCAGCAGTACAGAGGCCAAGTAGATCAAAGACCGCAAGGACAGAGAGCTCCCCGCACCAACAATCTTGAGGACCAGGTCAACACACTGGCGCAGCACATGACTACGTTGACGCAGACCGTGGGAACCATGCAGCAAAACATGGTTCAGTTTCAGCACGAGACCAAGTCCAGTATACAGAACTTAGAGAAGCAGGTTGGGCAGATCTCTCAGGCGGTTAGCAAGCTTGAAGCTAGAGAGTCACGAGCACTCCCATCTCAAACTGAGATAAACCCTAGGCAAAACGTCAATTCCATGACGTCAAGGCCCAGATGGGAGCATGAAGAAGAAAAGCTTCCAACGAAAAATTACGAGGACAAACCGCGACCGCGGGCAATTTGCCGCGATCGCGGTTCTGTTGAGCAAGAGAATGGGCAAGATGCGCCGATTAAGCGCGATCGCGGGCAGGATAGCCGCGACCGCGGGGCCCAGTGCAAGAACCGCGATCGCGGGGTGAAAACCGCAATCAAATTTCGGAAAATGGGCTGTCTCCACTTACTTTCATGACACGGTATGTCTACCCGGAGGGATATTTTGACATCCCAGTGCCATTCCCTGCAGCACTAGAAGATGATGAACCCATTGAGGGGCTGAAGGGAATGTTCGAGACATTCAGGAACTACAAGGTGACCCCCCAATTGAGCAAAGCGATGCCTCGCTTTGCTCAATGGATGGATTATGCTATTGGTTCCCCTTTTCTATACAACCTGTTGAGATTGTTATACCCCCAACAGTACCCCCAAAGGCACTTTCATGACACGACCCATAGAATTCAATACTGGCATGTTTTTCGAGGCAGTTAACCCTCTTAACACGCGTTGGCCGTTACGCTGCAGGGTATTAACCCTGCGATCGCGGTTCCTCATCCCCGCGATCGCAGCCCCTCATCGCCGAGCTTATAAGAGCGGGGTGTGGCGGAGGCATTTCACAACACCTCCACCACGCTCTCTCCCTCTCAAACCACTCGGATCTCCGTTTCCGACCACCGCGACGACACCCTACTGCCCCGCGACCATCATTCCGTCACCGCGACGTCGTTTGGGTGAGATCTCCATTTCCCCCTTGGATTTCTCATTGCCTCACGAGCCGCGATCGCCGGACCCATGCCCGAAGCCCCGCGACCACTATAGCACCACCAAGGACCACCGAAACCATTTTTTCGAAGCTTTCTGCTGCCCAGAAACCGCGATCGCCGCTGTCCAGCCCCGTGATCGCGGTCCTTCTTCTCCAGAGGACTTCATTCGAGCATAAACCGCGACCGCGGCCCACACCCCGCGATCGCGGGTGTCTCCTGTATTCTTTTCGTGCCTCTTACTTCTTCTTCCCACCATGTCTGCTTTCGTAAACAGCATGAGAAGCCTGAGGCACCGGCGCTATTTCGAGACGTTCAGCCTGCGGAAGATCGTCCCGACGAAATTCTACGATCGACCGACGCTGCAACTACTCAGTTTGGAGGATTGCACTCAACAGTTGCTAAGCCCGACGTCCGACGAACTGACCCTGGAGTTCCTGGCCACGCTGGAACGCCACGACGACGGGATCACGTTCAACCTGCTGGGGCGACAGATACGGATGTCCTACCAAGGTCTGCGGGACCTTTTTGGCGTTACTGAGGAACCCACCGAGGATTGGGAAGCTGTAGGCACCTTGCTAGAGTTCTTCTGGCAAGATGCGACCCGAGATGTGATCAACCCCAGCGCCGACGAGTACAACTACAAGCTGACGCACCCCTGTTTGAGGCTGGCTCACAAGGTGCTAGCCATGACCTTCCTTGGACAGGGGGAGGTGAACAAGGTCTCCAGGCAGGACCTTATAGTGGTCTAGTGTCTGACACCAGAGAGTCACAACATCCCCGACTGGGTCGGGCTGTTTCTCTCCAGCTGCCTACGACTGAGCGAGAAGAAGGGCGGTAAGATCTCTATGGGAGGCATGGTGACGCTTATCGCCCGACAGTACGAGATCCTTGCGGACCATTGGGAATTCCCCGACGAGAGCTACACATACAACATCAGGCTCATGAGGAGGTCCCATCTGCTGGAGGCCCGTAATGGCGAGTACACCTGGCTCTCCCTGGCCGGCAACCACCACCACATGAGGTTGCCTCGTCCGATGCCTTTTGGGCCCCGGGTGAGGGACTTCTACCTTTATGCCGACGGGGAGTAGGGGTCGTCGTCCGAAGACGAAGGGGACGACGACAACGACGAGGAAGCGACTGCGGCGGCGGACATGGAGAGCGATATGCCATCGCCGCCGGGTTCCAGGGCCCCCCTGTGCTTCCTAACTACACTCACCAGGCATCTGGGTCTGGTAGTGCTTATGGCGGGGCGCCGTGGGACCAGCTCCTGGACAGAATGACGAACCTGCAACTGAGGCAGGATGAGCAGATACGGAGGAGCGCTGAGTGGGAACGCGACATCTCCCAGAGGCTAGAGGAGCATGAGAGGAGAAGCGCTGAGTGGGAGCGCCAAATCTCCACCCGTCTGGAGGAGCATGAGAGGCGGAGCGCTGAGTGGCAGCGCAACATGGAGGTCAACCTTGCCTACCACGCTAATCGCCTGGACAACCATCTCACCACCGTTGAGGACCAGGTGATTCATCTGCAGAGGAGAGCTGAGGCTTTCTTCAATGCCTATGGGTATTGGCCTCCACCCCAGTTAGTCCTTCTATTTTTTTCCCTTATCTTTTATTTGTCCCTCATACATTGAGGACAATGTATGATTTAAGCATGGGGGAGTAGAAGTGATCACTACCTATCTTGTATATATTTTTTTCAGCATTGTACTTTGGATTTTCAGCAAGTTTATTAAAATAAAATAAAAAATTGAAAATCCTGGGACAAGTCGAAAACCCGAAAGGGCGGCTTGGGTAATAAGCAGGTGGCCCGGACCAGCGCTAGGCTGGGGTAAAAAGGTGTCTGAGTGACGTGAGTTATATTATGAGAGCATCTATGAAAAAAAATATGAGTGGCTTGGTGAAAACCCGAAAGGGCGCCTTGGCAAAATGAGTGAAAAGAAGAAGAGTGAATTTTAGGAATCCTCATTTTGGCGTGGCGACATAAGAAGAGGAGTCGAAGAAGGATTGTCGGGTAGGTCACTCTGGGAGGCATAAGGAGTCATAGATAGAGGCTAGGATTAGAGGTTACTCACACCATTGGATGTCCGGGTTAAGCTTGGGGGAAGTACTCTGCTTGCCCTTTAAGCTTGTTGATGGAGGATGTGTTGTGAATGAGATTGGTGCCAGGAGCTTGGCATGGGTTAGGTGACTCTTAGTTGGAGGACACGCTTCCTGAGACCTTGAGTGTTGCATTGGAGGAGTAGACTCTTTATTAGTTTACTCGAGGACGAGCAAAGGTCTAAGCATGGGGGAGTTTGATAAGCACTACTTTGTAGGGCTTAACTAAGAGTTATTAGAGGGTTTTATTGGTGTCATTCGGGTAGATTTAGACACATTCTTGTGCATGGCGTTTGGGGGCGAAGTTTGGTGTTTTTGGAGTTGTATGAGCTATTTTGGATATCATAGGAGACACTGAGGAAGGAAGCCACCAAAAGAAGAAGCCAAGGAGTGAAGGCCAAGCATTAGCCGCGACCACGGGCAAGGGTGCCGCGATCGCGGGACTTCGGGGCATTCGAGATATTTCTGCAGGCGCGGAAGAATGCAAAGAGCGCGGAGCTACAAGCAACCGCGATCGCGGTCCATTATCCGCGATCGCGGGTCATCACGGCAGACTTATTTCGGGATTTCCCGAATCTATCTTTCCTTATTTTTTTTATTTCATTTCAATTATTTTCGTTTTCTATTTTCAGTTGGGCTAGGTCATTTGTTAAGCCCACCTATATATACTCTCTTAGTTTTAGGTTTTAAGAAGAGAGACTCTCATATCAGGTTTTAGTTTTTTACATCATCGTTGTTTTCTCAAGACTATGGAAGGCTAAGCACTTTTGCTTAGTCCGGTAATGGAAGCATAAGTTTATTCATCTGGTTGTGAGGTTTTGTTCCTATCTATCTTATCCTATTGAGTTATATCTTTTCTCTTGAGCAAATTCTTATTTGGATGTTTGTTGGTTTATCTAGATTGATCACCTAGGTTTATTGCTTTCATTCATATTGCTAATACTAGGGAACTGTTGGGCTAACGCTCTAGTTCGAGTAGCGAGCATAGATTCTTATCTGCCACTGTGGAATTTATCTATGTAGGGAATTGATTACATGTTGAATGCTTCTGGTTGAGGTGTTATGTGTATCCTGGTTAATTCTTAAGTTCATTGCTGCCTTTGGGTTGAATCACTAGTGGTGCTAGGGTTATTCATTGGTAAGGGTTCTTAGGGATGGTTTCCCTATTAATCTACACAAGATTAGGACAGGAATAACCGAATAGGAAGATAGGGCATAATCAAGGAACAACCTTTGAATGGATTATGTGGACATTACTTGGCTAAGTGTTTTCTCTCTTTGATATTTTCATCATATACTTTGTTGTGTTTGACTTAATTGTGACCAACCAACCTACAACTCCCCCTTCTTGTTACTATTGCATGCGAACAACACATAGATTAATCCCTTCCTCTCTATGGATTCGACCCCTGCTTACCCTAACTACTTGTTTAGGTTTTGCTAGGATTTTATTTGATTGATTAGGTGATACGACTTAAGCCTGCTATCAGTCACCTATCTTCATCGTGACAAGTTCCTCCAATGGTGTGATCGACTCCTTGGATGTTTTTGGAATGGCTGGTGTCATGACGTGCGCCAGTGGGATATTTGGAAATTCCTTTGGATCTAAGACGGACCCTAAATTGGCAGTGCGTCAGCCTGAGAGTTGAGATCTCTGGGCACCTGCCTGATGTCAAATGTTTGGAATTGGTCGATTAGCTTCTTGGCCACGTCCAGGTAAGCTATCATCATGCCGTCCTTGGCGTTGTATGACCCTTGTATTTGATTTACGACTAAGAGGGAGTCACAAATGACTTCGGTCTCTGATAGCATGCATTTAGGCTAGTTTAGGTCACATTTATTTCTGCTAATTTGGTTTGTTTTGCTCCTTTTTCCTTTCAGTTTTATTTGATTTTAGTAGATTTGTAGTGTCCGGAGTCTACTCTTGCGTTTGTTTCATTTCAGGATCTTTAGGAGGCGTTTTTGGAGAATATGAGCCTTAATACGAAGATGTTTGAGTAGAGGGCTCGAAGGGATGACGCCAACGTCAAGTGTGCGGATGCCAAGAAGAAGGCGGGACCAAGGTCGATCAAGGAGAGAGTCTGAGGCAAGAACCAAGGAATAAAATTGCGCCAAACTCGGCCCAGACCCGGCCGAGTTTCGGCCCGAGTCATGAAGCCCACTCAAGATGTCAACTAGGAGCCACTCGGTCGAGACCCGACCGAGTTTCGGCCTGAGTCAGCCAAAGGAGGTTAACTGAGAACAACTCGGTCAAGACCCGACCGAGTTGTCTCTCGAGTCAGCCCAGGAGTTGTTAACTGGACACAACTCGGTCGAGACCCGACCGAGTTGTCGCCCGAGTCAGCGTCGCTGACTGAAACTCAGCCCGTGACCCGGCCGAGTTTCTGGCCGAGTCGGGCCACGTGTTTTGTCTCCGACTTGTTTTATCCCGTGCGTCGTTTGCTATTTGGAGGGGGGTATAAAAGACTTGTAAAAACTTCTATTGGGGGGACCTAGCAGCTGCATTTACGTTTTTAGATATCTCAAAAACCCTAGGGAAAATTTTGGAGATTTTGCTACATTGGATCGTTTGAGAATCGAATCTCTTTTGGAATACAATTGGTATGTTGTCTCTTTCAATGAATTTGATTTCTCTTTCTCTCATGTCTAGCTAAACCTTCTTTTCTAGGGTTGGGTGAACCCAATGGTGAATTAGGTAGGTTTGATTGCGATATTTGATTGAATGAATATGTGAATGAGATTTGATTATATCCTAGGATACTTAATGACCTAATTGATTCGTAATTAGGATTTCTATTGGAATTTGAGACCGAAAGGAGAAAATGATAATAGAAGATTGATACATGATAGATCCCTAGGATAGAACTTGAGGATTATTTGTGTGAAAGTGACTTAATCCCTCTTGTGGTACTTGACTATCGAATTGATTTTTGGATGAGTAGATTCCGCGGAGCGCGAAAGAGAATGTTGTTTCTATTTGTTCATTGATCTTTACAGAACTTAATGGACCTTAATGAGATTAGCTTTGTGCGAAAGTGACT
The DNA here is from genome assembly GCA_027886185.1 of Rheum nobile. NCBI lineage: Eukaryota > Viridiplantae > Streptophyta > Magnoliopsida > Caryophyllales > Polygonaceae > Rheum > Rheum nobile. The sequence continues at coordinate 4,466,864 of WOAB01000697.1, read as the reverse complement.
GCTAGTCGAGTCTAGGTACATGCACTATTCGTCTGAAAAGAGGTAGTGTTGACATTAGATAGTGAGTCCTTCAAATGACATTCATATTGAAATCTAATCAGATATTGTCTAGAACCTACCGAAACACCATTGTGGGGATCCTAACCTTGGAATCTTTTTCCCAACTGATAATTCATTTTTACTTGACATTTGTTACCATTGAAATTGAATTGCAAACCTTTCTTACTTACGACTTAGTCTATTAGTTGATCTGACAATTGGTACTATTACATAGTCCCTGAGTTCGATACCTTGATACTACAACCGAACCCATACACTTGCGGGGTAGGATTTGGACCTATCATGTTTTTGGCGCCGTTGCCGGGGACTATTGCTAGTATTGGTTGTTACACGCAACCGGTAGATTAGGTCTTATTTTGTTTTTGACTTTGTTTCTTTTGTCTTTGGTTTCAGATATTGTTCTCACTCATATGCGAAGAGCCCTAAGCGCTGGTGAATTCTACGAACCAGATCCTGAACCCGAGCGTGCTTTTCACAAAAGAAGAGGAGAGCAAGAAGTAACTAGAGCCCGAGCAATGGATGAGGCGGCACAACAGCAACAACAACAGCAGGAGTTGCTGCAACAACAACAGCTGCAACTGTAAGAGTTGCAACAACAGCTACTGAATCAGCAACAGGAGATGCAATAGTTGTTGAATGTGCTTCCGCCCATGACATTGGGTGACTATGTGCTGCCACGTCACCAAGGACCCACATCTGGTGTGGTCCGACCTCCAGTTCAGGCCAGGAATTTTGAGCTGAAGCCATCTCTGATTAATATGGTTCAGCAAAATCAGTTTGGAGGTCTTCCATCCGAGAATCCTCACTAACATCTCAACACTTTTCTGGAGCTTATGGATACGGTGAAGATTCATGATGTCTCGAATGACGTGCTTTATTTGCACGCCTTCTCATTCTCTTTGAGAGACAGGGCTAAAGCATGGTTCAAGGCCCTGACTCATGGCACTATCACAACATAGGATGAGTTGGCTAAAGCTTTCCTAACCAAGTATTTCCCCCCAAAGAAGACAGCTGAGATGAGGAATCATATCAGTTCATTTCAGATGAAAGATAGGGAGTCTCTGTATAAAGGTTGGGAGAGATTCAAAGAGCTCTTGTTGTTATGTCCTCACCATGGACAAGATAAGTGGGTGTTGCTTCACACCTTCTACAATGTTGTGGACAATGCTACTAGATTGCTCATTGATGCCTCATCTGGAGGCACAATCATGAATATGCATGTTGATGTGGCTTGGGAGAAGATTGAGAATATTGCTCAACACAACCACTATTATAATGATGCTCGATCTACTCCAGGCTCTAAGAGAACAGTTGGTCTTTATGAGGTTGACAATGAGGTTTCGCAACAAGCAAGGATGGAGGCTATGGCTCATGAGATAAAGCAACTGAAGTTGAGTATGAGTAGAGCTAAGCTTAAGAATGAGGAGAGTCCAGCTCCGGTTGTTTCAAATGTGGTTTGTCAATTCTGTGGGGAAGGTGATCACACTATATCATCTTGTCAACTATTTGCTACAAAGGATGAGCCACAAGAGGGAGAAGTGAACTACATGAACAACTTTAACAGGGGTCCTAGAAATGATCCATATTCCAACACCTATAATCCCGGTTGGAGGAATCATCCTAATTTTTCATATGCCAACAACCAAGCTGCTCCAAGACCGCCTCCTGGTTTCCAACAAAGAGCTCCTCCACCTCAAAATCAAGAACGTGCCCAATCATCCGAGGATTCGAAGCTTGACTTGATAATGAAAGAGCTTCAGAACATCAACAAGGTATTGAAGAATCATGATAGCTTGCATGCTCAATATGCTTTGAATGATCCTAGACCCCAAGGTCAGCTTCCAGGTCAAACTAAGGCAAATCCAAAGGGGCAAATCAATGTTGTGTCCTTGAGGAGTGGGAAACAACTTGAAGATCCAAAGGTTGTGGATCTCAAGCAAAAGGGCAAGGTTGTTGAAGAGCCCGAAGAAGTAGTGATCCAAGAGAAGGAGCAAGAGGAAGTGCCCAAATATGTGCCACCACCGCCTTTCAAGCCTCCTCTTCCCTTCCCACAAAGGAAAGCTCAAGCTCAGTTGGATTAGCAGTATGGCAAGTTTGTGGAGGTGTTGAAAAAGCTCTACATCAACATTCCCTTCACCGATGCTCTTAAGCAAATGCCATCTTATGTGAAGTTTTTGAAGGAGATCTTGTCCAACAAGAGGAAGCTGGATGACTACCAATCAGTTTCTTTGAGTTAGGAGTGCAGCGCTCTAATCCAACACAAATTGCCTCCAAAGCTTGGAGATCCTGGTAGTTTCAATGTCCCCATGGTGATTGGTGATTGCACCTACGATGCTTTGTGTGATTTGGGGGCTAGTGTGAGTTTGATCCCGCTCTCCATATGCAAGGACTTGGACTTGGGAGAGCCGAGACCTGTGAAGATGACTCTATACATGGCTGATAGGTCCTCAACTCGTCCGGTAGGTATTTTGGAGGACATACCCATCCAGATAGGTAAGTTTTTCATTACGGTTGACTTCATTGTTTTTGATATTGATGCTGATTCTCCTGTCCCTATTATTTTGGGAAGACCCTTTCTAGCTACTGTAGGTACTCTCATTGATGTGAAACAGGGTATTCTTTCCTTTACTATTGGGGATGAGAAAATTGAGTTTAATTTATCCAAAGCTATTAAGCGACCTTCTTTTGAGGATGATGTATCCAGGATTGATGTGGTTGATCACGAAGCTCAAGAATCCATGACGTCCCTCATGATTGAGGACCCTTTAGAGCTTTACTTGATGGAAAGTGTGACCCAAGCTGAAAATCTAGAGCTACTTGCTGATGTGCTCTTTGATTTGGAGTCCACTAAGGAGATGCCTGAGGCCATTGTTGAAGCCCTTACAAGAGAAGACCTTATTCATAAGGAGGAGACCAAAGAGGCACCAAAGGTGGAGTTGAAGTCACTTCCATCTAATTTGAGGTATGAGTTCCTTGGACCTAATTCGACCTATCCGGTGATTGTCAATGCTAGTTTAAGTGATTGTGAAATTGAGAAATTGTTGCATGAACTTAGATTGCATAGAAAAGCCATTGGATATTCTATTGATGATTTAAAAGGAATTAGTCCCTCAATGTGCATGCATAGGATTTTAATGGAAGATGATCATAAACCCTCCATTGAGCATCAAAGAAGACTTAATCCTATCATGAAAGAAGTAGTGAAAAAAGAAGTGTTGAAATTGTTAGATGCAGGCATTATTTATCCTATTTCTGATAGTGCATGGGTTAGTCATGTTCATGTTGTGCCTAAGAAGGGGGGAATTATTGAATTCCTTAGGTTTTGATAGTGACAAACATTCAACTAATCTGGGTACTAAGTGTTTCAGGAACAAAGACAGTTGTCTCAGGGAACCTTCGCAGCAAAGGATTGAAGAGGGAACAAAGCTTTGTTCTTGTGCTTTGTTACCTCTGAAGGAACAACATTGACGAACAAGATCGAAGCTGCGAATGGAAGGAAGAAATCCAGCGTGTTATTTATGGAAACAAATCAAGGCGCACACGTGGTCAAGGATTGAAGAAATCGGCTGGAAGGATCTAGCCGTTGGAGGAGATATGGAAAGAGAAGCTCGATTCCTTATCTTAGGGATTCTTTCCTTAGATAAGCGGATTGGAGAGAGAAGAATCTTATCACATCCGTTTATATCAATTTAAGGGAATTCTCTCCTTTTATTAATATATACGGCTAGGGATATTATTCCTCCAGGAAAACATATCTTCTTGTTACCATATTTGAATAAATCTTATCTTGTTACATTTAGGGTTTGTCGAGTTGTATTTAATAGGAGTGTGGATTCATTTCTATGCAACGACACGGAAAATAGAGAGAACGAAAAGAAGAAAGAAAAGAAGTGAGGTGTGTGTAAGTCTTTGAGGGTTGAGTTTGATTCATCGTTGTAGAAGAGGTTTCGAGTCTAGCTGATTGTTTAGATGTCGAAATCCAGGATACAAGTGTAATCAAGCAAGATATCAATAAGACAAGTACACGCTTCAAAATCCTCTCAAGCGGAAGCTTGAAGGTAGTGGTTTTTCCTTGAGAAGCTAGTTTTGCTAATCAGGGTTTCCACTATATATCGTAAGTTCGTTCGTTATCTTTCTTGCTATATTATTTCGCTGCAACTTCTGTGGGAACAAAGCCTTTGTTCCCTCAGACGTAACTCTAACGATCCAACAATTGGTATCAGAGCCTGGTGCTCTAGATTGGTTGTTTTAGTTACAGATTCTGCAGGAAAGATGTCGTCAGGAAATGCCTTGGATAGAGACTCTCAAGAAGGTGATGTAGATGTGGCTCTCATCACTCAAGCCATGAAGAAGATATGGTCTCAAAGCAAAGGCACTAAAGGTTCGGTTATGGTTCACAATGACATGAAGAAGGTTGTCTGCTCTCACTGCTATGACAACGGCCACTTCGCAAAAGGGTGCCTCAACAAAGCGGCAGGTTCTTCTCAGGTCTTCAACGAGGAACAAACGAGGATTGCGAAGTGGGGTGACTGCTGCTCAGATGATGGAGCATCTCCTCTCTCAAAGGATATCTTCTTGATGAGCTCAAAAGGTCATAACGTATCAGAAGGTGGTTCTCATAAATCCGAGGAGGAAGCAAGGAAAGGCTCTTGGCACCTTGACAGTGCATGTTCAAGTCACATGACAGGGAACAGTGAATGGTTCACTTCTCTTCAGCCAGCCTCAGGGGCATCGATAACTTTTGGAAACAAGAGTAAGGGTGAGGTTTGTGGTATCGGTATGGTAAGACTCTCGAAACACATCACTGTGAATAATGTGAATCTAGTGAATAATCTCAAGTTTGATCTGTTTAGTATGGCTCAACTATGTCAAAGCAGAAAAAATAGGGTAGTCTTTACCACTGATGATTGTCATGTTGAGTGTCTAAGTACAGGGAAAATCTTACTCAAAGGGATTTGCGATAACAATGTCTATAAGGTCGACCCTGCGTTCATCCCTGACAAGGACCTATGTCTGTCGTCTATTGTTGAGACGACAGACTTGTGGCACAAACGCTTTGGACATGCTAGCCTTCAACTCCTATCCAAACTTCATAGACAAGAGTTGGTGAATGGCCTTCCCAAGGTTGAAGCAATGAGAAGTGACGTGTGTGACGCATGCATTAAAGGAAAACAAATGAGGTCTTCCTTCAAGTCAAAAAGGGATGTAAGTACAACACGTCCTCTGGAATTAGTCCACGTGGATCTTTGTGGGCCTATGCGCACGAAGAGCCGTGGGGGAAATGCATATGTCTTTGTTATTGTTAATGACTATTCCAGGTACACATGGACTCTGTTTATCTCCACAAAGGATGAAGTGTTCGCGGAGTTTGAGTCCTGGCTTAAGGCAGCCGAAAGGAGAACTGGACATTCCTTGGGGTCTATTCGCACTGATCATGGAACTGAATTCGAGAACTCCCAGTTCCTATCCCTCTGTAGGAACAGAGGTATCAACCACAGCTTCTCTGCTCCTAGGACCCCACAGCAAAACGGTGTTGTGGAAAGGAAGAACAGAACCCTAAAAGACATGACGCGTACTCTCCTCATCTCAAGTGGTCTTCCAAGGAGTTTCTGGGCCGAAGCCTTGAATGCCGCGTGCTACGTTCTGAACAGGGCAACCATTAGTCATCTTCTGAACAAAACTGCCTATGAGCTTCTGAAGGGAAGGAAACCTAATGTGTCTCATTTACGCACATTTGGTTTCAAGTGCTCCGTCCACAACAACGGGAAAGATTCTCTTGGGAAGTTTGATCCCAGAAGTGATGAAGGAACTTTTGTAGGATATTCACAGCAAAGCAAGGCCTACAAAGTTTTCAACAAGAGAACCAGAAAGGTAGAGGAAAGCGTTCATGTTGTATTTGATGAAACTATTATGGCTGGTAACAATATGCAGGAACTATCAGGCAACATCGAGCTCTCCGAAGATGATTTCTTTCAGCTTGTAGATAGCAATGTCAGCGGTGGGACCTCTGAAGATCAAGAAACTCAAAATGATCCCTCTACACCAAGAACTCCCAATTCCGCCAACTCAGGGGGCAATGAAGAAAATGCTTACACCCCTGATGTATCTCAGGCACCTCAGGGGGAACAAAGCCCAAGTCACGGCACAGCGGAGCCCTCTGAGGACTGCCCTTCTGCTGAAGGAACGAGGGATGTCAATCCTAATGCTAATGGCACAGGAGGTGAAGGCTCAAGTGCTGGGAACACTGATTCAGAGGAATTCGACATCAACAATCTCCAAGTTCCCAACTACTAGCAAAAGTGGGCTCATCCAGTCAAGCTAATCGTCACTGACTATAGAAAGGGAGCACCTCAGAGCACTCGTTCCTCCCTACAAAATTTATGTGCTTTCAATGCTTTTCTCTCTTTGCAAGAACCCAAAACTGTAGGAGAAGCATTGAAGGATCCTGACTGGATAAACGCCATGCAAGAGGAACTTCACCAGTTTGAAAGAAACAAGGTTTGGCGGTTAGTTCCTCGTCCAAGGAACAGAACAGTGATTGGAACCAAGCGGTGTTCAGAAACAAGTTGGATGATCAAGGTCAGGTCATAAGGAACAAAGCTAGGCTGGTGGTGAAAGGTTACAACCAGCAAGAAGGCATCGACTATGATGAGACCTTTGCTCTTGTTGCCAGGTTAGAAGCAATAAGACTCCTAATTGATATTCTTCTTTCCATGGGTTCAAGCTGCAACAGATGGATGTCAAGACTGCCTTCTTGAATGGAGTTCTTAAGGAGGAAGTCTATGTGGAGCAAACACCCGGCTTTGAGGACACCACTCAACCTGACCATGTCTACATTCTAGACAAAGCTCTGTATGGTCTCAAGCAAGCCCCGATGGCCTGGTATGAAAGGCTCTCACAGTTCCTTCTGACACACGGATACGTTCGAGGAAAGGTCGATAAGACTCTGTTCCTTCTGAAGGAAGGGAGGCATATTCTGGTGGTCTAAGTCTATGTGGATGATATCATCTTTGGATCCACTGAGGATAAACTGGTTCAGAAATTCTCCAAGCTGATGGCCAGTGAATTCGAGATGAGCATGGTTGGAGAACTCAAGTTCTTCCTAGGTCTGCAAGTCTCTCAGGGAGATGAGGGAACCAAAGTGCACCAACAGAAGTATCTTAGGGTGTGCGTCAAAAAGTTTGGTATGAATGATGCGAAACCCTTCACCACTCCCATATCTCCAAACAATCCAATGGGTAAAGACGAACATGAGCAAGGAATTGATTCATCTCTCTACCGAGGAATAATAGGTTCGCTTCTATATCTCACTGCCAGTAGGCCTGATATTATGTATAGTGTATGTCTTTGTGCTCGTTTTCAGGCCGATCCCAAAGAGACACATCTCAAAGCAGTAAAGAGGATCCTGAGATATTTGAAAGGAACAGATGATCTTTGTCTGTGGTATCCAAGGGGAGGAAGCCTTGATCTTGTCGGATACACAGATGCTGACTTCGCAGGGAATAAAGTGGACAGAAAATCTACCTCTGGAATGGCTCAATTCCTTGGGCCGTGTTTGGTTTCCTGGGGGTCAAAGAAGCAGAACTTCGTAGCTCTCTCCACTGCAGAAGCTGAATACATAGCCGTTGCTGCTTGTTGCACTCAACTCCTATGGCTCAAACAACAACTCAGCGACTACGGTATTCTTCTTAACCCCATTCCCATTCTCTGTGACAATACAAGTGCCATAAATATCTCCAAGAATCCGGTGCAACACTCACGTACCAAGCACATTGAGATAACGTGACTGTGTGGAGAAAGGGTTGGTGACAATGGATTTTTGTGGAACTAAGGATCAAATCGCCGACATCTTCACCAAGGCACTAAACAGGGAACCATTCGAACAGTTCCGTATGGAACTAGGTATGATCTCTCTAAACTGACTGTCCATATGTTATGTTCCCTCGATGATTGGCTAAATTACATGGTAAAGTGTGAAAGGTGAATCATCATGTCTCGGTCTGCATTTATTCTCTTGATCACTAGTTGAATGACCTGCCTAGACTCATGCTAATATTTCACTTATGTGTAACATTTCATGCATGCTCTCTATGCTATCTTGCTAATACATGAGTCAGATTTCCTTTGGCCCAAAAGAGTCAACTTGATGCATTGATCCCTCATTATAAGCCCAAATGATTATTGACTCTACAACTTACCTTAGCCAGCATGTTTGATGCTCCCTATGAGCCCCTCTAATCATTCACATCTGAGAGTCTCTCATTCATGATTACACATTATTGAAAAATTCTCATATATGTTTTGTGTGATGTTCTTTGTACCCTCTCTGGTAACATTACCCCCGCATCACACTCTTCTATTTTTTTCTTCGAAAAGTCGAGATTACGAATTATCGCTACTGTGGTCTGTGGATAGGGTTCGACTGGTATGTGTGTGATGCTGGCTTACAACTGCCTAAGGAAGGTTCGTGCTCGAAAGCTAATGTTACGCGTGAGAGGTAGTGGGCTCTGAATGAATCCCTGGTGAAAGAAGGCAAGCTGAAGTTTGTGATGTTAAAAAAAAAAATTATTTGATCATCACAAGACACACAAAGAAGGGAAAAGACGACACTATAGATTCACTCCTCTACAAGTTGAGGCTATGGTGGTTGCTGACGCCAATGAGGAGCAACAACTCTGAGTGGGAACAAAAGATGAATTCCATTGCTAATCATACTTCTGCTCTAGCTGCTGGCCCCAGTGGTTCTTAATTCGTACTTCTCTGGCTAACCCACACCTTTTTTTGTTCCCTAGCACATCTACTCCTCTCTTTTCGTACTTCCTTGTCTCTGATTCTTGTGTTTGCATTGACTGGCATGTTGATCATGAATGTTATCCTTGCATATCGTGTTGTCGTCTTAACATGTTGTCTGCGTTCGTGTGTTTCAATCTACTGCGATTGAGAATGATGTTCGTCTGGCTGTTATCTTTCATATCTAAACTCTTCACTGTGTTTTTGATGATGCCAAAAGGGGGAAAATGACAGGTAGCTTTGGTTGAGGGGAACAGCACATGGTTTCATATGTTGTTGTGTTGAGGGGGAACTATTATGGTCTTGTGTGGAGAACCTTTCCCCATACAACTGTCTTTATCTCGTATGTATTTGTTTTATTGTCAAGGATGTTTGTCACCATCAAAAAGGGGGAATTTGTTGAATTCCTTAGGTTTTGATAGTGACAAACATTCAACTAATCTGGGTACTAAGTGTTTCAGGAACAAAGACAGTTGTCTCAGGGAACCTTCGTAGCAAAGGATTGAAGAGGGAACAAAGCTTTGTTCTTGTGCTTTGTTACCTCTGAAGGAACAACAGTGACGAACAAGATCGAAGCTGCGAATGGAAGGAAGAAATCCAGCCTGTTATTTATGGAAATAAATCAAGGCGCACACGCGGTCAAGGATTGAAGAAATCGGCTGGAAGGATCTAGCCGTTGGGGGAGATATGGAGAGAGAAGCTCGATTCCTTATCTTAGGGATTATTTCCTTAGATAAGCGGATTGGAGAGAGAAGAATCTTATCACATCCGTTTATATCAATTTAAGGGAATCCTCTCCTTTTATTAATATATACGGCTAGGGATATTATTTCTCCAGGAAAACATATCTTCTTGTTACCATATTTGAATAAATCTTATCTTGTTACATTTAGGGTTTGTCGAGTGTGGATTCATTTCTATGCAACGACGACGACGGAAAATAGAGAGAACAAAAAGAAGAAAGAAAAGAAGTGAGGTGTGTGTAAGTCTTTGAGGGTTGAGTTTGATTCATCGTTGTAGAAGAGGTTTCGAGTCTAGCTGGTTGTTTAGATGTCGAAATCCAGGATACAAGTGTAATCAAGCAAGATATCAATAAGACAAGTACACGCTTCAAAATCCTCTCAAGCGGAAGCTTGAAGGTAGTGGTTTTTCCTTGAGAAGCTAGTTTTGCTAATCAGGGTTTCCACTATATATCATGAGTTCGTTCGTTATCTTTCTTGCTATATTATTCCGCTGCAACTTCTGTGGGAACAAAGCCTTTGTTCCCTCAGACGTAACTCTAACGATCCAACAGGAATGACTGTGGTGAAGAATGAAAAGAATGAATTGATTCCTACTAGGAAAGTCACAAGTTGGAGGATGTGCATTGACTATAGGAAATTGAACAAAGCCACTAGAAAAGATCATTTTCCACTTCCCTTCATTGATCAAATGCTAGAAAGGTTAGCCAAGCATTCACATTTTTGTTATTTGGATGGTTATAGTGGATTCTTTCAAATCCCTATTCATCTTGATGACCAGGAGAAGACCACTTTCACACGCCCCTATGGCACATTTGCATATAGGAGAATGCCATTTGGTTTATGTAATGCACCGGGAACCTTTCAAAGATGCATGATGGCTATATTTTCTGATTTGATTGAGGATATCATGGAGGTTTTCATGGATGATTTCTCTGTGTATGGTACTTCTTTTGATGCTTGCTTGTCTAACTTGTCTCGAGTTTTACAGCGGTGTGAGGAAGTAAACCTTGTATTGAATTGGGAAAAATGTCATTTCATGGTAAGTGAAGGAATTGTGCTAGGACACTTGGTTTCTAACCGTGGAATTGAGGTTGACAGGGCCAAGATTGAGATTATAGAGAAGATGCCACCTCCAACTTCAGTCAAGGGCATAAGAAGCTTTCTTGGACATGCTGGGTTCTATAGAAGGTTCATTAAGGATTTCTCCAAAATCTCTAAACCTCTTACTAACTTGCTCTTGAAGGATGTCTCCTTTGAATTTTCAAAGGAATGTCTGGATGCTTTTTGCAGGTTGAAGAAGGCTTTGATTTCAGCTCCTATTATGCAACCTCCTGATTAGGACCTTCCTTTTGAACTTATGTGTGATGCCAGCGACTATGTTGTAGGGGTTGTTCTCGGCCAAAGGAAGGACAAGAAGCTACATGCTATCTACTATGCTAGTAGAACTCTTGATGAAGCCCAAGTGAATTATGCTACCACTGAGAAAGAGTTGCTTGCTATAGTATTTGCTTTTGAGAAGTTCAGGTCCTATTTGGTGGGTGCCAAAGTCATTGTCTATACTGATCATGCTGCTATCAGGTATCTCTTGAGTAAGAAGGAGGCCAAGCCTAGACTGATTCGTTGTATTCTTCTCCTTCAAGAGTTTGACTTAGAGATCAGAGACAAGAAGGGCACAAAAAACTTGGTTGCTGACCATCTTTCTAGGTTGACTCAAGAGCAGTTGGAGTGCACAAAAAATGAGCCCCCTATTGATGATTCATTTCCTAACGATCATCTTTTCAGGATCGCCAATGAAGTCTTGACTCTTGCAAATTCAAGAATGCCATGGTATGCTGATTTTGTCAACTACTTGGTTTGCAAAGAGTTACCTCCTAAGCTATCATTCCAACAAAAGAAGAAATTCATGTCTGATGTTCGACATTATTTTTGGGATGAGCCATTCATTTTCAAGAGGTGTGCTGATGGAGTTATCAGAAGATGTATCCCTGAGGAGGAAGTAGAGAGTGTTATCACTCATTGTCATTCTCTACCATGTGGAGGGCATGTTGGTTCCTCAAAGACAACCACCAAGAATTTGAATTCAACTCTCTATTGGCCTTCTATGTTTAAGGATGTGCACCGTTTCATTGCTTCATGTGATGCATGTCAGCGTACGGGGAACGTTTCTAGGAGGAATGAAATGCCTCTTAACAACATTCAAGAGGTTGAGATCTTTGATGTTTGGGGAATTGACTTCATGGGGCCTTTTCCTCTGTCCTGCTCTAACAAGTATATTCTCGTGGCGGTGGATTATGTGTCCAAGTGGGTGGAAGCCATCGCCTCACCGACAAACGACTCAAGAGTGGTGTCCAAGTTCTTTAATAAGGTGATCTTTCCAAGGTTTGGAACTCCAAGAGTTGTAATAAGTGATGGTGGATCTCATTTCATTGAAAAGAAGTTTGAGAGCTTGCTGAGGAAGTATGGTGTCACTCACCGGATAGCAACCCCATATCATCCACAAACAAGTGGACAAGTTGAGGTCTCTAACCGGGAGATCAAGGCCATCTTAGAGAAGATTGTGTCTCGATCCCGGAAAGATTGGGCAATGAAGCTAGATGATGCTCTTTGGGCCTATAGGACAACATTCAAGACTCCCATTGGCACAACACCTTACCGATTGATATATGGGAAGTCTTGTCATTCGCCGGTGGAACTTGAGCATAGAGCGTATTGGGCAATCAAGTTGTTCAATTTTGATATGAAGGCAGCTGGAGAAAAGAGGATGTTTCAGTTACAAGAGCTTGAGGAGTTGAGGTTGGATGCTTATGAGAATGCCTGAATCTATAAGGAGAGGACCAAGCGGTGGCATGACAAGCATATTGTCCCTAGAGAATTTCATGAAGGCGATCTCGTCTTGCTATATAACTCTAGGTTGAGACTTTTTCCGGGAAAGCTGAGATCCCGATGGAATGGTCCGTTCCAAGTGCGGAAATTGTCCCCTCATGGTGCAATTGAGATATGGAACGAAGGAACGGGACAATTCAAGGTGAACGGGCAGCGGTTGAAGAAGTACATCGCGGGTGCCCCGATTGAGAAGACAGTTTCCGTCCTCCTTCTCGATCCAGTCCCCTAAAAGACGATGGAAGGTTAAGCTAATGACTGTAAACAAGCGATGGATGGGAGGCAACCCATCAGGTACGTTTTCTTTCTTTCTTCTCTTTAAAAAAAAAAGGGGGGGGGGGGGGGTCGACCATGCTTAACTGGACGAAACTCGGCCGAGACCCGACCGAGTTTCGGGCCGAGTTTGAGCAGCTGGTCGAGGGAGAAATTTGCCAGACACTTAACTGAGCGAAACTCGTCCGAGACTCGACCGAGTTTCGAGCCGAGTTTCTTGCGACTTCTCCTAAAAATAAATTATGCAGCTTAACTGGGCAAAACTCGGCCGGGACCCGACCGAGTTTCGGGCCGAGTTTCGAGCCACTTCAGTGTTTTAATTCAATAACCTGACCGAGTCTCCCCCCAAACCCTTCTTCTCTCTCCTTGCTACCTTCCCTCCTTTCTCTCTCTCTCTCGCGCCGCGCACCAGCCCCGCCTCCTCTTCCGACCGGACCGAGCCCAGCGACCCACCGGAGCAACCACCGATCTGCGCGCCGCTCAGCACCACCAGCCCCTTCCTTCGTTCCCCCCCTTTACCCACTCTTAAGAAATCAAGGTATATTTCTAACCCTAGATCTAGTTTGGATTGTTGGATTTTGGGTGTTTGTAGGTTTGTATTCTTGATTTGGATGATTAATTGCTTGAATTGGGGGATATTTGGGTATAAATTTTGGATCTTGTTGATTCCCTTGAAATATTAGGTTAATTTCCAGATCTCTTAATTTGGGGTGGATTTGGGTCACATTGATAGTGCTTGGTGGCTTGCTTGATCTTTTGTGTAATGATTGTGGTTCGTTCTTGCTAGAACGGCATATTTGTTATTTGGGATTGGAATTGCTTGACCCCTTTGTGCTGCTAGTAGTTCACAGGGCCATGATCCACGTTTTTATTCTATGCTCGATACTATGCAGCGGGACATGGTGGCTAGTTTTTCTGCTATGAACTCACGCATGGACACTATGCATACTGACGTCAACACGCGCATTGATAATCTGCGTGAGGACATTCGTAGTTGGCACTATCCCGATCCTTCACCTTCGCGAGAGTAGATTCTTCGTCACCACCTACACCGTAGTAGATTCATTGTGAGTACTTCTTTTTCCTTACGCTTTACTTTCTACATTGGGGACAATGTAGGATTTTAGCTTGGGGGAGGGGTGTATTCTCGTTTTGCATTGCATGTAGTTGCATTGTTAGTTGCATTTTTAGGTTTGCATTAAAATCAGAAAAAATAAAAATAAAAAATAGTGCATGATAGGAGCTATCATTCCCTTTGTCTTCTAAAAAGTTTCAATTCGATCCCATAGACTTTCTTGAAGTGTTTGAAGTTTTGATGATGTCTAGCTTGGTTTTGAACTTGTTTGATGATTGGATGAACATGCATATTCTTGAGATTTAAGTTGGCATTGAAATTCTAGACAAAAAGCCATGTGAGGTTCTTTTGGCCTGTATTTAGGACTACTATACTTTCATGAGTCCTTTCTCTTTATGTGTGATGCTCACTCTTGATTGCTTACTCTAGAACTTGCATTTGTACTGTTTTTCAAGACCACATCATAACTTTTGTACATGCACAGAAAATGATTGAGGCAATTAGTTTGATAACCCATTTACCCATGACTGCCCTTTACATTAAATTCCCCTTAGGTTAGCCCCTTTGAGCCTTCATTCTCCAAATTTTATGATAAGCTTCACAAAATTTGGCCAAGCCTCATTTTATAAGCCTTTCTCCCCTACGAGGAGCTAGGAAGATTCTATATTGATTTGTATGAGTGCTTGGGAAGTAAGGTTGGGGGAGTTGGTGTAGGTATTGCAATTGTAAAGTTCTTGGGTATGTTTCAAAAAAAAAAAAAAGAGAAATAAAGAGTGAAAGTCGTTCTCCACATTACTTAGTGTTCGAGTGCATTCTCAAATGCTTGTATCTCGATGAATCATTGGAGTGGAAACAATTTTGCTAATGGTGGGGTCAATCAAAATCAAGTGAAGCATAGTGGTTGGGATTGATTGTTGAGTTCTTCAATTTCGGTGCATTCTTTTGTAATGTCGAGATAGAATATTTCCGATGTTCCTCGGACTTGCACCACATGGCCAAACAATTTCCCTACCTACTTGTCATTACCTTGACCCCATTACAACCTCATAAAAGACCTCTTGATTTGTGTATTGTGCAAGGTTTCTTGTGGTGGAGATTTAAGTCTTATGCAAGCTTATGGTAGTCAAGTTTTCATTAGTGAGATTTGAGCGTTAAATGTCCAACTTTAAACACTTGAGAGAGAGAGAATACATTGTCCTATGTGAGGTTTAGAATGGATATGCCTGCTTAGTCTCTTTGATGTTACATATGCATGTTATGACTTCAATTGTCAAGCCTTGCTTCTATAATGTTTGCCTAGACTATTGTTGAGATGAATGCACAGCTTGTTCGTCTTGTGGGGTGTCGAATTGATTTCTTACTTGAGGACAAGCAAGGTTCAAGCTTGGGGGAATTTGATAGCATGCATTTAGGCTAGTTTAGGTCACGTTTATTTCTGCTAATTTGGTTTGTTTTGCTCCTTTTTCCTTTTAGTTTTATTTGGTTTTAGTAGATTTGTAGTGTTCGGAGTCTACTCTTGCGTTTGTTTCATTTCAGGATCTTTAGGAGGCGTTTTTGGAGAATATGAGCCTTAATACGAATATGTTTGAGTAGAGGGCTCGAAGGGATGACGCCAACGTCAAGTGTGCGGATGACAAGAAGAAGGCGGGACCAAGGTCGATCAAGGAGAGAGTCCGAGGCAAGAACCAAGGAAGAAAACTGCGCCAAACTCGGCCCAGACCCGACCGAGTTTTGGCCCGAGTCATGAAGCCCACTCAAGACGTCAACTGGGAGCAACTCGGTCGAGACCCGACCGAGTTGTCTCTCGAGTCAGCCCAGGAGTTGTTAACTGGACACAACTCGATCGAGACCCGACCGAGTTGTCGCCCGAGTCAGTGTCGCTGACTGAAACTCGGCCTGTGACCCGGCCGAGTTTCTGGCCGAGTCGGGCCACGTGTTTTGTCTCCGACTTGTTTTATCCCGTGCGTCGTTTGCTATTTGGAGGGGGGTATAAAAGACTTGTAAAAACTTCTATTGGGGGGACCTAGCAGCTGTATCTACGTTTTTAGATATCTCAAAAACCCTAGGGAAGATTTTGGAGATTTTGCTACATTGGATCGTTTGAGAATCGAATCTCTTTTGGAATACAATTGGTATGTTGTCTCTTTCAATGAATTTGATTTCTCTTTCTCTCATGTCTAGCTAAACCTTCTTTTCTAGGGTTGGGTGAACCCAATGGTGAATTAGGTAGGTTTGATTGCGATATTTGATTTAATGAATATGTGAATGAGATTTGATTCTATACTAGGATTCTTAATGACCTAATTGATTCGTAATTAGGATTTCTATTGGAATTTGAGACCGAAAGGAGAAAATGATAATAGAAGATTGATACATGATAGATCCCTAGGACAGAACTTGAGGATTATTTGTGCGAAAGTGACTTAATCCCTCTTGTGGTACTTGACTATCGAATTGATTTTTGGATGAGTAGATTCCGCGGAGCGCGAAAGCGAATGTTGTTTCTATTTGTTCATTGATCTTTACAGAACTTAATGGACCTTAATGAGATTAGCTTTGTGCGAAAGTGACTGCTAGTCGAGTCTAGGTACATGCACTATTTATCTGAAAAGAGGTAGTGTTGACATTAGATAGTGAGTCCTTCAAATGACATTCATATTGAAATCTAATCAGATATTGTCTAGAACCTACCGAAACACCATTGTGGGGATCCTAACCTTGGAAGCTTTTTCCCAACTGATAATTCATATTTACTTGACATTTGTTACTATTGAAACCGAATTGCAAACCTTTCTTACTTACGACTTAGTCTATTAGTTGATCTGACAATTGGTACTATTACATAGTCCCTGATTTCGATACCTTGATACTACAACTGAACCCGTACACTTGCGGGGTAGGATTTGGACCTATCAGTCTCTCGGACTCCTAGGTCGCGCGCCAGGATGAGCCCAAATATGAGTGCTTCATATTCAGTTTTGTTGTTGGTTGTGTCCCATTCGCATCTTACGGCCTAGGCTATCTTGTCCCCTTGTGGTGATTTCAACACGACCCCTAGCCTTGATCCTCTAGCATTCGACGCACCATCGGTGTGGAGCTCCCATTTTTCTGTTTCATCTGTCGCGAACAATTGTGTTGCTTCTTTGGCGGCTTCTTGCTCTAGGGTTGGGCTGAAGTCTGCCACAAAGTCAGCCAGGGCTTGCGACTTGATTGTTGTTCTGGGCTCATACTCAATATCCTAGCTGCTGAGGTGTATGGCCCACTTGACCATCCGTCCTGTGAACTCAGGCTTCCTCATGATTGCTCTTATGGGATGGTTAGTGCGGACAATTATAGTATGGGATTCGAAATACGGTTTGAGTTTATTCGATGTCATTAACAGTGATAGTACAAGTTTTTCTAACGACGAGTACCTTGTCTCTACTGGTAGTAATGTTCGACTGACGTAGTATATCGGCGATTGTTTGCCGTCTTCTTCTCTGACTAGAACTGCGCTTACGGCCGACTCGGATACTGCCAGGTACAGTAGTAATGGTTCGTCGTCTTTGGGTTTGGTTAACAACAAGGGACTGGCAAGGTATTTCTTTAGGTTCTGAAGCGCAACTTCATGTTCTTTCATCCATTGAAAGGATTTGTTCTTCTTGAGAGCGTCGTGAAAGGGTTTGCACTTGTAGGATGACCTTGAGATGAATCTGTCCAGAGCTGCTATCCGACCTGACAGCTTCTGTACGTCTTTGACGCACCGAGGGGATCGGAGGCTGGTGATGGATTTGACTTGTTTTGGGCTGGCTTCTACTTTTTGTGTTACCAAGTACCCTAAGAACTTTCCTGACGACACTCCGAAAGAGCATTTCATAGGGTTTAGTTTCATGTTATATCTCTTTAGTACCTCGAAGCTGTCGCGGAGGTGGTCGATGTGGTCCTCTTTCTTTTTCGATTTGACCAGCATGTCGTCTATGTAGACTTCCATCGTGTCCCCAATCTGATCTTTGAACATCTTGTTGACTAGTCGTTGATAAGTAGCCCCTGCATTTTTTAGTCCGAAGGGTATTACTTTGTAACAATAGATACCTTGACTTGTGACGAATGTCGTAATCTCTTGGTCTTCTAGTTCCATGAGGATTTGATTGTAGCCACTGAACGCGTATGTTGGGCCTGGATTCTCCGGAGAAGATGGGTCAAATCGATCGAGCCCAAGCCCATTGCCAATCGGAAGATCGAAGAAGAAAGCCCAGAGGATCCAACGAGACGTCTCTGGTCGAATGCCTTCCGACAGGATCGCGAGGATCTCGTCAAGCATTAAATGCTAGATCACGCAACGGCCACTGCCTTCAAACCACCATAAACACAGAGATTTAATGGCGCAATCTTCACCATCACTCCGAGCATTGAAGATGGAATATTCGGCCGAAGCATAAACGGTCACAAGAGTAAAAGACTTACCATATCAGGACGACGAGGAAGATAAGAAGAAGACTACACAATTACACACAGGACAAGCGTTCGGAAAAAAATACAACTCACCAGAATAGCACTCTCGCTCTCCACCTAGCTCTCTAACGGCTGCCTACGCCTGACCCCTGCCGATCGCCACTCACAAGTCGCTGGTCGAGTCCTACTCGATCTCTGGTTTTATTACGATAAGTTGTATCACGATTCAGTCTGGTTAACACGACATCTAATAAGATCATCACGCTATTATACATTTATTCTGTGTTTATCTATTTTGGCTTGGTTTGGATTGTTTTCTATCACCCGATCGACTAGTTACCCCGTCTAAGGCGATTTAGGTCGTCCGATCTTTTTGCCCCAAAACAATTTGGCGCCCACCGTGGGGCCACTTGCCGATCACCCTTCCGAAACCTTCCAACCATGACTATTGACCCTCCTACTGACAATCAAGAACTACGTCTCGAAGATGAAACCCAAACTACAGAAAACCCAACCGAAAATCCTACCCCAACCCAGTTCCAAGAACTCTCTCAAAAAATGGCCGCCCTTCAAGAGGAACTAGCCCAGCAACGTCAGAAAACCAAAGCCCTAGCCGCTTTGTCAACCCAATCCGAAGCCGAGATTGCGCAACTAACCCGTGAGAATGAGTCTCTTAAGTCGCAGGTACAATCAGTGGCTTCAGGATCTAGGAACACGCCCATCCACGGCGGCATCCGAACACGCCTCGACATGGACAGTATCGAACCAACGCCTCCAAACGTTGCTAATCCGCCAGATGTCATGGCTCTTTTCCAGCAAACGCTCGACCGACACATGAAGATGATCGACGATCGCTTCAACAGGCTCCTAGGAGTCCCGCAACCGATCGAGAGAGAAGCGTCCGGCGGATTCGAAGAATCCCCGTTCGTCGAAGAAATCGCAAGGGTCGAGATCCCCAAGAAGTTCCATCTCTCCAACATGGCGACATTCGACGGCACCACCGATCCAGATGACCATATCTCTCTCTATAAACAAAAACTAATGGCTGCATCTGTTTCAAGGGAGAGCCGCGAGGCTATCATGTGCAAAAGCTTTGGCACGACCCTCGCGAGCCCTGCACTAACTTGGTTTATGCGTTTGCCTCAGGGAACGATCGCATCATTCGCGGATCTGGTTAACTCTTTTAAGAGTCAGTTCGCCAGTAGTCGGAAGCATAAGAAACAATCGAGTGACCTCTACCGAGTCACACAAAGGTACAATGAACCTCTCCAGAATTATCTCAACAGGTACAACAAAGAGAAAGTGGGAATCCCCCACTGCGACGTCACAACGTCTATCGAAGCCTTCCGACAAGGCTTGGTCAAAGATAGCAATCTCTACGACGAGATTACCAAGTACCCGTGCAAAAGTTTTGAAGATGTTCAGGCCAAAACTATGGCCGAGGTAAGACTGGAAGAGGACCGTGAGTCGCGTAAAGCCTCCCGCGGACCCGATCCATCCGATCGTAAACATTCCTCCGATAACCGTCGAGACAGACGTCCACATCCCTATTCTCGTAATCGAAACGAACCAAATTAGGTAAATTATTTCCAAGACAGGTCACAGGATTGGAGAGACGGCTCTGCGTTGCCTCCTAGGGTCCAGTCTTATAACTTCAACGTTTCCATGTCGGAGCTCATCAAGAGTTTCGACAAGTATGGAAAAGACGTAAGATGGCCCCGAAAGAGCGACCGACCGGACGTCAAGAAGGACATGAGTCGATGGTGCGAATTCCACGGCGACCACGGTCATTCGACCGACGAGTGCATCGCCTTGCGAAAGGAGGTCGCTAGGCTGCTCTCACAGGGTCTCCTACATGACATCATCTCGGAACGGGCAAAAGCCACCATAGAACGCCGAGATCAGGTAAAACGGAACAAACCCCCATCTCCTGTCCATACAAAAGTTGTCAATACCATTTCAGGTGGGTCCGACATATGTGGGAACACATACTCCGCGGCCAAGCGACACGCCAAGGAAAGCAAAGGCGACAAGCCCGAGGCATCGGAACTCAAACCAAGGAGGGCATCTAACCTTTCGACGGTCACATTCGACGAGTCCGACTCCGACGGGTCGGAAAGCCACCATGACGGACTGAAATGGGTCTGACTGAGAACGACCTAATCAAGAAGTTGACCCCACTGGTCGGGTTCAGCAGTGAGGTTAAACACACGATTGGTGAAATCATTCTGACCACATACGCTGGAGGAATCAACCAACAGGTTAAATTCTTAGTCCTAGACTGTCCATCTCCCTATAATTGTATCATTGGCAGGCCATGGATACACACTATGAAGGCAGTACCTTCAACATATCACCAGGTCATCAAGTTCCCTACTGAATGGGGGGTCCAAGAGATCAGAGGAGATCAAAGGACCGCAAAGGAATGCTACGTCGCTTCCATGAAGAATGCAGTCGAACACAAGACCGCATAGCAATCACAGAACGGCGAAGGACCTAGTCGATACGTCGAACCAGAAATGGAAAAACTCGACGAGATCGCACTAGATCCTTCAAAGCCAAACCAAACGGTAAGGGTCGGGTCAGACTTGGACGACTCGACCAGACGATAACTCCTTGACTTCCTCAGGGTCAATGCCGACTGTTTTGCATGGTCGCATGACGATATGATCGGAATATCTCCAAACGTTATTACTCATAAATTAAATGTAGACCCATCTCATCCCCCTGTCAAGCAAAAACGCAGGAAGTTCGCTCCCGAGCGGAACAAAATAGTCGACGACGAAGTCAAAAGCTTACTGGAAACAGGAAAAATCAGAGAAGTCCACTATCCCGACTGGCTAGCCAACGTGGTCGTAGTCCAGAAGAAGAATGACAAGTGGAGAGTCTGCATCGACTTCACAGACCTCAACAAGGCTTGTCCCAAGGACTCGTTTCATCTACCCCATATCGACGCCATGGTCGACGCCACGGCAGGGCACGAAATGCTCACTTTCATGGACGCTTTCAGCGGCTACAATCAGATCCTCATGGATCCCGACGATCAAGAAAAAACAGCGTTCATCACCAGTCAAGCTATCTATTGTTACAAAGTAATGCCCTTTGGTCTAAACAATGCAGGGGCTACGTATCAACGACTAGTCAACAAAATGTTCAAAGACCAAATCGGAGACACGATGGAAGTCTACATAGACGACATGTTGGTCAAATCCAAAAAGAAAGAAGATCACATAGACCACCTACGCGACAGCTTTGAGCTGCTCAAAAGGTACAACACGAAACTAAACCCTACTAAATGCTCTTTTGGAGTGTCGTCGGGGAAGTTCTTAGGTTACATGGTGACACAAAGAGGAGTAGAAGCCAGCCCAGAACAGATCAAGGCTCTCATCAACCTTCGATCCCCCCAATGTGTCAAAGACGTACAGAAGCTCACAGGTCGGATAGCAGCTCTGAACAGATTCATCTCCAAATCATCCGACAAGTGCAAACCCTTCCACGACGCACTCAAGAAGAACAAATCCTTTCAATGGACGGAAGAACACGAAACAGCATTTCAGAACCTCAAAGAATACTTGGCCAGTCCCATGTTACTGACCAAACCTAAAGGCGACGGGCCCTTATTTCTTTATCTTGCAGTGTCAGAGTCGGCCGTAAGCGTTGTACTGGTCAGAGAGGAAGACGGCAAACAGTCGCCAATATACTATGTCAGTCGGATGTTGTTACCAGCCGAAATGAGGTATTCGTCACTTGAAAAGCTCGTACTATCATTGGTAATGGCTTCGAACAAACTCAAACCATATTTTGAATCCCATACTATTACTGTTCGCACTAATCATCCCATGAGAGCTATCATGAGGAAACCTGAGTTCACAGGACGAATGACCAAATGGGCCATACACCTCAGTGGTTACGACATCGAGTATGAGCCTAGGACAGCGATCAAGTCGCAATCCTTAGCCGACTTTGTGGCTGATTTCAGTCCGACCCTAGAGCAAGAAGCCGCAAAAGAAGTGACACAACTACTCGCGAGAGACGAGACAGGTACATGGGAGCTCCACACAGATGGGGCGTCGAACGCCAGAGGATCGGGGCTTGGGGTCGTACTGAAATCGCCACAGGGGGACAAGATAGCTCAAGCTGTCAGATGTGAGTGGGATGCGACCAACAACGAAGCTGAATACGAAGCACTCATATTCGGACTCATCCTAGCTCGCGACCTAGGGGTCCGGGAGATCGAAGTCGTTTGCGATTCCTTGTTGGTCGTGAACCAAATACAGGGGTCGTACAATGCCAAAGATACCAGAATGATAGCCTACCTGGAGTTAGCCAAGAAACTGATCGCACAATTCCAGACATTCAACATCCGACAGGTGCCCAGGGATCTCAACTCCCAAGCTGACGCACTCGCCAATCTAGGATCCGTCCTAGACCCGAAAGAATTTCCACACATACCATTGGCCCACATCATGACGCCAGCCGTCCCAAGGACATCCGTCGAGTTAACAATACCACTCGAAGAACTCGTCGCCATGGAAATAGGCGACCGACCAGAAGAAGACATCATTGGCACCAATAACGACTGGACGCTACCTTACATCAGGTGGTTAAAAGACGGTATTCTACCCGACGACAAGATAGAAGCAAAAAGGCTCAAGGTACAAGCACTCTCTTACGATATCATTCACAATATCTTGTACAAAAGATCTGTTACAGGGCTACTCCTACGATGCCTTAAGACTCCAGAAGTCGGACGTATCTTACAATCATTACACGAAGGAGAGTGTGGCAACCACACCGGCGGACGAAGCCTCTCAGGAAAAGCCCTCCGAAACGGGTACTATTGGCCAACAATGAACCAAGACGCCATGAAATACACCAAGAAGTGCGACGCCTGCCAGCGGCATGCACCCGTCCATCATCAGCCTTCAGACTCCTCCATCTGACCCTGGCTCCATGGCCCTTCATGCGATGGGGAATGGACATCGTTGGAAAGCTTCCCCCCGCATCGGGTCAAAGAGTTTTCTTCCTTGCCATGACGGACTACTTCTCTAAATGGATCGAAGCCGAAGCCTACAGAGAGGTAAAAGATCAACACATCATTTCATTGATAAAACGCAATATCTTGTGCAAATTTGGCGTCCCATCAGAAATCGTGTGCGACAACGGTTCCCAATTCATCAGTCATAAGACTCGAGCCTTCTGCGACCAATGGAACATCAAATTGGTCACATCCACACCTCGGTATCCGCAATCCAACGGACAAGCCAAATCCAGCAATAAGATCATTATCAACAACCTCAAGAAATGCCTCACAGGGGCTAAAGGCAAATGGGCAGACGAACTCCCACTTATTCTCTGGTCCGACAGGACTACTCCAAAGAATGCGACCGATAGTGTGTTTAACTTCACCACTGAATCCGACTAGTGGAATCGATTTCTTGATTAGGTCATCTTTGCCCAGGCCCATCCCTTTGAGGGCGTCGAAGGTCAAGAGATTGGTCGAACTTCCTGTATCGATTAGTACTCTACGTATCAAACAATTCCCGATAGATAAAGAGATTACTAGACCATCGTGATGGTTTTCCGACCCGTCGGCATCGGACTCGTCGAATGTGACTGTTGGGAGGTCGGAGACCTTGGTTTGTCTGAACTCTGGCGTTTCGGGCTTACTGCCTTTGCTTTCTTTTGCATGTCGTTTGGTCGTGGAGTACGTGTTCCCACATACGTCTGATCCCCCTGAAATGGTATTGACAATTTTTGTATGGACAGGAGACGGGGGTTTATCTTGTTTTACCTGATCTCGTCGCTCCATGGTAGCTTTGGCTCATTCCGAGATTACGTCACGCAAGAGCCCCTGCGCGAGTAACCTGGCGACCTCTTTACATAAGGCGATGCATTCATCCGTCGAGTGACCGTGGAATTCGCACCATCTGCTCATGTCATTTTTAACATCCGATCGGTTGCTCTTTCGGGGCCATCTTACCTCTTTTCCATTTTTGTCGAAACTCTTGACAAGCTCTGACACGGAAACACTGAAGTTGTAAGATTGAACCCTGGGGGCAACGTTGGACCATCTCTCCAGTATTGGGACCTATCCTGGAAAGAGTTTACCTGATTCTGCTCATTTCGATTACGAGGGTAGGGGTGATGACGTCTGTCTCGACGGTTGTCGGAAGAGGATTTGCGATCGGATTGGTCGGGTCCATGAGATGCTTTTCGTGATTCGCGATCTTCTTCCAAACGTACCTCGGCCATAGTTTTGGCTTGGACATCTTCGAAACTTCTGCACGGGTACTTGGTGATCTCGTTGTAAAGATTGTTGTCCTTGATCAGACCTTGTCGGAAGGCTTCGATGGCGGTGGTGAAATCGCAATGGGGAATCGCGACTTTTCCTTTATTGTACCTATTAAGATAACTTCGGAGAGGTTCATTATACCTTTGGGTGATTCGATAAAGATCACTCGACTGCCTTTCGAGCCTCCGACTGCTGGTGAATTGGATCTTGACGGAATTGACTAGATCCGCGAACGAGGCGATCATTCCCTGAGGTAAATGCATAAACCAGGTCAGTGCGGGACCCGCGAGAGTCGTGCCAAAGCTTTTGCACATGACAGCCTCGCGGCTCTCCCTTGGAATAGATGCAGTCATTAATTTTTGTTTATAGAGAGAAATGTGATCATCTGGATCGCTGGTGCCGTCGAATGTCGCCATGCTAGGAAGGTGGAACTTCTTTGGGATTTCGACTCTGGTGATCTCTCCGATGAATGGATATTCCTCATATCCGCCCGACGCTTCCTTCTCGATCGGCTGTGGAACTCCGGGAATTCTAGCGATGCGATCATCAAGTGTCTTCATGTGCTGACTGAGCGTCTGTTGGACAAGGGCCAGGATGTCGGGAGGATTGGTAACCTGTGGTTCGTCGATTCGGGTCCCTGCTGACCCGATCGGTATGAAGAAAGTAATATTGTTAGTTGAAAATGGATTGACCAGAGGAGTTCGAGATGTACCCTCAGTATGTCCGAGACGCCGTACACCCGGGGGGGGGTCAGTTCGACGCTATCCATGTCAAGACGCGTCTAGATGTTGCCATGGATGGGCATCCGCCTGGATCCAGAAGCCATTGATTGTACCTATGACTTAAGAGACTCATTTTCACGGGTTAGTTGTGCAATCTCGGCCTCGGATTGGGTGGATAAGGTAGCCAAGGCTTTGGTCTTTTGGCGTTGCTGGGCAAGTTCCTCTTGTAGGGCAGTCATTTTTTAGGCAAGCTCTTGGAATTGGTTTGGAGTAGGGTTTCCGGTTGTGTTTCCTTGAGCTTGGGTGTCATCTTCGAGGCGTGGCTCCTCGGTACTAGTAGGTGGGTTGATGGTCTTGGTTGGAAGGTTTCGATATGGTGATCGGCAAGTTGCCCCACGGTGGGTGCCAAATTGTTTTGGGGCGAAAATATCGGATGACCTAAATCGTTTTAGACGGGGTAACGAGTCGACCGGGTAGTAAAAATCAATCCAAACCAGATAAATGATCAACCAAGCAGAGAATATATACGAAATAGCAATGTAATTTGTATATTAATTGATGATTGAATCAGATCGAAATACAACTTATCCTTAGAGAATATAGGGTCGGGTCTTGTCCGACAGGCGTTTTGGTGATTTGACCGGCAGCGATCGGGTAGTATTCCGGGGAGTTTGAGCTAGAGCGGGTGTACTCATAAGACTTCCGAAGAGTAAGTCGGTAGAAGCCGGGCGTAGACAGGCGTATCTTCGTTGTCTTCTTTGTGGTCTATTTATGGTAATCTTATCTTGTGTCTGTTACTATATTGTTTGCAATATCTTCTATTAATTCTGGGCGAGATCTTCGGGATTTGCTCTTGATTGCTAGCATAATCTCTGTGTTTAATGTTGTTTCCGTTGCCATCGATCGAGCAATTAATGCCCTGGGCGAGATCTTCGGAGCTGGTCGGATCCCACGCATCTGAGGAATGTCCGTCGCTTCCCTCCAGTTCTCTCTGGCCTTCGACTTTGTTTGGATCTTGGCCCAATTCGTTTGTTTCGATATCGTTGGAGGATGTTGGGCCCAACAAGTACAATGTGATGAAAGGAGTAACTTTTTCAGCAGTTCCAAGGAGATTTTTATAGTGTTCAACAAAGGCAACAACAATTTCCACTTTGGAATTGAGGATAGAGTTATCATTGATTTTGATGGACAAGGTAAAGGAGGAATTCCTCCTTATCTGGATATGCTTGAAAAAGAATTCAATGCACTGATCTGAGAATGTGAACCACTTTATCTTAGCAATTTGACTGATGGTTGTACTGAGGGTGCACATGGAGAATCTTAAGGAGGAAAGAGTTTCGTATTCTAAGAGAATAAGAGCCGGGTCATGTGGCCAAGTTTACAGCTACAATTGGATGTTGTGGAGAGAAAGTTCTTGCTCTTTTATGTGTTCCTTCAATGTAACATCTAAGTCCGGCAATGTGACCCAAATCGTTATCTCCTCAAGGCATGATAGATCCAAAACCATTCCTTCTTGCCAATGGTGAAAGACGAGCGGCTTAGCACCAATGTTCCAGGGTGCTCGTTCCAATATAGCAGTCAAGTCGTCCTCTCTTTCAAAATGAAAGATAAAGAGGCCGTTATCCTTCATGTGCATACAAGGTAGTGCAATGTCCGTCCAATGGTTACCAACATATTTCATTTGGTGACCATCTCATCTATGTCGTTCCTCGTGAAATCAATAATTCCATTTTTGATTCCTTCTACATAGCTCAACGGTACTGCCTTGGGCTCTGGCTTACGACCTCTCACCGTATTGGCAAAGGTACGAGAGGGACCTGCAGGTGTAGGAGCAAGTGGTCAGAGTGGGGCGTTTTCAAGAGTACCGAGAGAGGGACCAATGGGAGAAGGAGAATTTGGTTGCAAGGTGTTGACATTAGGGGGTTGAGCCGGTAGAGGGGAGATTTAAGGGGGATTGGGTTCAAGGTTAGGAGGTTGAGTGGTTGATATGGGAGGAGGCATTAAGGATAAGAGCTGAGTTGGTAGAGGGGAAGAGTAGGGGAGAGGCAGAAAATCGTCAGTGGATTCAGCTAAGTGTGGGAGGGGAATAGGGGAAGAGTGAGGAGTGTTAGGTTTAGAAGGTAAGATCATCTATGTTGGAGTGGATTCAGCTAAGAGATTTAGCAATCTCAAAAGAGGAGGTAAGATCATCTATGTTGGAGTTGTTTTTAAGGAGTCGGGAGTTGTTCGAGGAAATAACGATGGAGGGTATGAGGAGGAAAGGGCTATCGTCACCATCTTCCACATTGGGGGAGGGGGGTCAGAGGTGGAGGAGGAGGGTTGGGCGCTGCCGGAGAGGATGGAGGGGATTTTGCAAGATTGGATCTTGTTCTTCCCCTTCTTTTTTCCACTACCCGTAGTTAGGAAGTAGGCGGCAAAGGTGTAGCTAAGGCCAGCGCGGTGCCGCCGTGCCGAAACCCTAACAATAAGGGGAAACAGAAGCACTCAACTTACTTTGGGAAGGGCGCGTGAGTCATGTTCTTCCAATACTAATATGTTGAATCTTCTATAGTATATAATGTTGAATATGATTGTAAGTTTAACATTGACTTAATTTTGTGAGAAGTTTTTGTTAAATAATAAATTAATAAGGAAATTAAATGGGAATCCAACGAAAAAATATGTGGAGAAGGTAAATGGGAAATATAAGACGACCATGAGGATTCCCTAACGGGGATGGGAACGAGGGTGATTTTTATTCCCTGGCGGGAATAGGGATGGGGACAGGGAGCTAAAACTTAAATGGGGATGGGAACAGAGAGGGTAGTCCCTACCCCAAACCCACCCCATTGACGTAGCTGAATGCGATGGTTCATTCTAAAACTTGTATTCAACATTTCAACTATAACAACAAACTATCAGAACAAGTTAAAGCCTCTGTTATACATGGGTATAATAATTGCAAGTAAAATCATATTTGATCTTTTTGAATCAGATGATAGGAACGTATGCTTTTCATAAAAACTAATGATCAACGAAATATATTAGAAAATAAATGCTCGAACAACTCCAACATAGATGATAGGAACGTATGTGTTTTGGGGCGAAAAGATCAAACCGACCTGAATCGCCTTAAGAAGGGCAACTAGACAATAGTAATATTGATTATATCTGAATGATCCAAATCAAACAAAGATCTAGACGAAATAAGACTAAATAGACGCAAAGACAAGCTTATCTCCTTCGAATAAGAGACTGGTCGGATCAAAAGATCCAATCGTCGGTCGCTTGAATATTGAAATGAAGATCCGAGCTAGAGAGCAATGATGAGTGCAAGCAAGAGAGTAGTAGATAGTGGTTTGTATTTTGTCAGATTAGTGTCCTTTACAATGATCCTAAATCATCTTATATACACATTTAATTTCCAAGGATTAGCTAAACTAGCCATTTGTCATCCGTGATCTTCCGAGTTTGTCGGTTTTGATTACCAGATGGCCACGATCTTACAATATTTATGATTGATTACATGGGTTGTAATTAATGCATGGTCCGATATATTAATCCACACAATCTGGGGCTCAATAACTCCTCAGATCCGTCGAGGCCGAGATCTTCGCTCGTCGCTTAATCAGACGATCATTCTAGAAGGGAATGCTTCTTCGTCCACTGGGCCACTCTGGTGGTGGTCCGTTAAGGATGAGACCCAACAATAGCCCCAAAAAATTGAATTGGGCCGGAAGCAGCTGCTGAGGGACGGTTTGATTTTTTCCAAAGCCTCCTCCGAACGTGATCTCCCTCTTACCGATTCTACTATAATGGATCGATGACGTGGTGCTTTCCCATTGGTCAACAGGTTTGACCGTGAGCGGGCAGTTTTCCCATAAATGGAAGTCACTTCCCTTTCTTTTCACCATCCTCTTTTTACTCATGAAGGGTTTCTGGTTCAAAGGTAAGAGCTTTTTCAAATTTTCTACCGTTTCTTTTCGAACAATGTCGCTTCCGAGATCAAAGAAGTCCAAAGCTTCGTCTTCTGGTGTCGGCAAGAAAGATAGCGATTTCTCCCCCTCGAATCTCCTTAGCCCGGAGGATTCCTTAGTCGGGACCTTGACTCAGTCGGAGTTGGATACGATTCTAGAAGTAGGCCAGTTCCCTTCCGAAACGGTTTCTCGCCTCCCTTTGCCCCAAGAACGTGCCGACTGGTGTCGCAATGGATGGGTTTGCTTTTTTGAGTATCCCTTCAGAATAGGTCACTCTTTCCCTTTTTCGAGCTTGGTGAGGAACTTCTTGTCTGTTCTTAATCTTGCCTCATGTCAGGTGATGCCACATGTGTGGCGTCTCCTTAGGGTAGTTGATCTTTTGGTGTCCAGTGTCGAGGTCGATTTTGATTTTGATGCTCTTTGGTATTCATATTACCTAAGTAGTCGAGGTTCTTCTCACTTTCAATTGCGCCTTAGGTCAGACAGAGAACCAATCGCCCTAAATCTCAACGTTAACGACGGATGGATGTTGCGATTTTTCTTTGTTGAGAGGAGGTTGCTTGAGGGGGGATTCGACTGCTCTTTCTTGCGTGACGTCTGGAGGACATCAGGTATTGTATTAGCCTTTGAGACTTTGTGTTTTGATGTCTTGTTAACTTCTGCTCACGTGTGTCTATTTTCAGTGTCGAGTCTAGAAGAGAAGACGGATTCCAATTTCGCCGCGGTTACTGAAGTTATACTTGCTTTTTCGGAGGCCGACAGGTCGTTCAAGAACGTGAATTGTCTAACCCTTAGTCCTCTGATCATGGTGACTTCGTCCACTTCTGTTATCGAATGCACTTGTTTGCTCCTTCAAGTATGCGTATGGGTGGTCTTTGGAGTGACCATATGTTTATATGTTTGTGCTTGCCTGACAGTATCTCGGGGCACGAGGTTGAGTACTCGCTTGTCCGGAAAGAGTCTCTTGGATCAAAAGTTGTTGGTGGCAAAAGCTTCTTTGTCGGAAAAAGGTGAAGCTAAAGCCCTTTCGAGGGTCATCACCTTAGATTCGCCGTCGTCTAAAACTTTAGGGGTGAAAAGGAAAGCGATTGGTGCTCCAGGGCTTCCAGTGGGCATGATGAGGGGAAGAGATTTGGAAGAGTTGCTCCACACTTTGGATCCGGAAGCTAAGAAGGAGATCGGTGACTTGCACCCTATTGATTGTATTGACGAGGCTGGAGCGGCCGCTTGGCGAGTAAGTGAAAAAAGATCTTGTATGAACTTTTCTGCTAATACATGCGTTCTCGTTTTATTACTTATGTCTTTTTACATTGTTTGTTTGTAGGCTCTCCAATACTCAATCATCTAAAGGTTGAAGGTCAACTAAAGGTTGCCAATGGGCGCATCAAGGCCGTTGAGGGCAAGCAAGCATTGGCCAAGAAGAAGCTGGCGGAGGTGCAAGCCCGACTCGTGGAGCTTGAGAGTAGTGTTGAAGAGGTCCGTGTGAAGGATGCACATGTCGCCACCGATGTGGGGACATATTTCTACCTCAAGTCTCGTATTGAAATGATGGAAGAGTATGCCGCGGGGGCTCATTCGACTTGGAAGATTGAGGACACGGGGGCATTTATGGACCTCTTGTATCCTTATGGCAATCCGGCCAACGAGCTGTTTAAATTGATGGGCCTTGGAAAAGGCAAACAGAGGGAGGAGGACGATACTGAAGCGGTTGAAGGAGACATCGGGGATGTATCCAAGGAACTTCCTGAGGCGACCGTGGGTCAAGATGTTGTTCTTGTGGAAGTTAATCAGGCGAGTCCTAACTTTGTTTGATAAACGACAATGTTTCTTTTTGTGTGCCATGAACCCTTTACTTTAAATGTTGGGACAGTGTGTTGTGCCCCATCGTGGCGATGGGATGGATAATGTTTTGGCGACCCATCCACCACTGTGGGTCGCGTATTTTGTAAATAGTTTAGTATTTGTCACGTACCTTGTGTTTTTCTTGTGTGCTTTTTTGCAGGTGGACTTTTCCAATCGCGCCTTGGCCGTTAATGCAAAATGTTTGGTCGCGACGACCTGTGATTGTAAATGTTAATTGACGGGGCTAGAAATGCGCAATGCAAATATCGTTGATTAGCCTAGTCAAAGTAAATGTCCTAACAGACCTACTAAACAGATGTATAGTAAGTAAGTAAGGGTCGAACCCATAGGGAAGATCTGATGCAATATGCAATTGTGATTGACAAGTAACAATAAAGGGGGGTTTTAGTAATCAAGCAGAGCAAAGCAAACAAGTTTAGTTGATGAGAAAATATGATTGGGAAAGTAGTCCTACTAGAACGAGATCCACAATACAGAGATATAATTTGATCACAGAAATCTATTCAATCCAAGTTATTTTACTATTCTTATAGTTGTTCCCACCTTGATCTTAAGTACTACCAATTCTCACAGTTGTTGATAGACTTATCACTACATCAATGGAAAAGTACCTCCGATTCTCACAGTTGTCGGTGTACTTTACCACTAACACAGCAATAGCAATGCACACAAGGATATAGGATACATGCAAATAGAAGGTGCTTCCTTACTACTTAACATGCAAATGATTCTCACTCACGATTGCACGCTTGTATTCCACTATACGCAACAATCGTGTATGCTACTAGATATGCACTCGTATTCCACTATATGCAAATCCTAGCAATTGATAAAAAGTATTCAACCTAGTTGATCAGGCTATGAAGAATAACAATAAATCAGTATTCAATATTACCAAGAGAATCAAACCAACACTTATAAGAATAAGAATAAGGAATAGAAATCTCACAAACACATCAGCTGTATTGCTTCAAATGTCTAGTAGAACAAGGGGGGAGTTAGTTCTCCATTCAGATGAGAATGAAAAACTAATGAAAAGTAAAACTGTGTACGAAGTAAAGTGAAAAAGTAGTCTCTCTGGGGCGTGTCTCTCTTCTCAAGACCTAGGAAGAAGTCTTATATAAGTTTTTGGAAAACTAGGTTAAAACTAACGAGAATAACAAAGGAAACAAAATAATAAAACTAAGGAAATCCAAAAATGCATAAAGGGAAATAAATGTCTTCTGGCCGCGAGGCGTTGAACAGGCCACCGCGGGGCGGTGAGATCCACCGCGGGGCGGTGAGTTCCACCGCGGGGCGTCAGGCTCCCACCGCGGGGTGGTGGCTTCCTCTTGGCGCGACCCTCAATCTTCTCTGAGAACCACCGTCGGGTCGCGGTGATTCTGGCGTAGGGCGGTGACGTCGCCCCACTCCTCTTCAGCTCTTCTTCTCGTCTACTACTCTTCATTACTACCAAGTGTTGGTAGTCTTCTCCATGTATGCTTCAGCAGCTCCATCTCCATCCTCATGTATCCATCTAAGCTGTAAATCCTGGGATATCTTCACTTCTCTCCATAACTTCTGGATCACAGACTTATCCTAAAAACCACTCATAAACTCCTCTCAATCATGTAATAACTACTAGTAAAGGTGTATGAAATAACACCTATAAAATTCCCCCATACTTAGACCTTTACTCGTCCCGAGTAAGCTAAAGAAAAACCTACTCTCTCAATAAACACCAAGGTCTCAGAAAGTACAAGAAAACATGACACCGGCAATTACAACATATCAACAATAAGCTCCAGACAACCAAAATAAGTGATGCAAAGATAATTCCAATCCTAACTCCAATCTAGCTCCTTATCGCTCCAGAGTGGCCTACCCGAACTCCTTATACCACCTCTTCTTATGACGCCTTGCCAAGAATAATGAGCAATCCTAAAATCACTCTTCTTCTTTTTTGCTCCTCTTGCCAAGGCGCCCTTTCGGGTTTTCACCAAGCCACTCATTTCATTTTGCTAGATATCTCACATATACTCACATCACTCCAGTCCAATATTGCCCCGGTCTATACCAGTCGGACTACCTGATTTTTACCTGAACTGCCCTTTCGGGTTTTCAGCTCATCCCAGGATTTTGATTGCCTTTTTTCATATCTTTTTGGCTTTTTTTTTAAAATAAGATACTCAAACGGAAATTATAGAACACAAAACAAAACAACGCTATATACACTAGCTAGATAGATAGCAAGTCTAAATCCCTCCCCTATACTTAAACCGAACATTGTCCTCAATGTAGAAAAGAGAACAAGCAAATGAAATAGGGGAAGGAGAAATAAACTCACTGTGGGCCTGATGGTGGTGGTGGTGGGAACCTCCCAAAGTAGTCCCTCATATGAGCGTCCACAGCGTCCAGACGCTCATCTATATCAGCACGGAACTGGGTCTGCCAAGTCTGCAGACCGGTCTCTACTCGGGTGTTCCAGTGAGTCTGGTGCACTGAGAATGCATCAAATCTTGCATACAACTCCTGCCAAGGTGTGGCAGGACTGTACGAAGATGAAGGCGCATCAAACTGGGTAGGCATAGGATCATCCCCACCCACAGAATCAGCAGCAGCAGCCTCAAAACCAGCACTAGGGCCCTCTCCAAACGGACCCGAAGGAGCAGCAGCAGGGGTAGCGTCGGTCATAACTCTGCTATCACTGGGAATCCACCAATCCTCAAATGAAGGAGAATAAGTGAAAACCTGGGGAAGAATCAGAATGTGACCGTCGTATGAAGACCAAACTAAATCACCATCCCTGCCCAGTGGCTTCAGCATCGAGCACACCTTCATGTGCGCCATATCATACACCGCGTGAGCAACAGGTCGAGGAATCCGATCGGTAGCTATAATGTCAGCACAAAGAAGGGTGATCAAACCACCCCCACAAATATCACGTGGCTCACCATCACGAATCCTCTTTAGGGAACCCAGAAAGAGGGTAGCCCAACACGGCGTGTACGTAACAAGCTCCAAGATGCTCAAAAACCACTGGAAATCCTTCAAAGGGACCTTGCCATCATCATCATGGCCAAAGAAATCTCTCATCATCACCTTGTGGATCAACCTTAGGCAAGGGTTCACCAGCTTCGAGTTCACTTCATGACCCTTCCTGAACGTCCTATACGTGTGACAAGGCCGGAAACCGGTGTCGTTTTCCTGTCAAAGAAATCCTAATTCACCTACTACAGAGTATAGCAAGCAAGTCAGGGTTGATCCCACAGGGAGTCAGTTATCTGTATGCAATAACGTGTGACTAACAAGTAACAGGGGGGTTTTAGAGTAATTGCAAAATAACAAAGACGCAAGATCTAACAGAGGATGAAATATTCCACTAGACAAATATCCACACAGCAGATGAAATAGGTTGATCACTGAAAACTATTGTTCCAAGTTCTTTTTACAATCTTATAGTTGTTCCCACCCTGATCTTAAGTACTATCGATTCTCACAGTTGTCGAAAGACTTATTACCCTATCAATGGGAAAATACCACTGACACAGGTGTCGGCAAACTTTACCACTAACACAGCAATAGCAATGCACACAAGGATATAGGATACATGCAAATAGAAGGACACCCTACTACTTAACATGCAAATAATTCTCACTCACGATTGCGCGCTCGGAACCCCTATACGCAACAATCGTGTTTGCCACTAGATATGCACTCGGAACCCCTATATGCAAATCCTAGCACTATGATAGATGTCGAAAAACCTAGTTAGCTACGCTAGAAGAATCAACATAAACCAATAGATAATATGCTCAAGAGAATTAAACCAACTTTATAAGATATAGAACAAGGAATAGAAATCTCACAACCAATTCATTGCAGTGCTTCAATTGTCTAGCGAAACAAAGGTGTTTAGCTCTCCATTCGTTCAAACCCTAGAAGTGGAATGAATAATAGAGAGGACCGAACTCCTTACAAAAACTAGAAAAGGTTCTTAAATAGGTTTTAGAAAACTAACCTAGCAAATAAGGAAAGTAAATAATAACAATTGTAAAGTCGAAAATACAAAAAAGCAAATAATTCAACGCTGGCCACGAGGCGTCGTCCTCCACCGCGGGGCGGTGAGTTCTACCGCTGGGCGGTGGCTTCGCTGTGATGCCCTTCTCTGCGATTCACCTCCGGGCCGCGGTGGCTTGTGGCGCGGGGCGGTAATGGCCAGCTTCTTCAATCTTCTTCATCTGCTCTCCTGTACTACCAAGTAATGGTAGCCTTCCTCCATGAATTCTGAGCAGATCTTCTCCTCCATCTTCCATCATCTCCACTAAGCTGTAAATCCTATGATATCTTCACTTCTCAACTATTCTTCTGGATTACAGACTTAGCCTATATCTATTCCAAAACTCTGTCTAAAACATGTCAATAATCACTAGTTAAGGTGCCTGAAATGGCACCTATCAAATATCCCCACACTTAGACCTTTACTCGTCCCGAGTAAATTAGAACTAATCATACTCCACTCATCAAACACCAAGGCCTCAGGAAGTGTGCGCACACATGATACCAATGACTACAACAACTCAACATTCAGCTCCAAACAACCAAAATAAGTGACGCGAGATAAATCTATTCCTAACTCCTGTCTAGCTCCTTATCGCTCTAGAGTGGCCTACCCGAGTCCTCCTTATGACTCCCCTTCTTATGACGCCAACCTTCAGAATGATCCTAAAATCACTCCTGTTTCTTTACGCGCATCTTGCCTAGGCGTCCTTTCGGGTTTTCACCTAGCCACTCATTTCATTTTACTAGACATCTCACATGTTCTCACATCACTCCAGTCCATTTTTGCACCGGTCTATACCAGTCGGACTACCTGCTTTTTACCTGAACCGCCCTTTCGGATTTTCAGCTCATCCCAGAATTTCGATTGCCTTTTTCAAGTTTTTTTTTTTTTTTAATTGCTCGAATCTAAAATGAAATGCAATAAATATAATTTGTACACTAACTATGAAATGCAGTAAGTCTAAATCCCTCCCCACACTTGAAACACACATTGTCATCAATGTAGAGACGAAGACAAAACTGAATAGGGGGGAAAGAAAATAAACTCACTGAAAAGGTGGATACGGTGGATAGCTCGGCGGAGGTGGATACCGACCAAAGTACTGCTCCTGCATGTATGCCTCAGCGGAACTCAACATGCTCGTGATGTTGCTCTCAATATCGGTCTGCAAGGTCTGCAGGCGAGTCAGCATCATACCCATATTCTCAGCGTGCCGACACAGAGAGAAGGCCTCAAAACGAGCGAACACCTCATCCCAAGGGGTCTCAAATGTCGAAGCAGAGGAGGCAGCAACATAGGAGAAGGGCTCGACGTCCATCGGCACAGTAGCAGACGGTGGTGGATCAGTATCCATAGGGACCGCGGCCCGGGGACTATCCTCAGACTCAGAAGAAACAACCTCAGCGTCCGACGGGATGAACCACTGCGTGAAATCCCGCGGATAGGTAAATTGGCGAGGAAGGCGCAGCACGTGTCCTCCATAAGAGCACGAGAGGAACTGATCAGAGGAGCTGTTCAGCATACCACACCGTCGCAGACAAGGGATGTCGTAGCGAACAGGCATGATCGGCTGAGGAATAGTACATGTCTAAATCCTGGCCGCAGCAACCAAGGTGATCAGACCTCCCTGAACAATATCTCGCGCCGCACCCTCCCGAATCCTCTTCAGCTCGTGCAGCCATATCATAACCCAACCAGGAGTCTCCTCATCCAAAGGGTCGATCATCGGAGAGAGCACAGCAAGGCTCTTCAGAGAGGTCTTCCTATCCTCCACACTTCCACAAAAGGACCACATCAGCATTGTATAAACTAAGCGGAGACAAGGGTGCACGAGCTTGTTGCTGGTCTCCTTCCCCTTTTGATAAGTGGACATTCCAGTAGCGGTAGTCCAGAATTCTCTAATGTCAGCCTCATTGGGACCCTGCTTCCACCCAGCAGTAGGTGGTCTCGACACACCCAACAACTCCCTGATTTCTTCCACTGGCATTTCGTAAGCCCGTCCCTCATACTTAAACATGATGCCCGTCAGCACCTTGCGCACTTCACCATTAATAGTGTGCCTCTCAATATATCTAGACAAGGTGGCGATGAATTGGTAACAAAGCTCAGGGAATGCAGGCGCACACTTGTCCAGAAAACCACCCAATCTCATCCTATCCAAGCACAGTTGGACCATCTCTAACAAACCCAACGCAGCCAAAGCTCCTCTATCAAAGAAGCGAGGCGGGTGCACAGGTCTCGCCGCAACCACATCATACGCCTCATTCTCCTCTATAGTCATGCCAACCTTCCTAGCTCTCGGCATAATGAAAGTAATTGAAATGCATTGGGGTCAAAGAGCTAGGCAAAGAGGATTCACATACCAAAGACGGGGTCACCAACGAGTCACCGCGGGGCGGTATAAATCACCGTGGGGCGGAGATGAAGGTCAGGTACTTCCACTGAAAGGTATCTCCGGGTCACGGTGGGGCTGCCACGGGGCGGTGCTATTCACCTTCTTCTCCAAATCAAAAACCACGACTCGCGCGAGGCGGCACTGTTGCAACACGAGGCGGCCACTGTTCGATCGCTCCTCTTTCACCCTCCGATGAGCCTAAACAACACTCAACTTCCTCCAAGCACACCTCCAAAACTGCAAAACGCCTCCCTTCTACTAAATAACACCATGGGGTGGTCGAATGGGTATAGTGTGGTGGTATGGGAATGGGGATTTAAAATTGGGTTCAAGTATCTTCCACTACCAAGGCTTAGAACAAGGGAGAGTTGGGGGTTTGAGGTGTTAGGTTGAGGGTTTGAGAGGGAAAAGGAGAGTGCGGCAGAGGGAGAGAGAATGGAGGAAAAAGAATGAGGGGATTAGGGTCTGGTGGGAGTGTTTAATGGGCAATGGACGTAAGTACCAGGTACCGGACCGTGGGGCGATCCAACTGACACCGTCAAATCCTTCGTATCCAACTTGGAAAATATTTTTGAAAACAAAACATTTTTTTTTCAAATCGGGATTGAGTGAAATTACCCAGGCTTCACCGCGGGGCGGTGAAGTTTGCCGCGGGGCGGTCGTGAAGTTCCTGGGGAGGTAACCTCGCCTCCATTTACTTTCGTACCTGAAATGTTAGCAGCAGGCGAACGAAACAAAGCAAAAGAAACTACGAAAAAAAAAGTCTAAGGGAAGAAGAAATGAGAAGAAAAGAAAAAGGGAAAAGAAAGAAAGAAAGAAAGAAAAAAAAAACCTTGGGTTGCCTCCCGAGCAGCGCCTTGGTTAACGTCGTTGGCTCGACGCAGGTTGTGGCCTATCAGGTGGTTTCAGCTTCAGGGGCCTCAAAACTTACCGCATCAACATGGTTCGGGTTAAAGCCTTCATAATAAGGTTTCAACCTGTGGCCATTCACTTTGAAAATGTTGTATGTCTTGGGGTTAATCAGTCCAATGGCGCCATGGGGGTGTACTTCAGCAATTTCATAAGGACCAGTCCACTTGGATCTCAGCTTCCCAGCGAAGAGCTTAAGCCGAGATTGAAAAAGGAGGACCTTATCCCCTGGCTTAAAATCCTTTCTCAGAATTTGCTTGTCATGCCACTGCTTGGTTTTCGCCTTATAGCTCACAGAGTTCTCATAAGCCTCAAGGCGCAACTCCTCTAGTTCTTGCAGCTGCAGCTTTCGGAAATCTCCTACTTCGTCCAGTTGCATGTTGCATTTCTTTATTTCCCACCACGCTTTATGCTCAAGCTCTACAGGGAGGTGGCAAGCTTTTCCAAATACCAACCGGAAAGGAGACATTCCTATCGGACTCTTGAAATCTGTGCGATATGCCCACAGCGCATCATTGAGTTTGGTACTCCAATCCCTCCGATTAGCTGCCATTTTTTTCTCCAGTATAGATTTAATCACTTTGTTGGAGTTCTCGTCCTATCCATTAATTTGAGGATGATAGGCCGTGGAGATTCTCTGGGTAACGTGATACTTCTTCAGTAGTACAGTCACTGTCTTGTTGCAGAAATGGGTTCCCCTGTCACTAATTAAAGCTTTGGGTATCCCAAATCTTGAGAAAATGTTCTCCTTAAAAAAACCTGCCACCACTTTAGAATCATCAGTCCTGGTGGCCTTTGCTTCCACCCACTTGGAAACGCAGTCCACCGCAAGAAATATATAAAGATTCCCATGAGAGCTAGGAAAGGGTCCCATAAAGTCCATACCCCAAACATCAAAGACCTCACAAAAGATTAATGATGATTGTGGAATTTCATTCCTTCTGGTGATATTTCCAACCCTTTGGCATCGGTCACATGATTTACAAAAGGCGTAAGCATCCCGAAAGATGTGTGGCCAATAGAATCCTGTCTCCAATACTTTCCTAGCAGTCCTATTTGCTCCAAAATGACCCCTACATGCTTCAGAATGACAAAAGTTAAGGACAGATTGTACCTCATTGTCTGGAAGGCATCGGCGCACTACCTGATCGACACAATGCTTCCATAGGTAGGGATCATCCCACACATAATGACGGGCTTCTCTTCGTACCTTTGCCTTTTGAGCTCTGGTGTAATCCGGGGGTAGTTCCTCTCGGACCAAATAGTTTACGATATCTGCGTACCATGGTCTGAAAGAACGGATTCCGAAGACGTCCTCGGCTATGTGAGGAGAGGAGACAGAAGTGTCTACCGAGTAAAGTGTGACACCGGAGATGTTACTGCGGGGCGGTACTGTCGCCGCAGGCCGCGGTGAGCTTTCCTGGTTCTCAGGTAAATATGCCGCCGGGTCGCGGTGGGTGTCACCGCGGGGCGGTGGATCCTCTAGCTTCTCACTGGTAACAGATCGCCGGGTCATGGTAGTGGGGACCGCGGGGCGGTGGGCACTTGCTGAACTTTCCTTAATCATAAAGAGTGTGTCA
Source organism: Rheum nobile (assembly GCA_027886185.1). Lineage (NCBI taxonomy): Eukaryota > Viridiplantae > Streptophyta > Magnoliopsida > Caryophyllales > Polygonaceae > Rheum > Rheum nobile. The sequence continues at coordinate 4,426,850 of WOAB01000697.1, read as the reverse complement.
TCTGGGAAGGTTCCGTGAATGGGGCTCTGTTCTCCGGGCTTATCTTCCTCATGTACGAGCCTACTCAGGTGATCAGCTACTAGGTTCTCCGCTCCCTTCTTATCACGGATCTCCATATCAAATTCAGTGAGAAGGAGAACCCATCGGATTAATCTTGGCTTTTCTTCTTTCTTTGTCATTAGGTAACGAAGAGCAGCATGATTTGTATAGATAATCACCTTGACTCCCAAAAGATATTGCCTAAACTTCTCCAAGGCAAAGACAACTGCCAGCATTTCCTTCTCGGTGGTGGAGTAGTTCCTCTGGGCTCCATTCAGCGTCATGGAAGCATAATGAATTACGTGGGAGGCATGTCCCACTTTCTGTCCTAGAACTGCTCCAACTGCATAGTCACTGGCGTCGCACATGATCTCAAATGGGCGAGACCAGTCAGGTGCCTGAATGATAGGCGCACTTGTCAGGCGTTCTCTCAAGCAATCAAACGCCTTCTTACACTCATCAGTGAACGCATAGGTCACCTCCTTCTTCAGTAGCTCGCATAGGGGTGAAGATATCTTAGAAAAGTCCTTGATAAATCTTCGGTAAAAACCTGCATGACCTAAAAAGGAACGCACTTCACGCACATTAGTAGGATAAGGCAAAGACTGAATTACATCAATCTTCGCCTTATCGACCTCAATACCCCTAGCAGAGACGATATGACCAAGTACTATACCTTGTTCTACCATAAAATGACACTTTTCAAAATTCAAAACCAATTTGGTTTCAACACATCTTTTAAGTACGAGTGCCAAATGGTTTAAACAAGAATCAAAGCTAGTCCTATGCACTGTAAAGTCATCCATGAATACCTCAATAAATTTCTCAACATATTCAGAGAAGATACTAACCATACATCGTTGAAATGTACCGGGTGCGTTACACAATCCAAATGGCATTCTGCAGTATGCAAAGGTGCCAAAGGGACATATAAAAGTGGTTTTCTCTTGGTCTTCTGGCGCAATGGATACCTGAAAATATCCTGAATACCCGTCGAGAAAGCAGTAATAGGGGCGCCCGGTAAGGCGTTCTAGCATTTGATCAATAAAGGGCAGGGGAAAATGGTCTTTCCGAGTTACCGCATTCAGCTTACGGTAGTCAATGCACACCCTCCATCATGTGGTGGTCCTTGTGGGAACTAATTCTCCTTGTTGATTCTCCACTATAGTGATACCTCCTTTCTTAGGAACAACCTGGGTTGGCCTTACCCATTGGCTATCTGAAATAGGGAAGATCATATCATCTTTGAGGAGTTTCAGTACTTCTTTCTTGACCACTTCCATCATTGGAGGGTTGAGCCTTCTCTGTGGCTGCCTGGATGGTTTTGCTCCATCTTCGAGTAGGATCCTATGCATACAAGTTGAGGGACTTATCCCTTTTATGTCTGTAATGGTCCATCCTATCGCAGTCTTGTACTCCCTGAGCACGCCTAAAAGCTTCATTTCCTGGTCTGTAGATAGCTTACTAGACACAATGACTAGCAGAGTGTCGTTGGCTCCAAGAAAGGCGTACTTGAGATGATCCGGCAATGGCTTCAACTCAATCTCGAGGGCCTGTTCAACAGAGGGAACAAGCTTCAAGCTCGGATTTAGTAAAGTGGGGCCAACGCCCAAAGGGTCTAAAGGATACTTACCATATGCATCCAGCTGAGCTATGACTTTCTGCATGTTAGATGGCAAAGAGTATTCCTCATGGGACAAATCCAAATTATTCTCAACAATGGATTGCAACTCATCACGACCAGAAATATCAAATACATCTTGTGCGATAGAGTCAATCACATCAATTGAGCATAAAGAATGGTTTTCATTGGGGTGTTTCATAGCTTCATATATGTTATATTCCACCTTCTCCCCATCAAATTCCATGGAAAGTGTCCCACTTTGCAAATCAAGTTTAGTCTTAGTAGTTTTCAAAAATGGCCTACCTAACAGTATAGGGGTTGCCTTTGTATCTGTTTCCATATCTAAGACATAAAAATCAACAGGGAATATCAATTTATCAACCATAACAAGAACGTCCTCTACTACTCCTCTAGGGTAGACACTAGACCTATCAGCTAATTGAATTACAATTCATGTTTCTTGCAGAGGTCCAAGTCCAAGAGATTCATAGAGAGAATAGGGCAAAACATTAATGGAGGCACCAAGATCAAGCATAGCTCTTTCAAACTTAGTGTCACCAATAATACAAGGAATGCTCCACATACCTGGATCGCCGCACTTCTTTGGCATACGCCTCTGGAATACAGCGGATACGCGTTCGCTAACCTTGACTTTTTCCTTGCCCTTCAGCTTCTGGTTTCTTCTGATGGTGCATAGCTCCTTTAGAAACTTAGCGTACCTCGGTACACTCTTGACAAGCTTGAGGAGTGGGATGTTCACCTCACATTTGCTGAAAGTGTCGAAGAGATCCTTGTCGTCAATCACTCTCCTTTCCTTTAGTGCCTCCGGAAAAGGGGTAGGGGGCTTTTCAGATCCAAGAGGAGGGAAATTAGGACGAATATAGGTGTCCTCTTCTTCATCATGATCGATCTTTGGGCCTTCACCACGGGGCGGTGCTCTTGGCCGCAGGGCGGCGGTATTGGCTCAACATAACTGGGAGGTTTCGCCGGGTCGCGGTGTTAACCGCCGCGGGGCGGTGGAATGTGCCCATCGTCAATTCCAATCATGTTGTCCTTCTCATCAGTAGGGGCGACTTGCAACTTCTTGCCACTTCGGAGGGTAACCGCATTTACACTTTCTTCTGCGGCCCTTTTGTCTAACCTAGTTACCACATCTTTCAACTGACCCATTTGCTCCCTCATGCTCTCAATGTTGGCCTCAGTTGTTTGCACATGAGTTGCGAAGTGCTTTGTTAGGGCCTTGAGTATGTCGTCAGTCGAAGGGGAACTACTAGTTTGGGGAGCCATTGATGGCTCACCACAGTGAGATTGTGACGGTGGTTGTAACTGTTGTTGATCGAGTCGAGGTCTAATAGGCCCGTAGCCTCCAGCAGCATACACCTCAGCAGTGGTGACGTCCTGAAGTTGGGGACAAGCACTGGTGTTATGAAATGGGTCAACGCAAATTCCACAGACATTTTGTTGTTGAGGGGCTTCTGTTTTACTCATCTTCACAATAACCTCCTTCAATGAAGCAATCTCCTGTGATAAATGTGAATCATTGGAGATGACAGCAGCAACTCCTTTGGTTCTTGGAGCTTCATCAAAATCCCTTGTACCCTCAGCCATTCGTACTTGTCTCTGGCACAGTCAACTGTCGGAGTGTCTGAGCCATTCGTACCTGTCTCTATATCAACTTCAACAAGTAGCGAATCAGTAGCAAAGGTGCAGACCGTAAGATAGATCCACACCGCAATCAATCACAAATAATCACAAACAGAGTATTTGACTCCCCGGCAACGGCGCCAAATTTGACAAGGCCGGAAACCGGTGTCGTTTTCCTGTGAAAGAAATCCTAATTCACCTACTACAGAGTATAGCAAGCAAGTCAGGGTCGATCCCACAAGGAGTCAGTTATCTGTATGCAATAACGTGTGACTAACAAGTAATAGGGGGGTTTTAGAGTAATTGCAAAATAACAAAGACGCAAGATCTAACAGAGGATGAAATATGATGAGGAAAAGTATTCCACTAGACAAATATCCACACAGCAGATGAAATAGGTTGATCACTGAAAACTATTATTCCAAGTTCTTTTTACAATCTTATAGTTGTTCCCATCCTGATCTTAAGTACTATCGATTCTCACAGTTGTCGAAAGACTTATTACCCTATCAATGGGAAAATACCACCGATTCTCACAGTTGTCGGCGAACTTTACCAATAACACAGCAATAGCAATGCACACAAGGATATAGGATACATGCAAATAGAAGGACACCCTACTACTTAACATGCAAATAATTCTCACTCACGATTGCACGCTCGGAACCCCTATACGCAACAATCGTGTTTGCCACTAGATATGCACTCGGAACCCCTATATGCAAATCCTAGCACTATGATAGATGTCGAAAAACCTAGTTAGCTACGCTAGAAGAATCAACATAAACCAATAGATAATATGCTCAAGAGAATTAAACCAACTTTATAAGATATAGAACAAGGAATAGAAATCTCACAACCAATTCATTGCAGTGCTTCAATTGTCTAGCGAAACAAAGGTGTTTAGCTCTCCATTCGTTCAAACCCTAGAAGTGGAATGAGTAATAGAGAGGACCGAACTCCTTACAAAAACTAGAAAAGGTTCTTAAATAGGTTTTAGAAAACTAACCTAGCAAATAAGGAAAGTAAATAATAACAATTGTAAAGTCGAAAATACTAAAAAGGAAATAAGTCAACGCTGGCCGCGAGGCGTCGTCCTCTACCGCGGGGCGGTGAGTTCCACCGCTGGGCGGTGGCTTCGCTGTGATGCCCTTCTCTGCGATTCACCTCCGGGCCGCGGTGGCTTGTGGCGCGGGGCGGTAATGGCCAGCTTCTTCAATCTTCTTCATCTGCTCTCATGTACTACCAAGTAATGGTAGCCTTCCTCCATGAATTATGAGCAGATCTTCTCCTCCATCTTCCATCATCTCCACTAAGCTGTAAATCCTATGATATCTTCACTTCTCAACTATTCTTCTGGATTACAGACTTAGCCTAGATCTATTCCAAAACTCCGTCTAAAACATGTCAATAATCACTAGTTAAGGTGCCTGATATGGCACCTATCAGCATGGCAGCCTCCCAAAACTCCATCATATTTGTCTCAATGATGCCACCAGACCACCCATCAGATGGCTCCTTTGTAATGCCCAGGGCACCACGAATCTCCTCAGCAGACAAAGCATAATCACGACCATTGTATGTGAACGTGACCTTCATCAATCTCTTGTCGGCGGAGCCATCAGAATACCTCTTAAACGAGGCAATGAACTGGTAACACAGCTCGGGATAAGCATCAACGGCCTTGTTCAGGAAAGTCCCTAAACCACACTCTGCTAAACACAGGGACACACACTCCAACATACCAAACTCATCCAACGTCGGCTTGTCAAAGAATTTAGTAGCCAAAACATTCCTCTCCTTCACAACATTGTACACATCATTCTCATCCCTCGTAGACACTTGCTTCCTACCTCTAGGTGCCATAAGTAATGAATTGAAGTGCTCAAAACAAAGGGCAACCAAGAGGACTTACAAACGAGCAAACACACGAAGCCTGGAAGTCTCGATGCGGGGCGGTGGAGTAGTCGCCGGGTCGCGGTGAGAACAACTGGGAATTCTGGCCGGGTCGCGGTGGGGGTCAACGCGGGGCGGTGACAGCAGCGACGCGAGGTAGAACAACGCGAGGCGGGGCAGCGCGAGCCGGTGCGACAGCGATGCGGCGGGGTTGTGTTTGGCTTGTTTGTGAGGCTAGACTCCAAATTGGGGAAGGAAACTCAAGGTTTAGGCAATTTGGGGCTAAATTCGGACCAAGGATGAGGGAAATAGGGGAGAATGGGGGATTTGGCTTTGGGAGCTTGAGAGGTGTGTTGGGAATGGAGGGTTTTGTTGAGAGTGGGGCTAGGTTAGGAAAAGTGAAAGGGAAAGAAAGGGATGATGGGGCTGGATATGTACCATGGCCCAAAGAAAAATCTTGGCCCAAAGGGGGGCCCAATCCGTCAAAACCTTATTTACCACTCAAGAAAAAAAAATTACTCACCCGTTTAAGGTTTTTTTTCGGGGCCCTTTATTTTTTTTTTTCTTTTTTTTTCGGAGTTGAGAAGGTATACCAGACATCCACCGCGGGGCGGTGAGGATCGCCGCAGGGCGGTGGGACGAACTGAGAACACCGTCTCCTCTCCATTAACTTTCGTACCTGAAATGTTAGTGACAGGAGAACGAAAGAAAACAAAAGAAATTATGAAATTAATCTAAGGGAAAGGAAAAATCAAAGAAAAACTACCTCGGGTTGCCTCCCGGACAGCGCCTTAGTTAACATCGTTGGCTCGACGTACTGCAGGTCAACTACCACCTGGAATAGGATCCCCTCGGAATCCTCCTACTCGTCTCTTCCTGTCGAGACTTCCCATGGAAAGGTTGAGACCTTAGACCATGTTCCCTCTTGGCCAATGACTCCATGATTACTTCCTTTGGAGCATCTCCCCCATACTTAGAGCGATGTGGGGGCCGATATGGCTCAACCTGAATATGCTGCACGTTACTAGATAAAGGCTTACAGCCTTGTATGGTTAGTGCAGGGGGGCAAGTGCCCAAAATAGAGGGAATGGAATCTCCTATGTCATCCAGCAAGACATCATCAACATGCAATTCATGCAACTCAATAGGTCCATGAATAGTAGAAAACTCAATTACGGTCTCTACTGCACCAGTTTTAACATTTTCATGCACATGATCATCAATATCACTAATGCAGCAAGGGGAAGGCAATTCAATGGAGTTGGCTTTATGAATATTATGTTCAAAAATTATTCCATCGAATTCCATAGTTAAAGTTTCACTATCTACATCAATCTTTGTCATGGATGTTTTCATAAAAGGTCGACCTAATATAACAGGAGCAACCTGCTCATCATAGTCTATATCCATAACAAAGAAATCAGCAGGGAAAATCAAAGGACCTATCCTCACAAGAACATCCTCCACAATACCCTTAGGGGGCACACAAGAACCATCAGCAAGTTGTATCACAATGTTAGAATCATGCAAGGGTCCTATTCCTAAATCCTCAATCAAAGAATAAGGCAACACATTAATAGAGGCACCCAAGTCTAACAAGGCTTTCTCAAATCGATGCCCACCTATAGTAATAGGAATAGTAAATGTACCTGGATCCTTGCACTTCTCAAGCAGACGCCTCTGAAACACCGCCGATGCATGTTCACCCACTGGAACCTTCTTCTGGACCTTTAGCTTCTCTGTCCTCTTCACGATGCACAGCTCCTTCAAGAACTTGGCATATCGAGGGACAACCTTGATAAGCTTGATCAGGGGAATGTTCACCTCACAGTCCCGAAATGTCTCGAACAGATCGCTGTCTTCAGCTACTCTCTTGGCCTTCAGCGCCTTAGGGAAAGGTGCTGGTGGCTTCTCAGAACCCAAAGGAGGAAACACGGGGCGAACATAGTCATCAACACATAACTCATCAGCGGATCTGGATTGTTGGGGGTCGGGTCGCGGTAAGCCCACCGCGGGGCGGTGGTCATCGCCGCGGGGTGGTGGGGTCTCGGTAGGATTACTGAGATCTGCCGCCGGGTCGCGGTGAGGGTTGCCGCGGGGCGGTGGTAACAGCTCTTCTTTCCTGGCCGCCTCTTCAATTTTTTGCCGGGTCGCGGTGGTGTCTACGGCGGGGCGGTGCGTGATTTCTGCCTTTTCGACTTCGTTCTCCTCTTTAGCAATAGGGGCAACGACCAGCTTCTTACCACTTCTGAGAGTAATGGCACTCACATTCTCTTTTGGGTTCACAGTAGTCTGAGAGGGCAGGGAGTTGGATGTCCTCTGGTCAATCTTGGTCACAACATCAGCAAGCTGACCAATCTGTCTCTCCATGTTCTTAATACTTGACTCAGTAGCCTGCACATGCGTGGTGAAATGTTGAGTCAGAGTCTTGAGCATGTCTTCAGTAGAAGCACCGGAGGTTTGGCCTTGAGGCCTCTGTTGGTACGGGACTCTCTGCTGGTACTACTGTTGTGCCGGCTGTTGACCTCCTTGAGGGTCACTCCATCGGAAACCTGGGTGGTCTCGCCCTCTCTGATTGTAGTTGGGTTGTCCACCATACTGCGGTCTAGGGGGTCCGTAACCTCCTACAACATTTACTTCAGCAGTACCTTCCTCCTGCAGCTGAGGACAAGTATCGGTAGGGTGGAATTGATCAGAGCAAAGTCCACATGCTTTAACTTGTTGAGGGGCGTTCTGATTCGCCATTCTCTTCACCATCTCCTTCAACTCAGCTAGCTCATTCAGCATTGGGCTAGGTCCTGCAGGGGTCACAGCATTGACCGCCTTCCTCTGGTATGTCTTCCCAAAACTCCTGGTACTCTCACTCATCTCCTGGAATCTCTCCATGGCTATGTCCGGTGTCAGATTCAGAATGCTTCCACCGCATGCAGCGTCAACCATCCTTCTCTCTTGATCTAACAGACCATTGTGTAGGTAGAGAACAAGGTCCTGCTTGGCGTATCCGTGGAATGGGCAGCTGGAGCAAAGCCTCTTGTACCTCTCGAGATAATCATACAGCGTCTCATCACCAGCTTGCTCAATGTTAGCAATTGCCTTTTTCAAAGCATTTGCCTTCTTTGTTGGGAAGTACTAGTCAAGAAACGCCTTGTGCAGCTTAGTCCAGGTATCTATGGTTCCTGGCGGCAAGTGATAATACCAGTCGCTAGCAGAGTCTAGCAAGGAGAAACCAAAACCTCTCATCTTGATTTGATCCTCCGTCACATTCCTGTGTTTCATAGTCATGCAGACATTGTGGAATTTACCCAGATGAGAAATCGGGTCCTCTCCACTCAAGCCATGGAATTTCAGGAGATAAGCAACAACTCCAGATTTCAGCTCAAAGTTCACCCCTTCGCCAAGCGCATGGATGATGACAGCCAAGGGTTGTGCTCCAATATTCGGTTTAGTCAGCTCTCTCAGAGTTCCGGCCATTGCAACAACAGGGATATCAACTAGCTCAGTCGGCTCAACAATCTCAACTGTCTCAACGATCTCAACCTCTACTTCTTCTTCTCCTTGATCGCGTAGGTTCATATGGAACGATCTGTCGACTTCTGGATCAAAAGCAGCTAGAGGGGAGTCAGTACTACGGGTGTCGACCATAAGATAGGTCTCCACCAAAAATCAATCACAAAAACACACAACAAAACAGAAAACTTCCCCGGCAACGGCGCCAAATTTGACGGGGCTAGAAATGCGCAATGCAAATATCGTTGATTAGCCTAGTCAAAGTAAATGTCCTAACAGACCTACTAAACAGATGTATAGTAAGCAAGTAAGGGTCGAACCCACAGGGAAGATCTGATGCAATATGCAATTGTGATTGACAAGTAACAATAAAGGGGGGTTTTAGTAATCAAGCAGAGCAAAGCAAACAAGTTTAGTTGATGAGAAAATATGATTGGGAAAATAGTCCTACTAGAACGAGATCCACAATACAGAGATATAATTTGATCACATAAATCTATTCAATCCAAGTTCTTTTACTATTCTTATAGTTGTTTCCACCCTAATCTTAAGTACTACCAATTCTCACAGTTGTTGATAGACTTATCACTACATCAATGGAAAAGTACCTCTGATTCTCACAGTTGTCGGTGTACTTTACCACTAACACAGCAATAGCAATGCACACAAGGATATAGGATACATGCAAATAGAAGGTGCTTCCTTACTACTTAACATGCAAATGATTCTCACTCACGATTGTGTGCTCGTATTCCACTATACGCAACAATCGTGTATGCTACTAGATATGCACTCGTATTCCACTATATGCAAATCCTAGCAATTGATAAAAAGTATTCAACCTAGTTGATCAGGCTATGAAGAATAACAATAAATCAGTATACAATATTATCAAGAGAATCAAACCAACACTTATAAGAATAAGAACAAGGAATAGAAATCTCACAAACACATCAGCTGTATTGCTTCAAACGTCTAGTAGAACAAGGGGGGAGTTAGTTCTCCATTCAGATGAGAATGAAAAACTAATGAAAAGTAAAACTGCATACGAAGTAAAGTGAAAAAGTAGTCTCTTTGGGGCGTGTCTCTCTTCTCAAGACCTAGGAAGAAGTCTTATATAAGTTTTTGGAAAACTAGGTTAAAACTAACGAAAATAACAAAGGAAACAAAATAATAAAACTAAGGAAATCCGAAAATGCATAAAGGGAAATAAATGTCTTCTGGCCGCGAGGCGTTGAACACGGCCACTGTGGGGCGGTGAGATCCACCGCGGGGCGTCAGGCTCCTACCGCGGGGCGGTGGCTTCCTCTTGGCGCGACCCTCAATCTTCTCTGAGAACCACCGCCGGGTCGCGGTGATTCTGGCGCGGGGCGGTGCCGTCGCCCACTCCTCTTCAGCTCTTCTTCTCGGCTGCTGCTCTTCATTACTACCAAGTGTTGGTAGTCTTCTCCATGTATGCTTCAGCAGCTCCATCTTCATCCTCATGTCTCCATCTAAGCTGTAAATCCTGGGATATCTTCACTTCTCTCCATAACTTCTGGATCACAGACTTAGCCTAAAAACCACTCATAAACTCCTCTCAATCATGCTAATAACTTCTAGTAAAGGTGTATGAAATAACACCTATCATTAATGTAGCATGCTTTGTCTATCGGGGGAGGAGTCGTATGTAATGTTAGGGTAAAGATGAGTACCTTTGACAGGACAAGTCTCGTAAATAGTTTGTAGTATGTTGTTTCTTTACTCCCCGTGTATCGATCGATTTGTGTGTTGTAAGCGTTGTTTTGTATATAGTAAGGATATCCTTTTGAGTTTGAATGTCATGTTTGTCTTCGAGGCCTCTTGTTCCTGTTCAAATTGTGTTAAGAGTACAAAAAGGTAAAGGTCTTGGGGCGACCATTGGGGGGTGACCCAACGGCCCTCCGATGCTTAAGTCAGTGACGTACTTCAAACAAGTGTAATCGAATAGATGTAAAAAATGTAAGGGAAAGAAGGGTTTAGAAATGATACAACTTTAAGTGGGTCGCATTCCAACTTCTAGGAATTGGTTGTCCGTCCTTGGTTTCTAGTCGGTATGCCCCTTGTCCGACGACTTCTTTGATGAGGTAAGGCCCTTCCCATTGGGGTGTCAGCTTCCCTTCGGTTGGATCTCTACTGTTCTGGAATGTTTTCCTTAAGACCCAGTCTCCTAACTTGAAGACTTTAGCTCGAACGTTTTTGTTATAACTCTGGGCGACTTGTTGCTGGTATCGGACCATTCGAATTTTGGCTCTCTCTGGTTTCTTCTATGGTGTCGAGATTGTGAGCTAATTCGACGTCATTTTATTCTGGGGTTTGGAGTCCATATCTGGCAGTTGGCACGAGTAGTTCAGTGGGGATGATTGCCTCGCTTCCGTAGACTAGTGAGAAGGGGCTCTGTCCTATTGCATTTTTTGGTGTCGTCCTGTCAGACCATATTATCAAGGGGAGCTTGTCGGCCCACTTGCCTTTTGCTCCTGTGAGACGTTTTTTGAGATTATTGATGATGATTTTATTGTTGGATTCTGCTTGACCATTGGATTGTGGATATCTCGGCGTGGACATGACTAGTGTGATGTTCCATTGTTTGCAGAAGGATTGTGTCTTGCTACCGATGAATTGGGAGCCATTATCGCATACGATTTCTGAATGGACGCCAAATCTGCAAAGAATATTATGTTTTATGAATAAGAGGATGTGCTTTTCTTTTACCTCTCGATGTGCTTCGGCTTCTATCCATTTAGAGAAATAATCGGTCATGGCTAAGAAGAAGACGTGTTGTCCTGATGCTGGTGGTAGTTTCCTGACGATGTCAATTCCCCTTTGCATGAAAGGCCAGGGTGCGAGAGTTGGATGAAGCATCTCTGATGGTTGGTGAGTGATGGGAGCGTGCCTTTGGTAGGCGTCGCATTTTCTGACGTAGTCGATCGCGTCCATGTTCATCGTAGGCCAATAGTAACCCGTCCTAAGAGCTTTGCCAGACAGGTTGCGTCCTCCGATATGATTTCCACATTCTCCGTCGTGTAAGGATTGTAGGACGCGTTGCACTTTGACTTTTTTGAGGCAGCGTAGGTATAAGCATGTGACAGATCATTTGAAAAGAACATTATCTGTTAGATCAAAAGTTACGGCTTATACCTTAAGTCTTTTGGCTTTTGGCTTGTCTGTTGGCAGTATTCCGTCTTTGAGCCACTTGATGTAGGGTGTGGTCCAATCATCTTGGTCGCCTACCAAGTCTTCTTCTGTATGGTCGCCTACTTCTGCTGAGACGACTTCTTCTAAGGGAAATTCGTTCATCGTTTGGATGTCGTCTGGATTAGCTGTTCTGAAGATTTTGGGAATGGCCGACGTGATGATATGTGCCAACGGGATGTTGTGAAAGTCGTTGGGATGTAGGGCGGAGCTAAGATTTGCTAGAGCGTCGGCTTGTGTGTTGAAGTCACGCGGGACTTGTCGGATGGTGAAGTTCTGTAATTTTCTTGCCATTTTTTTGACGATATCCAGATATGTCATCATCCTGTCGTCTTTAGCGGCGTACGAACCTTGCACTTGGTTGACGATCAGGAGAGAATCGCATGTCACCTCTATGCTTAGGATTACAAGATCGTGCGCGAGTGTTAACCCAAATACGAGGGCTTCATATTCTGCTTCGTTGTTGGTTGCGTCCCACTCGCATCTCACAACTTGGGCTATGTGGTCCCCTTGTGGCGATTTTAGTAAGACACCTAGGCCGACTCCTCTTACATTCGACGCTCTGTCTGTATGGAGTTGCCATGTGCCCCTATCCTCCTCAACTTTCAGTTGTCGACCTCCTTCGTGACTTCTTATTCCAGTGTAGGGCTGAAATCGTCCACAAAGTCGGCTAAAGCTTGAGATATGATCGCCGTCCTTGGTTCGTACTCAATGTCGAATCCAGTAAGATGTATAGCCCACTTAGCCATTCATCCTATACATTCTGGTTTTCTCATGACAACTTTCATGGGATGGTTAGTCCTTACAATAATAGCATGTGATTCGAAATAGGGTCTTAACTTGTTTGAGGCCATAACTAGTGCCAAGACTAATTTTTCAAGTGACGTGTACCTTGTCTCGACAGGAAGTAGGGAACGACTTACATAGTAGACTGGTGATTGTTTACCGTCTTCTTCTCTGGTCGGGATTACGCTGATGGCTAATTCTGATACCGCTAGATACATTGCTAATGGCTCATCGTCTTTTGGTTTAGCTAGCAGGAGCGGACTCGCCAGATACGTCTTTAAGTCTTGGAAGGCTTGTTCGTGTGCTGATGTCCAGTCAAATGACTTATTCTTTTTAAGGGCCTCGTAGAAGAGCTTGCATTTATCCGAAGACTTTGATATGAATTTGTTCAATGCCGCTATCCGTCCTGTCAACTTCTGGACGTCTTTGACACATCGGGGGGACCTAAGGTTGACGATAGCCTTTATCTGGTCTGGATTAGCTTATATCCCTCTTTGTGTTACCATGTATCCCAAAAGTTTTCCTGAAGACACTCCGAAAGAGCATTTAGTTGGGTTTAGTTTCATATTATATATTTTCAATACCTCAAATGCTTCTTTCAGGTGTTCGATGTGGTCCCTTGCTGCTTTGGATTTGACGAGCATGTCGTCGATGTAAACTTCCATGGTGTCTCCGGTCTGGTCTTTGAACATTTTGTTCACCAACCTCTGATACGTGGCCCCTGCGTTTTTTAATCCTAAAGGCATTACTTTGTAGCAGTACGTACTTTGGCTTGTTATGAAGGCTATCTTTTCTTGGTCATTGTGGTCCATGAGGATCTGGTTGTATCCACTGAACACATCCATGAATGTTAGAATTTCGTGTCCGGCGATTGCGTCAACTATGGCGTCGATATGTGCTAATGGGAAGGAGTCTTTTGGATAAGCCTTATTTAGGTCTGTGAAGTCGTTGCATACTCTCCATTTCCCATTCTTCTTTTGAACCACGACCACATTTTCTAGCCAGTCAGGGTACTTGACTTCTCTTATTTTACATGTCTCGAGTAAATTTTTGACCTCGTCGTCTATAATCTTGTTACGCTCTGGTGCGAACTTTCTCCTTTTTTGTTTGACCAGAGGATATGTGGGATCTACATTCAATTTGTGAGTAATAATATCTTGGGAGATCCCCACCATGTCTTCGTATGACCAAGCAAAACAATCAGAGTCGGACCGTAAAAAGGAAATTAAATTTGCTCTGGTTGAATCGTTTAGATCTTATCCGACCTTTACCGTTTGTGTTGGCTTTGAAGGATCCAGTGCGATCTCATCGAGTTGTTCCATCTCTGGTTCGATGTATCGCGTGGTTCCTTCTCCACACTGTGATTGCTATGCAGAAGATTTGTCGATTGCCCATTTCATTGAAGTGACGTAGCACTCCTTAGCAGCCCGCTGGTCGCCCCTTATTTCATGTACCCCCCACTTAGTAGGGAACTTTATTGTCTGGTGATAAGTGGAAGGTACAGCTTTCATGGCGTGGATCCAGGGTCTGCCAAGGATTGCATTGTATGGAGATGGCCAATCGAGTATTAAGAACTTTACATGTTGGTTGACTCCACCAGCGTACGTTGTCAACCCGATCTCGCCTTGGGTATATTTAACTTCCCCGCTGAACCCGACCAGCGGGGTAGAGTTTCTGGTTAAGTCGTCCTCGCTTAAACCCATACCCTTCAAGGCGTCGAGTGTCAACGGGTTGGTGGAGCTACCTGTGTCGATTAAAACACGACGGATAAGACAGTTGCTAATTGAAAGAGAAATTACTAAACCGTCCTGGTGGTCGCCTAACTCTTGGGCCTCTGAGTCATCGAAAGTAATAGCGGGGGCGTCGGCGATTTTTGTCTGTCTTGTCTCTGCCCGAATTGGCTTGTCACCTTTGCTTTCTTAGGCATATCTTTTGGCGGCCGAGTATGTGTTTCCACACACGTCCGATGATAGGTGTCATTTCATGCACCTTAACTAGCAATTATTAGCATTATTTAGAGGAGTTTATGACTAGAGTTGAGGTTAAGTCTGTAATCCAGAAGTTGTGGAGAGAATTTAAGATATCCAGGGATTTACAGCTTACTGAAGGATGGATGAGATTCCGCTTGAAGACTAATTGGAGAAGGCTACCAACACTTGGTGGTATGGAAGAGCGGAAGAGAAGAAGAAGAGCTGAAGAAAGGAGTGGGCGAATTACTACCGCCCCGCGCCAGAGCCACCGCAACCCGGCGGTGGGTCTCAGAGAAAGTCACCGCCCCGCGGTGGGAGCTGACGCCCCACGGCCATCACGTGAGGCAAAGCAGGGAAATCAATTAAACGCACCGCGTGATTGCTGGAATTTAAAGGAATGGGCCAAGTTGAAGAAAGGCCCATGAAATCGGCCCAACTGAAGAAAGGCCGCGTAAAGAAAAGCAGCGCTGAATTGAAGATGGAGAAAGCGGACGATCACGGAGGATGACATCAGCGCCTTGATGATTTGTTGGAGTGGGCCGTGCTGATGTTGTGTTGAAGATGGGCCGCTGATGTGAAGAGTGGGCCGATCAGCTGGAATTGGAGATGGGCAGACGAGAGGCTTGAACGAGAATTACAGGATTAATTCCCTATTTCGTTTGTTTATTTTTGGCTATTAGTTTTATTATTATTTCTTTTTATTATTTTTATCACTTTTAGAATTAGGTTAAAAACCCTTTAGTTAACCTAGTTGCCAGAAGATTCAGTTTTAGAAGTTCGTTTTTCATTCTGCCTCTAGGGTTTCAACCCATGGAGAGCTAAACACCTTTATTTCGCTAGACGATTGAAGCATTGTAATGGATTGGTTGTGAGATTTCTATTCCTTGTTCTATATCTTATAAAGTTGGTTTAATTCTTTTGAGCATATTGTCTATTGGTTTGTATTGATTTATCTAGAGTTGCTAACTAGGTTTATCGATATTTATCATAGTGCTAGGGTTTGCATATAGTGGAATACGAGTGCATACGTAGTGGCAAACACAATTGTTACATATAGTGGAATACGAGTGTGCAATTGTGAAAGAGAATTATTTGCATGTTAAGTAGTAAGGTTTTCTTCTATTTGCATGTATCTTATATCCTTGTGTGCTTTGCTATTGCTTTGTTAGTGGTAAGTCTATCAACAACTGTGAGAATTGGTAGTACTCTTCCATTGATATTGTGATAAGTCTATCAACAACTGTGAGAATTGGTAGTACTTAAGATCAGGATGGGAACAACTATAAGATTATGAAAAGAACTTGGAACAATAGTTATCAGTGATCGACCTATTTCATCGGCAGTGTGGATATTTGTCTAGTGGAATACTTCCACCCATCATACTTATTCTTTCTCAAAAGCTTGCATCCTTGTTACTCTGTGTTTGATAACCAAAAAAAACCCCTTGTTACTGTGCATGCTTAGAAACACATAGATTGATTACTTCATCTCTGTGGGTTCGACCCTTACTTGCCCAGACTACTTGTTTAGGTTTGTTAGGATTATTTTGTTTAGGTGTCACGACAACGCCTATCATCCGACCCTCCTGAAATGGTGTTAACAGTTTTAGTAGGAACCGGAGAAGACGGCTTATCAGATGTTACCTGCTCTTTTCGATCGAGGGTCGTTTTGGCTTTTTCGGTGATGACGTCGCGCAACATCCCATGTGCGAGGAGTCTTGCGACTTTCTTACGGAGAGCTATGCATTCGTCCATCGAGTGTTCGTGGTCCCCGTGGAACTTGCACCATCGGTTCATGTCTTTCTTTGCATCTAGTTTGTCGCTCTTCTGGGACCACCTTACCTCTTTTTCATATTAGTCGAAACTCTTTACGAGCTCCGCTACGGAGATGTTGAAGTTGTAAGAGTGGAGCTTCGGAGGAAGAGTTGGGTTATTCCTTCCATCTTGGTTCATGTCATAAGAGTTGTTTACCGGACCGAGGTCGCTCCCCCCCTTAGGATAAGGTTGGTGTCGTCGGTCACTTCGATGATCTGAGGACGCTCTTTGATCGACTTGATCGAGGCTTTTGTTTGCTTTGGAGGGCTCCTCGTCTTCCTCGAGTCTGACTTGTGCCATGGTTTTGGCTTGTACGTCTTCAAAGCTCCGGCACGAATATTTGGTCAGTTTGCGGTAGAGTTCACTACCCCTGATCAAACCCCGACGGAACGCTCGATCGACGTGGGAACGTCGCAATGCGGGATCGTGACTTTTTCTTTGTTATACCTGTTAAGATAATCTCTTAGAGGTTCACCACATCTTTGTACGATCCTGTACAGATCACTTGATTGTTTCTCTAATCGTCGACTGCTGGCAAATTGAATTTTGAACGAATTGATCAAGTCGGCGAAGAAAGCAATGGAACCCTGTGGTAAATGCATAAGCCATGTTAGTGCAGGTCCTGCGAGAGTCGTGCCAAAGCTTTTGCACATGACTGCCTCACGATTCCCTCTTGGAATCGAAATAGTCATTAATTTCTGCTTATAAATTGAGACGTGATCGTCGGGGTCCCCAGTCCCGTCGTAGTTGGGCATGTTGGGAACATGGAACTTTTTTGGAATTTCGACGTGTGCGATCGCTTCTTCGAAAGGCGAGTCTTCGTATCCGTCGATTGCCTCCTTCTCGATTTGTTGGGGAACTCTCGGGATCCGTGCAATGCGGTCGTCTAGAGCCTTCATATGTTCATTGATGGCTTGCTTTATGAGGGCATGGAGGTTGGCCGGAGCCGTCACCTGTGGATGGGTTGCTCGAGCTCCGGGAGGCTCGGCTACAGAATTTGGCATGTTAGTCGTAACAAAAGTGACTGGAGGGGTCTGAAACATACCAACAGGCTGGGAAGCATTGGTGTCCACTACGGGTGTCGTGTCCGCTCCATCCAGGTCGAGTCGTGTAGATAGTCCTTCCGTGTTGACCATGTGTCTCGATCCTCTAGGAACCGATACGGCCGAGTGTACCTACGACCTTAGAAACTCATTTTCATGGGTTAGTCGAGCGATTTCATATTCAGATTGAGCACTTAGCGTTTTGATCCTGGTACGTTGTTGAACCAGTTCCTCTTGAAGGACATTCATGGCTCTTACGAGTTCTTGTATTTGTGAATCCGCGACTGGCTGGGCGTTGACTTAGAGCTGGCCACGGTTCATGAACCGCCGGTTCAAGGTTCAAGGGAACCTTGAACCGGAACCTGAACCGGCGGCCCGGTTCAGGTTCGGCCGGTTTCCCGCCGATTCGGAACCCGGTTCAAAAAAACAAAAACGAAAAAAAAAACATTTAAAACATTTTTCAAAAAAAAACATTAAAAAAAGGGGCTTGAACTTAATAGTGATTATAATTATTTAAATATTTTTTTAATGTGTTTATGATTTTTGTAGTTTTTTTAAGATTTAATCATTTAAAGAGTAATGTAGGATATAACTTATAAGACTCTAGGTTAGGGTGTATAGTTTAGGGTTAAGGGTTTGTATTTTAAGGTTTTATATTGTTTATGGTTTATGGTTAGGTTTTCTTTTAAATTTAATTATTTGAACATTTTTAATGTGTTTATGTTTTTTGTAGCTTTTTTAAGATTTAATCTTTTAAAGAGTAATGTAGGATATAAGACTCTAGGTTAGGGTGTATAGTTTAGGGTTAAGGGTTTGTATTTTAAGGTTTTGTATTGTTTATGGTTTATGGTTAGGTTTTATTTTAAATTTTATTATTTGAACGTTTTTAATGTGTTTATGTTTTTTGTAGCTTTTTTAAGATTTAATCATTTAAAGAGTAATGTAGGATATAAGACTTTAGGTTAGGGTGTATAGTTTAGGGTTAAGGGTTTGTATTTTAAGGTTTTGTATTATTTATGATTTATGGTTAGGTTTTATTTTAAATTTAATTATTTGAACGTTTTTAATGTGTTTATGTTTTTTTGTAGCTTTGTTAAGATTTAATCATTTAAAGAGTAATGTAGGATATAAGACTCTAGGTTAGGGTGTATAGTTTAGGGTTAAGGGTTTGTATTTTAAGGTTTTGTATTGTTTATGGTTTATGGTTAGGTTTTATTTTAAATTTAATTATTTGAACGTTTTTAATGTGTTTATGTTTTTTGTAGCTTTTGTAAGATTTAAAGGGTAATGTAAGTATGTAACATTATATGATTTAGGTTAGGGTTTATAGTTTTAGGGTTAAGGTTTTGTACAACTATATGGTTAGTTTTTTTTATATTTAATTATTTAAACATTTTTTTAATGTGTTTATGATTGTTTTAGCTTTTTTAAGATTTAAAAGGTAATGTAATTATGTAACATTATATGGGTTTGGGGTTTTAGTTTAGGGTTTAGGGTTTTAGGGGTGTTTTGGATTTTAGGGTAATGGGTATATTTTATTTTTTTACTATTTATTTTTCACCTGAACCAGCGGTTAACCACCAGTTCGTGAACCGGTTGTTGAACTGCCTACAAACCGGTTGTTGAACCGCCGGTTTGTGAACCGGTTGTTGAACCGCCTACGAACCGGTTGTTGAACCGCCGGTTCATGAACCGGAGGTTTAACCGGCGGTTCAAGTATACCTTGAACCTGAACCGGCCGGGACCTTGAACCGTCGGTCCGGTTCAGGTCCAGTCCGGTTCAAGGTTTGACCGGGTTTGACCCGGTCCAGTTCCGGTCCGGTTCGCCGGTTCCGATTCAGGATTGGCCAGTTCTACGTTGACGTCCTCTACTTGATTTGCGATTTGGACGTTGCCTTGGGCTGGGTTTCCTGTGCCGGTCATGATGGGATGAGAGTTGGTTTTTTGATTGGATCGTTGATTGGCTAGATGCCCCACAGTGGGCGCCAACTTGTTTTGGGGCGAAAAGATCGAACCAACCTGAATCGCCTTAAGAAGGGCAACTAGACAATAGTAATATTTATTATACTTGAATGATCCAAATCAAACAAAGATCTAGACGAAATAAGACTAAATAGACGCAAAGACAAGCTTATCTCCTTCGAATAAGAGACTGGTCGAATCAAAAGATCCAATCGTCAGTCGCTTCAATACTGAAATAAAGATCCGAGATAGATAGCAATGATGAGTGCAAGCAAGAGAGTAGTAGATAGTGGTTCGTATTTTGTCAGATTTGTGTCCTTTACAATGATCCTAAATCATGTTATATACACATTTAATTTCCAAGGATTAGCTAAACTAGTCGTTTGTCGTCCGTGATCTTCGGAGTTCGTCGGTTTTGATTACCAGATGGTCACGATCTTACAATATTTATGATTGATTACGTGGGTTGTAACTGCTGCATGGTCCGATATATTAATCCACACAATCTGGGGCTCAATAACTCCTCAGATCCGTCGAGGCCGAGATCTTCGCTCGTCGCTTAATCAGACGATCATTCTAGAAGGGAATGCTTCTTCATCCATTGGGCCACTCTGGTGGTGGTCCGTTAAGGATGAGGCCCAACAGTATGCTTTTTGAATAAGATGATAGTATGTAACAATATTTGGGTAAATAAATAGATTACACTTGTGAGGGGTTCCGGGAAAAATGCTCAAACAATATGGAGTATTTTGGGTTATTAGATCAAGGGGAAGGGATGGGCAGGATTAGAGGCGAATAAGTCACATGGAAGTCATTTCCATAAATATTACGAAGATCGATGTTCCTAGAGGACTTTTCTGACAAGACAGATTTAATGATCAACTTCCACAAAAGCTCAGTAAAATCCTCATCAAACATCTCTACACAAAAATCCTCCCATTTAGAAGCAATTTTACAAGTCCCTATACCAGGATGTTATCACATCACTTAAAAAGCAACTGTCTAAGTGGAATGCTAATTCACTTTCTCAAGCTGGAAGAGATACCCTTATATAGGCTAACTTAATCTCCAAAGTAAATTTGCAAAGTTTTCTACTTCCTACAAGAATTCTGAAAAAGAAATAGATAAAATAAATAAAACTTTTTTTTCCGGAACAAAATGGACTCTTCAAGATACCACCATCTTATTAGCTAGGATCATATCTATACTCCAATAAAAGAGGGTGGTTTGGGTATCCGCACTGCTAAAGTCAACAATAAATCGCTACAAATGAAATTGCTTTGGAAAATTATAACTGAACCAATTAATCCTTGGGTACAAATTATAAAGGAAAAATATATGAAGGATGAGTCACTATTTTCTTTCCAAAAGAAAAATTGTTCATGGCAATTTACGAGATAACTTAGCCACATAAATGAATTCCAAAAACAACTACGATGGCAACTAGGAAACAATAAAACAATTGATTTATGGAATGATAAATGGCTCTATAACCAATCCTAAAACGAAATTTTGAAGAAAAGTAATCCAAACATGACAGCAGCTAGCTTTATGGACGACAACAATTCATGGAATGAACACCTACTCCTGAATACACTTCTGAATCATCTAGTTGAAATGGTTAAAAAAATACAAATTCCATTATACAATTTGGAAGATCAACTAATATGGGAACCTTCACCAAATGGAAAATACTCGGTGAAAACAACTGCACAATCTCTACAAGATAATAGGGGGGTTTCCACAGAAAATCTTTCATGGATCTGGCACCTAGACTTGCCACCTAAGATCAAACACTTCCTTTGGAAAGCCTGTTTTGATTCACTATTGACAAATAAACGTTTAAATAGGCACAAAGTTCTTGTTGAATGTGTGCTATGCAAAGAATCAAGTGAGGATATCAACCATTTCTTTTTCAAATGCAAATACACGACCACAATACTTAATCAGACAGGGCATATATTCAATGAATCTTTAAATCTTGCTTTATTTAGTGATATTTTTAATGAAAACTTAACATACAATAGAGGAGCAATATCAAATTTTGAATTTGTCTGCTTTGCTTGGTGGCATATTTGGAATTTCAGGAATGCGTTAATCTTTCGCAATGAAACCAATTACATGCCTAGATGGGATCATATTTGTGCATCTTACAGATTGTTCAAGAATTTTTAAACATAAAAGATTAGCAAGAAAGTTAAAAAGAGGGACATACATGTAGCATGGTCTAAACCAACTTATAACCATATCAAACTAAATTTTGGTGGCTCCAGGAATGGCAATGACGATACGAAAATAGGTTTTATTATGAGGGGTAGGAGTAGTAATATAACTTTTATGGATAGTCATATTATCAAACCTACATCTCTATTACACGCTGAAGCGATATCGATGTGGATGGGCGTAGCTCGGGCGCATCACTTGGGTAATAAGAAGATCACTATAGAAGGAGATAATCTTACAGTTATAATTGTTGTACAAGGAGAATGGGAAACACCATGGGAGATAGATATGATCATCCAAGACACTAGAAGATTTTTCTCCTATTTTGAAGAAATTAAAATTCGTCACTGTTTTCACGAAGCAAATCATGCTGCAGATTTTCTCTCATCAAACGATTGTGATATACTCACTATTTGTCATTTTTTTAGGAATGGCAATATTAGTCATAACGGGAACCTTCACCCTATGTGATTATATTAGTCATAACGGGAACCTTCACCCTATGGGAAACACCATGGGAGATAGATATGATCATCCAAACCTTTTTTTTCAGACCATAACTTTTATTTTTTTATTCGATGTGATTATACTTAGATTCACATATATACATACACTAGATGTTCATATATTCATACTAAATGTTCATATATTCATTCTAGATATTCACAAGTTTATAATAGTATTCCAAAAACTTTATCTAGAGATTCATGAAGAAAATTTATATTAGAGGTTCATTGAGTATATTAAGTACACATTAACCTCTATTGTATTAAATGTGAACCTCAAGTATAGTTTATAGTTAGTAATCATTTACCTTTTACATATAGTAAATTAAAATGCATGTTTATTAATTTTGAACATTTAGTATATTAATTATGAAACTTTAGTTTACTAAACATGAACATTGGTCTACGGGGTTCATAACAACTATAAGCACGTCCATATACTGATTGGCACTCTTTCCTTCTCGGAAGTCCGGTTTAAACACATTTTCATAGAGGTAAACCGTACTGCTGACAAAATTGCATCATTAAGCTTTTCACCTACTGTGTCTGATTTTTTTTCTGTCCCAGAACTTCATGTTCTCATCCACAAGGATGCTCTAGGGGTTAACTCGTTGTTGAAACCAATCTAATTCTTTCCTTATAAAAAAAACTATAAGCACGTCCAAGTTTGAAATTATTTTTACTTGGTTTATGAGGTTCATATGTAACATTTTCATGTTCATATAAAGTTATCAAATGTTCATATTTATTATTCTGAAAACTTGGTCTTATGTTCCATATTGTGCATCATAAAAATAAACTAAGGTTCATATGTTATGATTTTATGTAGGGGTGTTCATCCGGTCCAGACCGGACCCGATTTTTTCAAAATTGTGGACCGGAGACCGGACCGGACCTATTCGGTCCGGTTCGGTCCGGTCCAAGACCAGTTTAGACCGGATATTAATTTTTTTTTTTAAATCAAATTCTTATTTAATATCTAAAAAACATTTATACTCCTAACTTATTAACTTAAGGAAAATATCTATAAAAAAATAACATTTAAACTCTTAATTTTTTTCTAATTTTTTTTTTTTAAAAAAAAAAAAAAACCGGTCCAATCGGTCCGGACCGGTTTTTTTCCGGGTTTGGACCGGACCGGAACCGGATTAAGGGAAAACCTTGGACCGGAGACCGAACCGTAAATTCACCGGTCCGGTCCAGTCTTTTCCGGTCCGGTCCGGTCCGGTTTTCCGGTCCGATCTTGAACACCCCTAATTTTATGTTCATGTATTGTCATCTAAGGTCCGTATATAATAATGTCAAGGTTCATATTAAGAATTTTTAAAACCCAATCCATAATTGTTTTGGACAAAAAATAAATAGCAAAATTTATGGTGAAAAATGTAATTATTTTGGACGAAAAAAATAAAAAAATAAAAAAATTGTGCAACACATTGCACGTGTTTTTGTAATACATTTTCGTGTGTTTATGCATAAGAATTATGTTATTACGTGCCCATACTTAATATATTTGTGCATCAAAAACTTATCTATTGGTACTCCATAGCGTTGTATGTATATGACACATTTATCATGTGTTTGTGCATCATATTTTCAAGTATTTTGTAATAACCCTCAATTTTAGTAAGGGTATTTATGTGATTTCCCAACTCTATTTCTAATTAAAAAAATTGGTATTTATTTCATAATTCCAAAAATAGAAATGAAATAGAGAATCTTAATGTAAGTTGTTACAACTTTAAAGTTGTGAGTTATTTTTTAAAAAAATTGATAAGGTAAAAATTAGACCGGAAACCACAGAAATGTCGGTTTCTCAGTCTATAGCATCCTTGCGGATGAGAACTACAAGTTCTGGATTAGCTAAAAAATCTTCCAAGGATCTTCGCTGGCCTAGTTTTGCAATAAAATCGGCCACCGTGTTAGACTCTCGGAAGACATGATAAATCTGCACTGAAGAGAACAGTTGTAAAACACAAAGGATATCAGAAATAATGATTTCAATATCCCAAGGACAATGCTAGATTTTATTGAGTGAGTTATTTAAATTTTAGTTTAACATTATGTCTATTCTAAATTTAAATAAAATTTATAAAATTTAACCTAGAATGATTAGATAAAGTTTAACAATTTTTGTTAAAGGATTTAAATATGGTTAAAGCCATAGGAATTGTAACTTAAGTTTATTTTAGCCTAAGTTAATTTTTCTAAATATTAATTCTGGGCTAAAACAATATTAGAGAAATATAATTATTAAAATAATTAAGATTGGAAAAGTTTTGGTAATTTTTGTAATTTTTGAGAAATTATTCAAGGGCATTTTTGCCTAAACTTGAAAAGTTGGGGCCAAAGGTGCAAATATGCAAAAGTTAGCCGAGTTACTGTTCATCACCCTCCCCAAACAGACCAACCAAGCTTCATGGTGCATCAATGGCAGTTTTGGGCCGATTTCGGTCCCGTTTTCGCTATAATTCGTCCAACTAACGTATGGGCTTTGAAGATATACTTATCCTTAACCGAATTATATCAAAATCGGGATTTATAACCACCTAGATTGATAGAATTTTATCTTCTAAGTTAAACAGCCCGGTAAATCCAAAAGTTCGGTAAAATCTAAAATTGGATCTCGTTTGAGATCAGATTTGGACGAAATCGATTGGGTTGGAAAGCTATCTTTAAGGGCTTCAAAAACCCTATAAATACCCTCTCACCCATTGGATAAATTCACCCAATTTCATGCTCGAAGTTTCCAGCCATCCCAAAAACGTTTGTGCACTTGCAATAGTGATATCTCTCTCAACTCTGCACCTCTAGTTAAGGGTTAGGTATCAAAATATTCGTCGCATCATTTGGAGTTCGGACAAGGGAGATACGAAGCAAACAACGAGAGGGAGATACGAACCGAACGAATTCGGTAATGGCTACTTCGTACCCCTATTCGGTTTTTGGTCCAATTAATCATGATTAAGCATGCTAATTGGGGTTAATTAGATACGTACTGAATTAATTTAATTTTATAAGTATTAAAATTAAATTAATTATATCTTATGATATTAACTTAAATTGTAAGTTGTTAAGGAATAACACTACAATTGGGTAATGTGTTGGGTTAATTGAGATGATAAATAAATTGAATAATTTATTTATTTATGCTATGATTATTTAGAATATACAACTAATGGATCTTAGTATCATATAAATAATCATTTTATCGAAAATCCTTGAACATTAATGCACGTTTTTAAATTAAATAAGATAAGTGCCTTGTTGCACATACTTAATATACCCTCGGGCGATAGAACCAGTAAACGCTCCCAAAGAAACCCTACCTTCCGCCGCTCTTGACCACCTTCCCCAAAATCTAGATCTAACCTCACCATGATCCACACCAGCGCACCCACCTCAAACCCACATCAGGTAACCCCTCGCGGGAGTGCCCAGATCTGCTCCTCACCTCGTCAGACCCGCGACCTACCGTCGAACCGAACCGAATCGCACACATCCTCACCATATCGGCCCTCGCTCAAACCACACTCAAACCCACTGGCTCGAGGCACTTCAATTGCTTCCACCGCTCCATCTCGCACCTTCGTGTTGCCCAGGCCCCGAATTGCTCCATCGGCGCCGCGACCCTCTGATGGTCCATCGCCCTCGATCCACTCCTCTGCACCACCAGCCTCGAAGACCATGTCGCCAGTGTCCTCCGCCTTTTTGGTCGTCGATGCCGGAAGTGAATTTGAAACCGATGCACTCTCGGGAAGATCTTCGACAGGGGTTTACAGGTGGTTTCTTCCCTTGTCTCTTATTTGTTCTTCCTTGCTTGATTTCTGTTTTTTTGTCCTTCCTTTATATTTGGAACCTGACATGTTGAATCTGAATATCCAAACCCTGATTACCTCTAACTTGTTCGATGCTCTTTCAATTTGGTGCTTTCTGTGCCTTCTCTGTATGGTGGCTGGTGTCTAGCCTCTACTTTTCGGATAAGGAGGTTGTGTCTTTCTAAACTCTCACCTTCTGAACCTTATCTTGATCTTGTTTTTGTGAATGGATTTGTTTACACATTTTGCTATTGAATTCTTGAGATTATGTATACCTTTGACATCGATCTGGTCCTTCAACTATTGTCTTATGATTGGTTGGTTTGCACAGGACCACTACCAGGACCCTTATGTGGTGCACCCTGCTCATGAGAAGATGATTCCCTTCATCTTTTGATCAACCTGCATACTCTTGACAAAGTGACTCACATGAATCAAGCAAATAGTGATGGTAGTCAATTTCGGATACATTGTCTGTGCTTGAGCAAATACTGACAATCTGATGTTATTTCTGAAACCATCATGAACTTGATATACTTTCTGAAACAAAAAAATTAAAATTTGAAACCATCTATTTCAGATCCTTGCCCCACCATCTAGGTTGAGGAGACCAAGAATGATGGTAAAACTTACAACTTTAAACAGTTTCAACCCTTAGTGAAGTTGTAAATTCAAAAATACTTTGAAAACCTGACAATTGCTCCACTAAGGTTGAGAAAACCATATTTAATGGAGTTGAAAACCTTTTGAAGTGGACACCTGAGGCTCATTTTCATTCCTTGAATATTATCCATGAAATGGATTCCAATCATTACGCTCACAAGCGATTAGTTGAAACACGAACAGACAAATGTCTCTGTACTTTGTGTAAAGACATACCTATCGACCATCGATTAGACATACCTACCGACCAATGAAATAATCGAAATAGATTTAGATTCATACCAACCAATGAAATAATCGAAACAGATTTAGATTCATTATTCTGAGATATACACACAAACAAGAACCTCTTGCTTTTAAACCTTTGTGTTAATCCATTGATTCAAGCTTGAATGTCAATACATCTTTGCAATTGTGGAGCCAATCTATCGTGGAGACTGAGTTTTTCTGGCATGGTTGTGGTTGAGTGCGAGGCTCTTGAAGATCCCCAAAGAGGGCAACATCAAGGTGGTCGAGACTCTTGAAGATCCCTCATTTAGGTGAGGGCAACGTCATGGTGGTCCATTCTGCACTGATCAGTCTGACCTGCGTTTTCCGGTGGCACTCTCATAGTGCTTTTCTCTTTCTTTCCCTAGGTTTCTTAGGATCTTTGATTCGTTTGGTGTATTTTTCTTGCTTGTTTCTGTTTGTTCTCTCATGCCGGTTTGTCCGGATGCCGATTTATCGGCTTATCGATTTACCCAACATTGATTTGTGGGGTAATTCGAATTCTTACCTTATCAAAAAAAATATACCCTCGAACGAGAAGTACAACGTGGAACCCGCCCGGACTCTTGTTTTAAAGTAAGTTCTCTTTTCAATATGGATTCGCATTATGCGGTGAGGTTGGTCGTGGACCCAAATAATCAAGGTTGGTTTTCAAACTTTGTGTGAAATATAATGTTCTCAAACAAACATAAGTATTCCTATAAGACTCACTTCCTTTGGAGTCTTCTCTTGTTGCATTCATTTTCCATCATTTCAGTGAGAGTATCTGGGTTATGTATCGTCTATCGACTTTTATTCGAGAGACAATGATAGTAATCGAATACAATCACAAGAACCATTTTGTTTGAGCCATTGTTTAGTCTTTCATTAGACTAACCAACCTTTCCTTTCTTTGCATGGTTAGTTGGTGTCATCTGTCCTATACGGCACATCAGGTACAACTTCCCATATCGAAACAATGGAACGAAGACGTTGAAGGCAGCTGCATTTCCTTTGTCATTTTATTAATTTGAACAAGGTTAATTTTATTTTATTTTTAAATATTTAAGTCTTCCGCTAATATTTTGATTTACATTATTGGGTTGCCTTTTTTGCAACGTCATTTATAATACATTTTGGATTTCTCTATATTTATATATGTTATTGTTCGTTTTAATTATTATTTTACGATCAATATTTTAAGCCTTGGGTAATTTTGGATATGCGATCCGAGGTCACTAGCGGTAATATTCCTAAGTTAATTTAGGGGTGTTACATATTTCTGCATCACAATTCATGTGTTTGTGCATTACATTTCCATGTTTGTGCATCACACTATTCTAAATATGTTCTTATGTAATTTAAAGTATGCATAAAAATCTAATGTATTTGTGCATAACATTTATGTTTTTATGTACACCACATTTTATGTGTTTGTGTATCACATTTCCATGTATTTGTGCATAATATTTAACTTTGATGCACATTTCAATAAACTCTGGTGCACATTTTGGAATCACTTTTATGAACATACTCTTACACCACATACTTTTAATAAATATTAGTGCACATTTCAATATAATTTTGTTGCACATGCATTTCAACAAAATCTGGTATTCATTTGGTATAACTCTTATGCACATTTTCTTACATCCTAATGACATACCCCAAAACATTAATGCACGTTTGTATTACAACTCTGATGCACATACTCTTACATATTTGATGCATATACTCTTACATATTTGATACGCATGATCTTACATATTTGATGCACGTTTTAAAACTATATGTAACGACACATGTTCTTTTAAATTCCATAATGAAACATGTTCTAATTACACGACCATCTATATGTATAGATATACTAAATCCAATTCTTCATATTTAAATGTCATTTTACTACTTTGTCCTTTTTATTTTTTATAATTTATATTATCTTCTACCTATATCAATTTCCATATTTACCAAATATCACCTACCACAAATATAATAAATTATAGGAAAAGGTTCATGTGAGAATGTGCGCTTAGGTGAGAACGTGAGAATGTCGGATGTGCATGTATTTATGATTGTATGTGTATGACTTTGGTAAGTGAAAACTCATGCACATACAGACAAAAATGCATGCACATCTAAAGATGTGCATGGATTTTTGCCCGTATGTGCATAAATTTGTGACTATATGATGACTATGTATAAGTGATAACTCATTCATATACAAGCAAAAATCCATGCACATCACAATATGTGCATGGATTTTTGCCTATATGTGCATATATTTTTGACTATATATTTGACTATGTGTAAGTGGAAACTCATGCACATACGGACAAAATTTCATGCACATCACAAGATGTGCATGAAATTTTGTCCGTATGTGCGTGTTCTCACCTAAGTGTCCTTTTCTCACCAGATCTGCATCCTAAATTATACTACCAAATACATTGTTTGTGGCTATATTACTGAACACATCTCGTTTTACCAAGTTAATGTCGATGTGTATATATTACTTTCTATGTGCTTTTAGATTTATCAAACCACTAATTAAACTATCACTTAATATTGTCGGCTTAATATATGTATACAAAACAAATGCATAAAGTATATGTTATATTGTTTCATGATTATATTACTTCAAATTTTGTTACCTTATATGAAATAAATCATTTTCATATGTGAAAAAGAAAATTATTTTTTTAACCGCCTAATCCTTACTTTAATAACATATGTTAATTTTTATTTTTAAGCAGCTTAATTCTTTCCTAATTTTTTAGCATCCTAAAATAACCTAATTCTTATAACATTTTATTCATATTAGTCAATAACATGTTATATAATAAAATTGGTTCACCAATAAATATATAGTTTATACTAGCTTAGTCCAATGCCATACATGTAGACCTGTTGATCGGGTCGGTCAAGTCGGGTTCGGGTTCGGTCATTTTGGATTCGGTTGAGAAAATGTCGAATCAATTCGAGTAACAGGTCAAGTCGGGTCGGGTCATTATAGGTTAGCGGGCAGTTCGGGTTGACCAACGGGTCAAAAGCATTATTTTTTAAATATTTTGTTCACTATTAAAATATTATTAAATATTTAAAAACTAATTGAAATATGTCAAAATGAAATGAAATAAAAAAAATATTACGATTATTAATTATTTTAATGTAATTTATATTAGTAGACCAAAATCATATTTTATTTTTAATTTTTAATTTATATTATATTAATTTCTAAATTTCTAAATTTCAAAAATTATATAACTACAACCATGTTCTTTTTTTAGATAATTGAGCATATTACCATTATTTATATGTCATTTATCATATATATATTGTATGTTAAATTTTACTAATGTTGCACATTTATTCGTTAATCAGGTCGGGTTCAGGTTGGTCGAGTTCGGGTCATACATTCTCGGGTTGGATTCGGGTTCGGTAAATTCATTACCAAAAAATTTGATCAGGCCGGGTCCAAATGTGGGTCGGTTAGGTCGGTAAAACGGGTTCAGTCACTTTTTGACAACGCTACTTGCACGAGGCTTGTATATAATATTGGTTGTATTATTATATCTTTTGTATCCTTATCATATATTAAGCTCTTCAGCCCTTACTTGCTAATAACTCTTAATGTTGTGATCGACGTAAAACTGATCATGAGGGAAAATAGAACGTTAGAAGTACAAATTTAAAGTTGTAATGTCAATAGTCATATCAAAACACACACTAAAAATAAATTATTTTACTAAAACTTGAATGAGTATACATTACCTAATTGTGTAATGAGTATGCAAAGAATCAAAATGTATGACCAATATTGTTGCCTGGAATAATTCGTTCATGTATGACATGATTGTCCATTAAAATTTTCGATAAACAGAGTTATCAACAAAAACTGGATTTATATTATTAAAATATTTTCTCATCAAATAATATTTTTTGCTCTTAATCATCTTCGACTTAATTACTATTGGTGGCAACCAAATTGATAGTAATTCACATATCCTTAAAAAGTAAGCATATTAATTTCAACAAAAAAACAAATCTTGATCCTTTTTATTACGAAAATACAAAATTGTTCTCCTAGTTACAGTTGTACAATCTAATGCAAGAATGCACACTTAATTTATGAAAATGAATTTAACTCAATCGGCCTATTAATTGGTTCGGTTGGCTCAATTGGGCTTGGATCGTTGTGTCATTAAAATTTACGGGTTAATCAAGTTGGGTCATAATGGGTGTGGTATGGGTTTCATCCGGGTCAAAAACGTCAATTTTTGTATGATTATTTGAATACTTTTGATAATCAAATTGATGATATAAACATCTCAAATTAAATAAATGTAATATTATAATTAAATTATTATTATATATATTATATGATTAAAATATTTTAATTATAAAATATATATAATAATAATCAATATAAATGAATTTGACATATACAGCGACGGCTCGAGTCGACCTAGTCGGTCGGGTTGATCCACTATGTTCGATTCATGTCATGTTTTACATGTCTAATATAGTAGTACATAAATTATTTTATATTATTTATCTATATGATGAAAACGAAAATCCAATCATCTTAAAGATATTAAAATAATCATATAAAATAATCTATAATGAAAAGGAAACCAAATAATATCAATGATATTAAACATAATAATAATAAAAATAAAAATAAAAAGATGACAGCATGTGACAAAATGTAGGATGGACATGTACAATAGTTGATATGGTTTAATGTGGTCATGACATGTGACTTTAATCTTTATTGCTTAGTATTATATAGTAGATTTATCCAAACACGTGCAAGGCACAAGAAGATATGCTTGTTTGATCGAAATTTCAATCTTAGCCCATACCTATTAATGACAATGCATATTCATTAACTATTATGTACATAAATTTACACACTAATGCACATACTTTACTATAGCATAATTCTTTATAACTCTGGTGCAAATTTTCACAAACGTTGGTGCAAATTTAGGTATAACTCCTATACAATTTTGTAAGTGTACTCAGTGAATTTTAAAAACGAATTAAATGAATTAAATATGGTTGTCCCTTAATGAAAAATTAAAATGGGCCATTTATTTTCGGATTTGGACGGTTTAGATTAGTCCGCACAAGAGCACATTTTGTCACCCAATCAACCCTCTATGTCGCAAGTGTTTTTTTTCAACTTTTAATCCTATTTATCTATTATTTATCCAATGACTATCCTAACTAGGGATGTTAATGACGTGTTGTCGTTCATAGCTGTCAAATATAAAACCTCACAAATAAACTAGTATAGTCAATAAGTAAGGGTCGATCCCACAGAAAAGGAGCGAAACTAATGGTAGTTGCATGCAAGTCACTAAAAGGGGGGGTTTGTAAGTTGGTTGGTCACAATCAAATCAAACACAGCAAAGTAGATGAATGAAATATCAAAGAGAGAAAACACTTAGCCAAGTAATGTCCACATAAGTCATCCAACGGTTGTTCCTTGATTATGTCCTATCTTCCTATTCGGTTATTCCTGTCCTGATCTTGGGTAGATTCAAAGATCAACCAAACCTAAGAACCCTTACCAATGAATAACCCTAGCACCACTAGTGATTCAATCCAAAGGCAGCAATGCATATAAGAATTAACCAGGATACACATAACACCTCAACCAACAGCATTCAACATGTAATCAGTTCTCTACATAGATAAATTCCACAGTGGCAGATATAATCTATGCTCACTACTCGAACTAGAGCGTTAGCCCAATAGTTCCCTAGTATTAGCAATATGAATGAAAGCAATAAACCTAGGTGATCAATCTAGATAAACCAACAAACATCCAAATAAGAACTTGCACAAGAGAAAAGATATAACTCAATAGGATAAGATAGATAGGAACAAAACTTCACAACCAGATGAATAAACTTATGCTTCCATTACCGGACTAAGCAAAAGAGGCTTAGCTCCTCATAAACATGATGAACTTCAAAAGTATGAAAAGTGGCAACGATGAAATGAAACTCTAGAATGGCGACCTCTCAAACCTAATGCTAAAGAGAGTATATATAGGGCTTCTAACAAATGACCTAGCCCAATAAGAAAAGAAACGGAATAAAATGAGAAAATAAGAAAAGAAAAATAGAAAAGATAGATTCGAGAAAAGTCCGAACTCCCTGCGTTGATGACCCGCGATCGCGGCCCCTTGTGGCTCCGCGCTCTTCACACTTATCCGCGCCTGCAGATAATTCTCGACTTGCCCCGAGGAACCGCGATCGCGGCACCCTTGCCCGCGGTCGCGGTTAATGCTCGGCCTTTACTCCTTGGCTTCGCCTCCTAACCTCTCCTCTTCACTTCCTTGGCGTCTTCTCTTGGTGGCTTCCTTTCTCAGTGTCTTCTATGATATCCAAGATAGCTCAAACACTTCCAAAAACACCAAACTTTGCCCCCAAACGCCATACACATAAATGTGTCTAAATCTACCCTAATGGCACCAATAAAACCCTCTAATAACTCTTAGTTAAGCCCTACAAAGTAGTGCTTATCAGTTAACAAAGCGGGTTCAAGGAATGTAGTACCCTCCCCATTTCCATTTACTGCCCCATTCCACGTCCTTATCCCCGTCCTTGAACGGGGATCAAATTATTCCCACATCCTGGTCCCATCGGGTCCCCGTTCTCCATCGGGATCCTCGATCATGTTTTAGCATTCTAAATTTTGTTTTAATGAACATATATATTAAGGTTTAGGGTTTAGAGGGTTTGAAATTTAGAGTCTATGGTTTATAAGGTTAGGGCTAAAGAGTATGGAATTTAAGGTTTAAGGTAAGGAAAACTATAAAAGTAATGTATGTGACGGGGATTCCCGATGGCTTTCCCACCAAGGACTCTATTCCCACTCCGATCCCCATTCTGATGCGGGGATGAAAAATTCACCCTATCCCCGCCTCCGTTCCCGTTTAAATTTCCCGCCACCAGCCCCGTGACAAGGAATCCCCGCTGAAAATGCAAAATTTCCACCTGCGACCATACTTAATCCTACCTCCCACTATTCACTCTCATACGGACAAAGCTACATTTACACCGAGTGTATGATAATTTCTACGCTTAATAAAGTAAAAAGGGTACCAGAGTAATTTTCTTCTTCTACTTTATGAGTAAAAGTACATTAAAGCAATATGTTTACATTTTCCAAAAAAAATTGCTCCATTTTTTATTTTCATATTCTCCGTTCTTTTTGCCACATCTTCCTCATCCTTTCTGAAACATGAAATTCTCCATTCTTCTTTCTTTATTGTCATATGTTTTTACTTTTCATCTTCTTCACTCTTCTTCCATTGATACCAATTTCGAGGAGCTTGTACCAGTGGAGGGACTGCCGGAAGGAGGCGCCAAAGAGGATGTTCTCGACGGAATTGGTGACGACGGCAACGCGGAGGGAGAGACACCGTGAACACCTAATCTCTCTTATTCTAGGTGGGTCGAGACCTATCAACAGACAAATGTATTCAATTTGAGGTGAAGGATGGGGGTTATGTTCTCTTGTAAGAATGGGTTGTTGTTGGAATACAATTGTCTCACATCTAAAGTTGGAACATAACTTGCCTAGTATATAAGCTTGATGGGTTACTCCTCCTATTGCCAATTGGTTTTAGGATGGAACCTCATTGGGCTTATGTACTGGGCCTATCTGTGCTTATGCGCTCGTGTCCGCACGTCCCCAGCCATTGGGCCCACGGACTTTGACATTGTATCAGAGCGGGTTCGGTCCTGGGTCCCTTTATTGGGTTGGTTGGGTTTGGCTATAAAGAGATGGAGATGCCCACCCACACCCGTTTGTTCAAGTGTCAACTGGGCCTGGCCAATTGCCCGCCCGTTGCACTTGCGGGGGCGTGTTGGAATATAATTGTCTCACATCTAAAGTTGGGACATAACTTGCCTAGTATATAAGCTTGATGGGCTACTCCTCCTATTGCCAATTGGTTTTAGGATGAAACCTCATTGGGCTTATGTACTAGTGTGATACCCCGTAATTTTGTAAGGCTATTTGGGAATTATGGATTTTTCCCGAGCGCCAGTTTGGTACGTCGGATTTAATTCTAAAGGTTTGAGACATTCTGTAATGTGCTCTGTATCTATAATATTTTTCTCAGTGAAGAATTATACAGTCGAGATGTTTTGGAAGTTCGTACTCGTTCGTGTACGACTTTTATTAACGCGGATTAAGATTGGTACAAGTTTATTGCCCAAGAGTTGTTATCTAATGGGCAATAGTACAAGATTCTTTATCCAAAGGTTTTTGTCCAAGAGTCATTGTCCAAGGGGAAAAAGGGTTTGGATATTGTCCAAGAGGCAAGGAACCCTAATTTCTTCTATAAATAGAGGTGTTGGGTGAGGGTGGAAGAGGGTGCGAAAGACGCGGAAGCGCTCTCAAATTCTCGACTCTCAAAAACGCTCTCAAAGAAAACGCTCTCTCCGGGAAGGCTCGTGGATCGTTGGAGGCTCGTTTGGTGTTGTTTCTGGTGGCCAAGTGAAGCCTTGGAGACCCTCGGACGCCTAAAAGCAAAGCAAGGCGAAAGATGAGCCAAATCGAGCATCGCGGGTAAGATTTCCCCTCGTATTTTCAGTTTCTGTTCAGCGACGGCGACCGCCGCCAGGGCGACGGCGACCGCCGCCAGGGAGTCGGCGACCGCCGCTAGGAACGGCGCCCGCCATGGAGAACGGCGCCCGCCGTGGTGAGGTTGCCCAGCCGCCGTAATGTGTGGCCAAGGAGCGGCGCCCGCCGTGGATGAGCGGCGCCCGCCGTGGTTGAGCGGCACCCGCCGTGGTTGAGCGGCACCCGCCGTGCTTGAGGCGGCGCCCGCCGTATTTAAGGCGGCGCCCGCCGTGATTGTTGTGGCGCCCGCCGTGAGTTGTTGTTGGCCGGGTGGTTGGTGTTGGCTTCTGTAGCCTTCGTTCGGGTTTCGTTTCCTTCGATTCCTTTCGTTCTTTCGTAGATCGGTATTGTTGTTTGTCGAATCTAACTTAGAGTTTCTGTATGGGTCAATCCGAAGGTACCGGAGTTGGCAGATTCGTCTTTGTGTCGAGCCCGGAATCCCGTCGTTAGACTTCGTTCAAACTCTGCGGATTAAGGCAAGTGGCGGTTCGCTCTTGCTCATTCGTTCTATATTTACATTAATTATCAGTAGTTTATCTGAGTAATTAATTTGGAATGAATACTCTGTTTGTCTGGAAACGGTTTTGATAAACTGTTTTGCAAATCATATAATAGGTTGTATATCTGTTAGAACAACGCTATTATCTGTGATCGCCTTTCGGGACTTTATGTGGACTTATCTTGTAACTGTTATTGTGCTGTAACTGTTTAGTTAGCACGAGTATTCGTAGGAACGCTACTGTGTATCTCATTGCGAGTGCTAGTCGTTTCTTGATAACCTGGTGGTTAGGATTTAGTTCCTACCATCCTTCTCTAATGCCGTTTGTAGGGATTTAGTTCCCGACTCCGCCTTGAGGGATTTAGTTCCCGCGGGATTTAGTTCCCGCGGGATTTAGTTCCCGATTCGACTTTTGGGATTCAGTTCCCAAGTCAACTCCGCTCCTAGGGATTTAGTTCCCGCGAGATTTAGTTCTCGATTCGACTCTTGGGATTTAGTTCCCGAGTCAACTCTGCCTTAGGGATTTAGTTCCCGAGGGATCTAAAAAGATTATAACGTGATGTGGGTTTTGGAATTAAATAAGATAAAGTGCCCGAGTGCACATAATTAATAAACCTTCGGCGAGTAGTGCAGCTAAGTTATAGTGCAGCTAGGAAAACTCGTCTCGACTTTGATCATAGTACGTTCTCTTTCCAATCTGGATTCGCTGTATGCGATGAGGTTGGTCGTGAACCGAAGCATCTCAGTCAACTTTTAAATCATTGTTGTATGATGTTGTAAATATTCCAGATTTGTCATATTTCCTTAAGGACTCATTTCCGTTGGAGTCTTCTTTCGAGTCGATTTCTGTGAAGATTCAGTCTTCCAGAATCTTCTCTTGTGCATACCTCTTGTTGTTATTCCGTGAAAGTATCGGGTTATGTATCGTCCCTTCGGTTATTATTCGAGGGACAATGATAGTAAACGGTTACGATCACTCGAACCATTCTGCTTTTTACCCTTGCTAGTCTATTCAAGTAGACTAACCCACGAACATTGTTCTCCGTATGTGGGCTGGTGTCATCCGTTCGATTCGGCACATCAGATAGAGCGAAGATATGAGGAGACTAGATTGACTATGAAGACGACGGTTGTTTTGGATGTTTTAATAAATTTCTTTTGATCAGGTTGAGATCCTTGGGCAGGTGATCATTACGATCACAACCCTTTTTGTAATATCTTTGTTTAAGACTTCCGCTGTACTTTGTTTAAACTCTGTATTTGTCATATTCGGGATTGGGATGTAATCCTGTAACTCATGTTTCATTTGATTGATGTTTTGATTTGAATACTTTGATCATTATGTATCAATTGTATTCCATGAATTGTATTTAAACCGGTAAAGCCTTGGGTGATCTCGGTAAGGAACACTAGGGTCACTGGCGGTAATACATTTCCAAATGGGTTAAGATTTGGGGGTGTTATAGTTGTGGTATCAGAGCCAAAGGTTTTAAAACGGGTTTGGGATTTTATAAATCATTTATCCGTTTTTGAAAATGCTTTAAAAGGGCTCTGAATTTTCAAAGTGAAAAGAATTTCAAAATACCGTTCATAGTCATGTCTTCTGTACAGTCTGATATAGTAAGCTTGCTTCTATGTCTAGAAAGACTAATTCCTTCCCCGTTGCCCCGTTAGATATGGGTGCATTCTGTTCTCTTCAGAGGAACCCGGGAGAAGCCGAGGTGGTTTCGCCATCTCCAGTTAGGCTTAATTCCCAGTTCTCTCGCTTTGAGTTAAGGTTGTAGAACCTAGTAACTCGGTTTGAGTTCATCAATAGAAATTACCAAGTTGATCTATTCTAAGTTGATTTTATTACCATAAATATATCAGAATGATATTAATGTGATAAAATCCTTGGAATTTGATCGGTAAACAGATGGTGAACACGAGGAACGTTATCCGTGCTGGTGCTAGGCCGAGCAATGACCCCAGACCAAACCCGAGGATTGATGCAGACCCGTCAGGAGAGCGTGAGTCTGTCTTCAACAATAATCCAGGAGGCAATGGCCAAGCTCAGGCCGACGCTCCAATAGTGCTCGATGCAGCGACAGTCGCAGCAATTCGGGGGATTGTTCTGCAAGCAATCACCGAGATAATGAGGCCAATCGCACCTCAGGCACAAGGAGTGCCAGTACCTCCAGAAGTTCCGAGGTTTGAGGAGCAAGAGAATCATGTGCAACAGGGAGGCGTGATCAGGGATAGAGGAGAGTATGGCCGAGCGCTGAAGGCCATTAACTCTATGAGGCCTGACAGCTATGATGGGAAATGAGAGCCAGTCAGAGTCGCTCATTGGTTCTCACATATGGAGCGGTTGTTTCGTAATGTTGAGTGCACTAAAGCAGAGAAAGTGCACATAGCTTCTCTACAGTTGAAGGAAGAAGCCAGTGAATGGTGGGAGAGTACCGGCTTAGCTGATAGCCCGGTGTTGACCTGGTCAATGTTTAAGACCAAGATGACGGATCGTTTCTTCTCTCGAGCTATGAGAGAGGAGAAACACAAGAAGTTCTTGTATCCTAAGACGGATGGATTGAAGGTGACCGAGCTGGCCACTAAATTCAATCATTTGCTACAGTATGCTGAACCAGAGATACCCAGTGAGACACAGAAGATCTGGTACTTCCATGAATGGATGAACCCAGATATTAAGCCATGGATGGTGCACCACACATGCTCTACTCTGGAGCAGTACGTGGATGCGGCCTACAAGTTGGAAGTCACACTGGAGGAGTCCGCTCATAAGCGGGAGAATCAAGTTAAGGGAAAGGGTGGGCAACAGGATCGCCAGGTTGGTTCATTCAAACGACCGGCATCGCCTACCAAGTTTGAGAAGTCTGGTCGTGCTAAGACCGAGACAACTCAGTCTGACTCTGCCAGGGGCTCAGGTTGGAGCAGCGGAGTGATTCAGTGTCACAATTGTGGTGCATCTGGGCACAAAAGTTTTGCATGTCGGAATGAGAAGAAGGCATATTTTGGTTGTGGGAAGGAAGGGCATATGCAGAGGTTCTGTCGGCAGGAAATGCAGAAAGGAGCGGAGTCTCATCAGGGGTCTGTTAATCCAAACAACAGACCTAGGTTTAAACCAGCAGAGACTTCCAATCCTTCGAGGCAGACAACTGCGCAGAATAAAGGGAAAGCCCCAATGGCTTCTGGAAATCAGAGTCAACGTCTTTACGTGATGCGTGAGGCGGATGGACCCTATGATCCTAATGCTTAGAGTACTTTGTATCTGCGTTCTACTTTTGTTAATGTGTTGTTGATGTGGGTGCTACCCAGACTTTAATTTTGGATGGTTGTAAGTTAAGTTGTGTGTGCAACGAGGTTGTGAACCTTTTGTTGTAACTCTTCTTATATATGAACCTTTGGTTTATACCAAGTTAATGTTTCATTTCTTGGTATGGGGTAAGGTCTCGTGTTCGAGACTCACCAACAACCTCTTAGGAGATGGCTGCCTATTAATTAGGTGGAGATACCAAGGATGTGTTGAGATGTATGGACAGCGGCTCATGGCAACAGTGGACGCTGGTAATGGCTGGGCCTGGGCTCAGAGCCACTACTGAGTCGTTTGTGAACCATGTAGTGGGCTGGTCCAAGATGGTGACCATTTAGTGGGAACCAATCGTCTGTCGGATTGTCGATTACCATCAAGGGTAAGAAATTCAAAGCGATTTGACCTAAATAACCATGGTCCCATACGATAATTATTCTCGGTATGGATTGAAGAAAGCGTCATAAGGCGGTGATCGACTTCAGTTTTTGATATTCCTGTGGTTAGAGGATTTACGGGTGTCTTTCCAGAAGATATTCCTAGATACCCCGAATCGTGTCGTGGAGTTTGCAATTGATCTCGAGCCGAGTACCACGCCGATCTCTGAGGCACCGTACCGGATGGCTCCTGTTGAGATGCAAGAGTTGAAGAAGCAACTCAAGGATCTTCTTGACAAAAGTTATATAAAGCTGAGTGCATCACCTTGAGTAGGAGTGCCCTAGTTTTATTTGTCAAAAAGAAAGATGGACCGTTTCGACTTTGTTTTGACTTTCGAGAGTTGAATAAAGTCACGATCAAGAGCAAGTATATGTTGCCAAGGAGTGATGATCTGTTGGATCAACTACAGGGAGCAAAAGTTTTCTCCAAGATCGACCGGAGATCTGGTTTTTATCAGCTCAGGATTCGTGCGGATGTATTCCGAGGATTGCGTTCGGACGAGAGATGGTCACTACGAGTTGTAGTCATGCCATCTGGGCTTCGAATGCTCCAGCAGTTTTCATGAACCTAGTACATCGATGTTTTAGACCAGTACTTGAATAAGTTCATAGTGGTCTTCATCAATGTCATTTTGATATTTTCCCGAGCAAGGAAGCTCACAGGGAACATCTGCGGATTGCTTTATCGGTCCTTAGACTAAGTCGGCTGTACGCAAAGTGGGCTAAGTGCGATTGTTGGATCTAGAAGTGGCTTTCTTAGGCCATGTGATCAATAAGAATGAGGTTATGGTTATTCCCCAGAAGAGTGAATTAGTGGTTGTTTGGAAGCGGCCTCAGGGTGTGAGCGAGGTGCGCAGTTTCCCAGAGCTTGCTGAGCATTATAGACGGTTC
This sequence comes from Rheum nobile, assembly GCA_027886185.1. Classification (NCBI taxonomy): domain Eukaryota; kingdom Viridiplantae; phylum Streptophyta; class Magnoliopsida; order Caryophyllales; family Polygonaceae; genus Rheum; species Rheum nobile. The sequence continues at coordinate 4,386,119 of WOAB01000697.1, read as the reverse complement.
ATGGAAGGATTTTTCTAAGATCACTCCACCTACGACCAGTCTGTTCCGCAAGGTCAACAAGAAGTTGTCTGGGATGACAAGTGCAAGACCAGTTTTCAAGAAGTTGAAACAGAGTCTGACTTATGCACCAGTTTTGGCGTTGTCGGAAAGAATGATGGCTATATGGTCTATAGTAATGCTTCGAGAAATGGGTTGGGATGTGTCTTTGATGCAGAGGGGCAAGGTTATTGCATACGCATCTAGACAATTGAAAACCTGTGAAGCAAACTAACCAACACATGACCTAGAACTAGCAGCAATAGTGTTTGCATTGGAAACTGAGGTTACTTGGGTGACCCAGAGGTCAGCAGAAGTTTTTCTCCAGAAGATTGTTCGTTTACATGGCATTCCTAAGACCATTGTATCGGATCGAGATGGCCGATTCATGTCAAGTTTATAGCAAGAACTTCACAAGGCCATGGGAACTAAATTGAGATTCAGCAGTGTTTCATCCTCAGACAGATGGTCAGTCTGAAAAGACCATCTAGACCCTGGAGGATATGCTAAGAAGCATACGTACTCGATCATCCGACTAGCTGGGAGGACAGCCTAAGTCTGATTGAGCTCACGTACGATAATAGCTGGCATGCTACGGTCAAGATGGCTCAGTTCGAAGCTTTGTATGGTCACAGATGTAGATCTCCGATTTGTTGGGATGATAATGCCGACAAGATTCTGCTTGGACCAGAGTTGGTCGAAAGGACAGCTTCGAACATTGCTTGATTAGACAGAGATGTTGACCGCTCAGGGTCGACAAAAGTCTTACGCAGATCAGAAGCGTAGAAGTGTCAAGTTCGAGGTTGGTGGCAAAGTACTTGTCAGAGTATCGCCATCCAAGGTGTTTTCAGGTTTGGTAAGCGTGGGAAGCTTAACCCTCGCTACGTGGGACCATTCAAGATTCTGGATAGAGTAAGATCTCTAACGTACCGTTTGGCATTGTCGTCATCGGCATACCCAGTGTATAATGTGTTTCACGCATCCTTGCTAAGGAAATTCGTGCCAAGATGAGTCTCATGTGCTAAGCTTTAAGGACATCGAGATTCAGGCAATGATGCTTGAGAGGAGATGCCAGTGTGCATTCTCGAACGCCGTGTGAAGCAGCTGTGCAACAAGATCATACTGTTGGTACGAGTTCTGTGGTCCAAGTCTGGGACTGAGGAACTTACTTGGGAAACCGAGGCAGAGATGCTCAGACACTTTCCCGAGTTGTTTTTCGGCCAAGTTTCGGGGTCGAAACTTCTTTTAAGGGGGAGGTGATGTGATACCCCATAATTTTGTAAGGCTATTTGGGAATTATGGATTTTTCCCGAGCGCCAGTTTGGTACGTCGGATTTAATTCTGAAGGTTTGAGACATTCTGTAATGTGCTCTGTATCTGTAATATTTTTCTCAGTGAAGAATTATACAGTCGAGATGTTTTGGAAGTTCGTACTCGTTCGTGTACGACTTTTGTTAACGCGGATTAAGATTGGTATAAGTTTATTGCCCAAGAGTTGTTATCTAATGGGCAATAGTACAAGATTCTTTATCCAAAGGTTTTTGTCCAAGAGCCATTGTCCAAGGGGAAAAAGGGTTTGGATATTGTCCAAGAGGCAAGGAACCCTAATTTCTTCTATAAATAGAGGTGTTGGGTGAGGGTGGAAGAGGGTGCGAAAGACGCGGAAGCGCTATCAAATTCTCGACTCTCAAAAACGCTCTCAAAGAAAACGCTCTCTCCGGGAAGGCTCGTGGATCGTTGGAGGCTCGTTTGGTGTTGTTTCCGGTGGCCAAGTGAAGCCTTGGAGACCCTCGGATGCCTAGAAGCAAAGCAAGGCGAAAGACGAGCCAAATCGAGCATCGCGGGTAAGATTTCCCCTCGTATTTTCAGTTTCTGTTCAGCGACCGCCGCCAGGGAGACGGCGACCGCCGCCAGGGAGACGGCGACCGCCGCCAGGGAGACGGCGACCGCCGCCAGGGAGACGGCGACCGCCGCTAGGAACGGCGCCCGCCGTGGAGAACGGCGCCCGCCGTGGTGAGGTTGCCCAGCCGTCGTGATGTGTGGCCAAGGAGCGGCGCACGCCGTGGATGAGCGGCGCCCGCCGTGGTTGAGCGGCGCCCGCCGTGCTTGAGGCGGCTCCCTCCGTGTTTAAGGCAGCGCCCACCGTGATTGTTGTGGCGCCCGCCGTGAGTTGTTGTTGGTCGGGTGGTTGGTGTTGGCTTCCGTAGCCTTCGTTCGGGTTTTGTTTCCTTCGATTCCTTTCGTTCTTTCGTAGATCGGTATTGTTGTTTGTCGAATCTAACTTAGGGTTTCTGTATGGGTCGATCCGAAGGTACCGGAGTTGGCAGATTCGTCTCTGTGTCGAGCCCGGAATCCCGTCGTTAGACTTCGTTCAAACTCTGCGGATTAAGGCAAGTGGTGGTTCGCTCTTGCTCATTCGTTCCATATTTACATTAATTATCAGTAGTTTATCTGAGTAATTAATTTGGAATGAATACTCTGTTTGTCTGGAAACGGTTTTGATAAACTGTTTTGAAAATCATATAATAGGTTGTATATCTGTTAGAACAACGCTATTATCTGTGATCGCCTTTCGGGCCTTTATGTGGATTTATCCTGTAACTGTTATTGTGTTGTAACTGTTTAGTTAGCACGAGTATTCGTAGGAACGCTAATGTGTATCTCATTGCGAGTGCTAGTCGTTTCTTGATAACCTGGTGGTTAGGATTTAGTTCCTACCATCCTTCTCTAATGCCGTTTGTAGGGATTTAGTTCCCGACTCCGCCTTGAGGGATTTAGTTCCCGCGGGATTTAGTTCCCGATTCGAATTTTGGGATTTAGTTCCCGAGTCAACTCCCCTCCTAGGGATTTAGTTCCCGCGAGATTTAGTTCTCGATTCGACTCTTGGGATTTAGTTCCCGAGTCAACTCTGCCTTAGGGATTTAGTTCCCGAGGGATCTAAAAAGATTATAACGTGATGTGGGTTTTGGAATTAAATAAGATAAAGTGCCCGAGTGCACATAATTAATAAACCTCCGGCGAGTAGTGCAGCTAAGTTATAGTGCAGCTAGGAAAACTCGTCTCGACTTTGATCATAGTACGTTCTCTTTCCAATCTAGATTCGCTGTATGCGATGAGGTTGGTCGTGAGCCGAAGCATCTCAGTCAACTTTTAAATCATTGTTGTATGATGCTGTAAACATTCCAGATTTGTCATATTTCCTTAAGGACTCATTTCCGTTGGAGTCTTCTTTCGAGTCGATTTCTGTGAAGATTCAGTCTTCCAGAATCTTCTCTTGTGCATACCTCTTGTTGTTATTCCGTGAAAGTGTCGGGTTATGTATCGTCCCTTCGGTTATTATTCGAGGGACAATGATAGTAAACGGTTACGATCACTCGAACCATTCTGCTTTTTACCCTTGCTAGTCTATTCAAGTAGACTAACCCACGAACATTGTTCTCCGCATGTGGGCTGGTGTCATCCGTTCGATTCGGCACATCAGATAGAGCGAATATATGAGGAGACTAGATTGACTATGAAGACGACGGTTGTTTTGGATGTTTTAATAAATTTCTTTTAATCAGGTTGAGATCCTTGGGCAGGTGATCATTACGATCACAACCCTTTTTGTAATATCTTTGTTTAAGACTTTCGCTGTACTTTGTTTAAACTCTGTATTTGTCCTATTCGGGATTGGGATGTAATCCTGTAACTCATGTTTCATTTGATTGATGTTTTGATTTGAATACTTTGATCATTATGTATCAATTGTATTCCATGAATTGTATTTAAACCGGTAAAGCCTTGGGTGATCTCGGTAAGGAACACTGGGGTCACTAGCGGTAATACATTTCCAAATGGGTTAAGATTTGGGGGTGTTACAACTAGGCCTATCTGCGCCTATGCGCTCGTGTCCGCACGTCCCTTGTCATTGGGCCCACGGACTTTGACAGTTGTTCTCAAATGGGATCTGCCTTTTCCGAATTTCATGGCATTTTTACTTATTTAGACAATTTTCTACTTTCATAGTAATTAGCTTTGAGGGTTTTCCATGGATTTCTTTTACATTTTATGGGTGGGTATAGAGCTCTCAAAAAGTGACTGAATCCGTTTTACCGACCTGACCGACCCGTCTTTGGACCCGACTCGACCTGACTGAATCCGAATTTACCGAACCTGAATCTAACCCAAGAATGTATAACCGAACCCGACCCGATTAAAGAATAAATGTGGAGTATTAATAAAATATAACAGAAAATATATATGACAAACGACATATAAATAACGGTAATATGCTCAATTATCCTAGAAAAAGAACATTGTTGTACTTATATATATTTTTATAATTAAGAAATTTATAAATTAATAAAAAATAAAATAAAAAATAAAAATAAAATATTATTTTGGTCTATTAATATCAGTTACATTACAATAATTAATAATATTATTATTATTTTAATTGATTACAACTTATTTTGACACATTTAAATTAGTTTTCAATTACATATTTATATTTTAATAGTGAACAAAATATTTAAAAAATAACGCTCTTGACTCGTTGGTCAACCCGAACCGCCCGTTGACCTGTACTGACCCGCCGACTTGACTTGTTATCTGGATTGACCCGACCCATTCTCAACCTGAACCCGAAATAACCGAACCCGACTTGACCGACCCGATTGACAAGTCTAGTGGGTAATAAACATTTTCCAATTTGATATATTGGGTGTTCATTCTTTTCCCCTCTTTGTTACTCACTAGCTTAGTTCTCGTGCTTTGCACGAGGATTGAGTAAAATTTATTATTGATATTATTTTTAATTATTTAAAATTAATTAAATTTCACATTTAAAAATATTAAATAATTGAAATATATATCTAGTTAGTGAAAATATAAATGAAATTAAGATAAGTATGATAATATAAAGAAATCTTTACTAATAACCAATTAACAAAGATTAACGTCATTTCGTACATACATAATATATTGAATCAAGTCTTATACTTAGAAATAAATGAAGTAAAAGGAAATTTGAATAAAATATGACTTATTAAATGGAAAAATTAATAGAAAATATTTGAAAAATACCTAATATATTATATCTAGTATGGAAATCGGGATAAAATATGAATAATTTATATGTTGAAAAGGAAATTAGGATAATATCTAAATTATTTTATATAATAATAATAGTAGGAAAATAAAGATAATTTAGTGATATAACACGATGTAGAGTAGACATGTGATAATAAATGATGTAGTGCAATGTCAAAACGACAAGTAGTCGTAGCTAGGTTTTACTTTAGAAATATATAGTATATTAGACATTAATGCTTCAAATCAATCATATAAATGAGTAATCTTGTAAATTTAGAAATATAAATGTGTGGCAAATTAGTTAAAAGATATGATAATACATAATCCCTTACAACTATTTAAATTAGTATTTAAATAATGTTGTTCCACAAACAATAAATATCTACTTAAAAGTTTTGAGATATTTCAATACTATTCATTAAAACAAAATGTAAATTATTCTAGTACATATAATATATCATTTAGATGAGATATTATTGATTAAATTGGATTTTAAATCTCGAAAATAAATCAAAATAAAAAAACGAATTTTTATTTCGATATTGTGCTGAGAAATAAATAATAATATAAAAAAGCGCATGAATTTTGATATGGATTTTAGTTTACTTAGGAAGTATTCGTTGTTGATATCATGTTTCTTAATCTTTGATTTTATCAGATATTTCTCTCTCTCTCTCTCTCTCTCTCTCTCTCTCTCTCTCTCTCTCTCTCTCTCTCTCTCTCTCTCTCTCTCTCTCTCCTCTCTCTCTCTCTCTCTCTCTCTCTCTCTCTCTCTCTCTCTCTCTCTCTCTCTCTCTCTCCTCTCTCTCTCTCTCTCTCTCTCTCTCTCTCTCTCTCTCTCTCTCTCTCTCTCTCTCTCTCTCTACAGAAATTCGTTATAACCAAATCTTTTTACATATCATATCGATTAGGTAAAATTTAAAATAAGTTAGTAGTGTTAGAATTTATTCGGGTTAATTAACAACCGCAAGTTAAATGGAGTATTAAGAAATTGGAAGAAAAATCAATCATAAATTTGATATCCTAAATTAGTTTTAGATATTGTATTTTTAATCTTATATCGAATATCTTTTAATTATTTTTCTAAAAAAATTAGTTATAACTGAAACTCATGATATCCAATTTTCTATAAATTTTGTTTAGTTTGTAAACATATATCCACAAATATGTATCAATTAGTTACCTTGATACTTACCTCGATTTTCTATAACTGTTATTTAAATTTCAATTGACTATTAATCTTTGATGTTAAGATTTTCCAGTATATGAACTTCAATTACTCTCACTTTTTGAAAATGCTCAAGTACTTCAATTATTGTGTTCCGGCTAATTGCTATTGCACCTTTAAGAGATTTTTTTGTCAATTAAAAGGTCCAAAGACTTTACCAAGACAAATGTCATGATGAACCAGGGATTCCAAGACGGTGACATCGCAGGGTTGTGCAGATCAACGCTCACCAATGATGGCGTGGTGATGGAGATAAAGGGAGATCGACCATGGAGCGAAAAAAGATCTACGCTCATCGACGATGGCGACTAAGCTTTGAAAGAGACAAAGGCAGGGGCAGCGACGAATCTGGTGTTCTAGATATTCATTTTGAAGAAGACTCACATGGAGATCAACCCTTTTTGTGTGGCGAGAGGAGATCAATTCAATGTTGAGTTAATTAATGTTGTGGATATTTCAGATTTGTAATCTTTTGGAATTGATTTGTCATCATTGTAATTGATTAGTAATCTTTGTGATTGATTTGTATTTAAATCAGGAAAAGAATGGTGCTAGATTTGGGATAAAACCTTTGATATGCAAACAAATTTATTTAAAAAAGTAAAAAAGGATAAAATGACATGTGATAATTTTAATGAGGGGATGACATGTGGCGTAGTTAGTTTCTAGTTTAGTATATATACTAGCAATATTAGGCTCTGGTGAAGCGGAGTGTTACGGTCAAATGGATGTACTACTTGTACTCGTTGGATGAGAAAAGCATCAACATCCTAGATCTAATCCTAATGGGTGCAAATAAATAAAATAGACTGCATGTATGTGATTTGGGCTAAAATCTTGGATTTATAGGGATTTTATTGCTTTTGTTTTTAATTTCCTAAAACATATCTCTCTCATTTTAAACCGTAATCTCTCTCCCCTAATTTAATATATCTCTCCTAAACATTGATCCCATGTCTAACGCACAGATTGACAAGTTCTTCTCCACCACGTCGGCCGACGAGTTCTTCTCCATCACGCCATCCTCCACTGTCGGTTTCTGCTTCTCCTCCAATGCTCATCATCTCCCTAAAATTTGTCTTGTTTTTGAGTTGCGTACTACCGAGACCTGTCAACTGGGTCAGGCGGATAGGGTTTGGGTTCGGGTCATGTCGGGTTCGGGTCAAATCGGGTTCGGGTCGATCGGGTTGATAAAATTTTCGGGTCGGGTTCGGGTTGACCCAGCGGGTCGATCATGCCCTTTTTTTATGATTATTATTATGATTTTTAACTTTAATAAAATAATTATAATAATATAATTAATATTATATTATTATTTAATAAAGTATATTAAAATATTTAATATAAATGAAATAAAATATACAAAATAAAGGGGACCCGCGAGCTCAGATTTGCGTTCGGGTCGAGTCGGGTCGGGTTCGGGTCCGGGTCCTTCGGGTTCGGATCCTTCTTGACCCAGTGACGTTCGAGTCGGGTTCGAGTTCGGGTCCTTTCGGGTCGGGTCGGGTTTTCGGGTTGGGTTGGTTTTTGGTAGGTCTCGATACTAGGCATAGAGAGGATAGGAGTCACTTCGTCCGTCCGTCCAGCGACGACGTTGTATTGGAGTCTTCGAAACCACCCCGTCACCGCTTCTATTTACTCATAGGGTACCTCACTCCCTCTTAATTTCTCAATTGCCAATTTCTATATATGTTTAATCAAGTCTAAACGATATCGATCGTTTAGGTTGAGAGTTGAACTAATTAATCGGTGTAGAAAATGATGCATATTGTTAGGAAATGGAACTCAGGAACCTCAGTTCCCATGGAGTTCCTTTCCTCAGTTTCTCTACTTTTGAAGATGATAAATACTTTGATATTAATGTTTTATCTCAAAGATGTGCTTAAAGGAACCATAGGATAGTTATTGAAACCATGAAAGCCAAACAAGACAAAGAAGGATAGCGAAGCAAGAAGCTTGCACTGATAGGAACTGGAGTTCGCCAGCAAGGGAACTCAGTAGAAGTGAAGCGAGGAAGCGCTCATAAGGGAACAAGCACAAAGCAAGTCTATTGAAGATGCAAAGACTTGAGAAGAGTGGCGAAGCCACAAAAGAGTTAGCACATGGAAACCTCATCACTGCTGGTAGGAACTAGAGTAGGTGAGATGTGTCAGCAGAAATCCTGGAGCCACAGAGAGAAGCGGAAAGCAACTGTCCCATCATCGTTGGACTGACACAAACGGCTATTAACTACCCATGTTGTTTCCTAGCTCATTAAGGAAGTTGTCTTGCACACATAAACATCTATGACAACCTAGTTGACGGGATTTGTGGATCACCGTTAGATTGAGCTTCTAGTTCGATCCGATGGGAACTGGAAGCAAACCAGCCTTTGAAGTATAAAAGGCGATTGTGCTTCATTGACAACTTCAAGCACAACCACAAGAATCACACTCCATAGCAAACATCAAAGTGTGAAGCTCTCAAACAAGATCATAAAAGCAAACTGAGATCAAGAGGAACCAGTCAAGGAACCTGAGAGTTGCGTGCTAGTTCCTGTGACTATAAGTGAGTTAGTTCTTTGGTGCTAAGGATTGCTTCTTGGATTGATTATAATTTGTGTTAAGTTATCTAGGATTGCCTAACTGTGTGTAAGGTAAAGAAACTGTGTGTTTGTTCCTAGGATAATTTGTAACCAAAGAGATAAAAAATCAAGAAGTAGAACTTGAAATCTTTTCGGAAGAAAGGTAGTGGTTTTTATCCTAGATTGCTAGTTGGCAATCGAAGGTTTCCACTATAAGGAATTTGTTCATTTATTTGATTGTTTATTTCCGCTGCGAAGGGAACTATAATCTGTTTTCTCAGTTCCCTTATTATTAATCTAACAATCACGATCCTACACATATGAACAAGGAAAATAATATTTTGATGGATTTGACTTTCATATTCTTAAAATTCAGATCAATGTGGATTAATTGAGGGTTGTTTATTCTTTTTCCCAACAATGATAGATGATGATTAATTAGTATCAATTAATAGAAATAAGATAGTGCTTGATCGAGGTACAAATAAGTATGAATCTCATTGAATTTAACATCTAATCAATATATATAATACCATTGGCTTGGATTATAGATCGAGTTTGGTTGAGAGCAGTTTCTATTGATTGATATTTAAGTTGATTTGTTCGATATTCATTAGATGTTGATGGATATTCACGCTGATTTATTTGATATTCACCCTGATATAATTTATATTCACACTAATTTATATTCATATAAAGGCTGAAGAATATATAAAGAACCCCGACCGCACTAGTCGTGCGAGCCCAAATTCGGTGCAACAACGCCATTGAAGATGATATTCACGATATTGGACGGTAATATTCACGAGATTGAGTGGTGATATTCGTGTAACTAGTTGATGATATTGAGTGGTGATATTCATGTTTTATTCGATGATATTTGTGTAACTAGGTGACGATATTCATGAATTGAGTGGTGATATTCATGTAATTTAGTTGATATTTATGTAATTGAGTTTGATATTCATGTAATTGAATGTGGTATTTATATTATCAAGTTGCAATATTCATGTTTAAGTGAGATATTCACGGATATTCACGTCTTTATCAAATTAAATATCCACTTATTAAACATGATATTCATACAAACATGGACGATATTCAAGAAACAATGCCAAAATCAACAAGAACAAATTTACAGATCTATGAATTTGCAAAGCATTAGGACGTTGAAAAAATCAAGTGGTGATATTCATGTTTTAAGTGGAGATATTCACATCTATCGATATTCATAAACATGTGATCAATATTCATAAACGCTAAAAAATCGCTGAACAAGGAGAAAATGCATCAGCAGAATGAAGATCGTGTGTTGATTTTGTTCTTCTCTCTCATGAATATTCTATCCCTTTTTTAGTATTTTAAAATAAATAGCATAATTAAATCTTGTAACCACTTTCATTCTTCCTAATCTGGTAGATCACACATACCATAATCCCTCAAATCACTCCAAATCAGTCCCTCCATCACCTATCATCCAACGCTCCTTATTTGTCCATCCGTTTTACCACAATAATCGTTTTACTTGAACTCACCTCTATACTAGCATATGTGCCCATGCCTTGCACAAGCTTGGTTAATAATTTTTAAATTTTAAATATTTACAAAAACTAAACTGGTAAATTATAAGCTTAAACTCTTAAACATATGGTGATAACTGATAAGTAATTTCATACAAATAACTGAATAAGAAAACATATAAATTAAATTTAAGTAATGAGAATGCTCAATAATGTATAATTAATTAAAAGGGAAAAATAGTAAAATCATATCACATATATATTTCAAATAGGTTTAATAAATTTTATCACTTTTGCGTCATGAATCATACTACCAATTATATTTTCAATTGCATGTTACCAGTTATATATATTTAAGTATTAAAACTATAAGAAAATTTCTTTTCTAGGTATATAATTTTAAAAAACGTACCTTTGACATGGTTGAAACTTATATTATAATTTGGATTTTTATATATTAATTTATAACTAATTTTAACGTATTTAAAATTTTGTTTTGCACACATATATGTTATAAATAGTTTTAATTACAAATATGAAGTAACGTAACTAATAAGGTAAAGTATATATTATGAATTTTTTTATTTACAAATAAGAAGAAACTAATAAAGTAAAACGATATCAATAATATTTGAGATGATAATATATGTATAATTAAGGTAAGTTATTTTAAGGTAAAAAAATAAATAGATAAGAAATAGAATAAATAGATATCAAAATTAGAGAGAGATAAAATCGTAATTGTACATTGAGATTTGCCTACGTGACATAGTTTATAAGCTGACACGTAGGAGATATAATTATGGCTTTAGTATAATATATAGATATATAGATATAAATACATAGATATAGATAAATATAGATTTTATATTACTTTTATTGCAATTTCCTCTCTGATATTGATTTCATATCTTGTCTATTTTAGTCATTTCATACATTCATTAATACATCTCATTCACTGTATATTTCTTTTTTTTCTATCTCATCTTTTTTTTTTTGATACAGTAAAAATTAGACTGGAAACCACAGAAGATACGGTTTCTCAGTCTATATCATCCTTACGGATGAGAACTAAAAGTTCTAAATTTCTTCGAATGTCTTCCAAGGAACTCTGCAGACTCAGCTTAGCGATGCAATCGGCCGCAACGTTTGATTCCCGGAATACATGACGGACCTGCACTGAAGAAAACAATTGTAAAAGACATAAGATATCTGAAATTAAAATTTCAATATCCCATGGACAGTGCCAGATCTTATTAATAACATTAACGATAGTGAGGTTATCACATTCCATATGTATATCAGTCATACCTAGATCATGAGCTTTAATTAGATCATTTCTAAATGCTAAGGTTTCAGTCTTAAGCGGTGTTGAGATTCCACATTTCTCTCCAAAAATCATAGTAGGATCGCCATTACTATTACGAAAAATAAATCCATAACTGGACTCACCATTCGTTTTTGTAGATCCATCTGTGTTTATTTTAATGATGTGTTCAGGTGATTTTTTCCATTTTTTCGGAACTCGTTTCCTTGTTACATGTTTTCTTTCCTTTTGGATATCATCCGTCAGACAGTCAGGGTTCCATTTTTTGGTGTGATACCAATTGTTCATTTGATGTTTTATGTAATTAGTAACATCCTTAATTGTGTTGTTATCATTGTTACTTGTTCCAAAACTTTTTTGGTTTCTATAAAACCAGATACTCCACCAAGAAAGCACCAACTCCTCAAAATTAACTCTATCTATTTTATTTCGTATTTCCTCAATGAGTTCATTCGTTTGTTTTGTTCCCAGGTTTAAGGACCTTAAACATCTGTACGTTTGTTTGTTCATTTTTTGTATAGTTTGTAGTGTATGACTACATTGAAATAAGAGATGAGTCAAATCATCTGTTTGTGTATTACATCTAATACATTCTTGTAGGATTACAACTCCCTTTTCAGGTAGTCTTGCTTTTGTTGGTATGCCATTTTTCATGCATTTCCAAATTAAGTTTTTTTACCTTCGGGTAAGTGTCCATTTTCCAAATCCAAGAAGTATCTTGTGTTGTGTATCTTTTATTTTTATTCAGCAAATCCATAGCCGATTTAGTCGAGAACCATCCGTTTTTGCTTGCCTCCTAGTACATTCTATCATGTATATTTGTTAATGGTATCGGTGTAGACATAATCTGTTGTACCAAGTTACCAGGAAGATAATGTTCTATCAATACTTTGTTCCAGTTGCGATTTGGCAAAAAAAAATCTGCTACCAATGCATTCTTATTTGGTATGTGTTTTATGTTAATTATGTCGCAAAGAGGAGTGGTAGAGAGCCATTTATCAGTCCAAAATCTACTGGTTTCACCATTCTCTACCTGCCAAATGAGTCTTGATTTAAATTCTTCACTGAGTTCACACAATTTGGACCATTGCCATGAGCATTTTCCATGTTTCTCATATTGTAGAATGTGTTCATCTTTCAAATATTTTTCAGTGATTATTTTAACCCAGTAATTATCCGGTTCTGCTAAAATTTTCCAAAGTAATTTAAATTGTAATGCTTTATTCATGTCCTTTGATTTTCTCAACCCAAGGTCACCTTGATTAGTTGGCTTGCATATTTTATCCCATCCTATTAGGGGTTTAAATGAAGGATCTTTATTCCAGAAAAAACTTCTATTTATTTTATCAAGCTCATTATGTGTATGTGTTGGGAGCATGAAGCTTTGCATCATAAAATTAGGTCTTGATGCAAGATTAGCTTTAATAAGAGTTGTTCTACCTGCTTGAGAAAGTGAATTAGCTTTCCATTTTGTTAGTTGTTGTTGTGTACTTATTAACAGTTCAGCAAATGTATTGGAATTGACTCTTCCATTAATGATAGGACACCCCAAGTATTTATCTAAGGATGTCATATTTGTAATTGTGAGAATTCCTTGAATTGCTATTTTTCTTGCATTAGTAACTTTCTTCGTTACCTGGAAAACTGATTTATGGAAATTGACTTTATGTCCTGAGATTTTGCAGTAGTCATCCAAAATATCCTTAATTTCCTTGCAATTTTCTTGTTTGGCTTTTGAGAAAACTATGATGTCGTAAGCAAAAGCAGGAAATGGGATTCGTGTCCCTAGTCTTGTGACTTAAAACCCTATTGGTTTCCTTGGTCTATCCGTTGCTTTTTGTAGTTTTCTTGCTAGTATTTCAGTTCCCAGGATAAAGAGGAAGGGAGACAGGGGATCACTGTAACACCCCCGATTTATACCTCGGTAGTGCCAAATGCCAGTGACCTCAGAGGTTGTTGCCGATGTCACCCTAGGCTTGGTCGGAACAATTAAACTTAAATACATGAACATATTAAATGAAAGATTAAACAGCGGAAGACTTTTTGTACATGAAACTCAACCCTTTTTATTAAAAGATCTATCTTCAAACGAGGAGATGATTTTACAACAGAGTATAATACAGCGGAAGACTTTAAAGAATCTTAATAATTTAAAACACTTAACAACTAAAAACACTGACACTTAAATCTTCGTCTGCAAGCCTCTTATCCTTCAACATGTTACTTTGACTTCGGGCATCAACCTCTGATGTGCTGAATCGAACGGATGACACCAGCCAACCATGCAGAGAACAATTACGGTTGGTTAGTCTAATGAAAGACTAAGCAAGGGTACAAGCAGAGTGGTTCGAGTGATCGTAACCGTTTACTATCATTGTCCATCGAATAATAACCGACGGAACGATACATAACCCGGTACTTTCACTAAATGATTAATATTAGATATGCACTAAAGAGAAGACTCCAAAGGACATGAGCCTTATAGGAAATTATGACAATTGTTTGGGAAGGTGTATTAATTATGTGCGACAACGGCACTTAACTTAACCACTTACAACACTCACATCAACATTAAGACTTTTAATATTATTAAGAGCAGCTACGAAGCTTTAAACCTTAGGGTGACAATCATGCCCACCCCAATTAGTACAACTACCAAAGCTTATTAATTATGTACTTAATCGCACTTATCTTATTACAACACACACCCTTCTGTTAAGGCTTTTAATTATTATTATGAGTAACAACGAAAGTTTAATACACTGGGTGACCTTATGTCCACCCCGATACACTGGCGAGGTGCTTAGTTAATTTACCGCCGTTAAATTAACCGGAGTAACAACGGAAGTTTAATACACATGGTGGTGTTACGTCCGCCCAATGGCGCTAGCAAGGCGCTTATACCCCTCCTACCTTAGCGGGTGGTAGGAAGTATCACGTTTAAAGAAACGACTAATCCTTAACCAGATTAGTGTTCCTACGATCATTAAGTTATAAAGAAACGACTAATCTTTAACCGGATTAGCGTTCCTACGAACATTAAGTTATAAAGAAACGACTAATCTTTAACCGGATTAGCGATCCTACGAACATTAAGTTATAAAGAAACGACTAATCTTTAACCGGATTAGCGTTCCTACGAATACTCGTGCTAACTAAACAGTTCAACACAGTAATAACCCATATCAGAGCCATCCTAGCAATCAAATTAAACATAGATATAATAGAAACGACTAATCCTTACCTGGACTTAGCGTTCCTACAAACTCACGTGCTATTCTAGAAATAAAGTTAACATTAAATTCACAACAATATCATCACGATAATTAACACATATAATAGCGTTGTTCTAACAGATATACAACCTATTATAACATCACCTTTAAATCACGTTATTTATGATATTAGTTCCCAAACAACAGTTCACTCCAATTTAATTAACAATTAAACAATTGATAATTAATGAAACATGGAATGATTAAGCAAGAGCGAACCGCCACTTGCCTGGGGTAGATTCGACGATGAATCTAGACAAGACGACTACTGATGATATCATTTCCGAGGATATGGCATATGCTTCAGATAGCTCGAGCAGATTACCGGTCCACACGCGATACAGCATATGACATATTAATTAATATCAATTAATTTGTCTGGACGAACTCAAGGAATTAAATTTAATACATTTTTATGATTTTAAATCATAAAAATATTAATTAAATTTTCCTAAAAAAATACGGATGAAAGAGGGTCGAAATTATACCGCTCGAATAATTTCGGGTTAAATCTGGACTGAGGGCTAAATGGGCTTTCGGCCCAACAAGGAATTAATTAGCAAAGGAGGCCCACTTCCTTTGCTTCTTCTTCCCCGAATAACAACAACAGCACATCGGAGCAACAACAAGGCAACACGCACAGCGGCAGCAACGACCACGCCGGGAAGGGGTTCCTCACCGGGGTCCTCACCGCTTCGTCATCGGGGAGAGCAACAGCACCACGGTGGTGGCTCGGACATCAGCATAACAACAGCTCGGACAGCACAACAACGCACAGGAGCTCGCCGGCGTCATCGATAGCAGCGGCGAACGCAGCGGCGGACGCAGGAGATCTCGGTCCCTCGCTCAGCAGCTCCACGATCTTGCTCGAGCGGTGGTGGCACAGCGGCATCAGCGCTCGCCGGAGGAGAACAAAGGGCTCGCCGACGGGAAGAACAACCGAGAGGGAGAGAGAGAGAGAGAGAGAGAGAGAGAGAGAGAGAGAGAGAGAGAGAGAGAGAGAGAGAGAGAGAGAGAGAGAGAGAGAGAGAGAGAGAGAGAGAGAGAGAGAGAGAGAAACGAGAGAAACGAGAGAGGAGAGAGAGGCTCCCTTTTATAGCCAAGATATTTGTAGATATTTTGGAGATATTTGTACAAATATCTTGTATAAATATCTCGTACAAATATCTTGTATAAATATCTCGTACAGGGAAAGTTTGGTATGGGTTTTACACCCATGAATTATATGTTTGTATCCAAACAAATATTCTAAGTCCCGAAAATATATCAAATGTATTTTCTACCACTCAGGGAATTATTACGGAGATCATGGATATTACAGAAAATCCAAACTCCACTGAAAGGGAAAAATTTATTGAACGAAGGATGAGAAAATTACCCAAATACCCTTACTAAAATTAAGGGGTATTACATTACTACCCCCTTAAGAAAAGTTTTGACCCCGAAACTTGCATTATTAACGAGGAAATGGTTTCTCTAACAACCTTACTTCCTGATCTTAATGTCCTTAATCATGACATCTTCTCACAAACCTTATCTCCATACAACATACCAGGTAATAACTCTTACTACCTCCACCAGATCATGTCTACCTTAGAATAATGGTCTTCCACAACCATCATAACGATATTACTGCACCTTTAATAGGAGAACACACATTTCTCCTTCAATCCTCTTATAAACAACCCTAAGGTTTACACATTAACTTCTTACACTTAGATATTAAATCTTAGTAACCTCGAATCATAATTTCCTTAATTCCCTTAATGGTACTTTACACAATCCCATCATTTATCTTAAAGTAAGACTGGCCTTATGCCATCTCTAAATTAAAATCCTTACAAGAATAATTTAACACATCTCTTTAAACAATTTCTAACTTAACTCCTTTAAGATTGAAGAACAATCACAATATCTTATTCCTACGTTCCTCGAAACGTATCACATAAGATATTACTCCTATTTCCTCAAAGAGAGTGATACTATAAGCCTTATAGATGACATACTCACAAGATGTCAATCTTTGACAATTCCCAAGAGTCATAACTCTTCATCTTCTGGAATTTCCACTTATCGAGTCCAACGACTCGTACTATCTTACATGACTTATTTCTAACTTAAAATCCTTATATTCCTCACACAATCTACTATCCATCCAGGACTTAATCGCATCATTTCCTTATATTACCTCAAACGAATCTCAAATAGATCTCCCCAAAGGATACCTATGATTTCGTACACTTGACTTTTCCAAAAGCTTTAACCATTGGTCCTATATGGGTCATACTTACTTATGAACCCGACCATCATAACTCCGGATTTCACAGTCTTACTCAAGATCGGCATAGGGAAAACGAGTTCTTGTTGAACTATTCCCTTAATCAATTTATTCCCTTCACAACACTCTATCCTTATTAATGCTTACAGCCTGATTCCACAACTAGGCATTCCGGACTATGCACTAGTCCACCTCTATATATTTCTAATGGAACAAAAATTCCAAGTACACAAGTGAGATATAACTCTTAATCTCTTAGAACATTAACTCCACATATTTATTCCTACACTTTAAGAAAGCCCAGCAGGACTCAGCTTACGAGACAACGCTCTCGCAACAATTAATGTCACCACCGTGACGTTACTCCTGAAATGGAGAAGGATCTTAGGGATGGATTTAGAATTTAAGCAATAGAGTCGACCCTGGGGTTAACCATGTAGGGAACGAACATCTATGCTACAAACGATACTCCTCCCCTTATGAGTCCGACAGCCTTTATCCATACATGATATATACTATTTCCGGCACTCACGTGGTTTCGTATGAATGATTAATTTGCAACAGCAACGAATTCAGAAATTTTCCAACACAAGGAAACATTTCTATATTTACCCGAAACATTACATTAAAACAACTGACAGAAGTCACACTTACGGATTAACAAACTACGGAGATTATCGACACACGTCGTTGCTCCTGCACCAGCATGAACCGTATCTCTTGTGTTCACCATCAGTTGATGAACCATAACGTTAACTTAGAACTTTTCCAACTTGATCTTGACACTTAAGTCAAATACGTTATGAAACAGATTATAAGGGTCCAAACTGTAACACCCCGGGCCAGAGGTGCTACAGTGCCATAGTCCCGAAGGACTATAAGGCGATTTAAAGAAAAGAAAAATCCAAAACTCTTCCAATTACAAAAAAAACATCAACAATAATCCCTGTTCAAGATTGAATCAATACTTAAACCTGTCATCCAGTAATACATCAATTTATATCCAAAACACAGAAGCGAATACAACATTTTCAAATCCGATGCAAAACAAAATCTTTAACTGTGAAGACCAATCTGTGATCCAGAACCCGCTTGTTGCTACTAACCTGCAAAGACCAGTTGACTGGGGGACCTGAAACCCTATCCAACCACGGCACGTAAACCGAAGCTGGTCAGTCTTTTGAAAGACTAGCAAGACTCCTCAAGCCAAAATAGTTAAAACCAGAGAATTATCACAACAATCAAATAATACCAAACAACAACATGCCACACCATATATATATACTATATCATAATTATATCATTATCATATCAACCAACCAATATCGACCACACATCAAAACATAAACACACGCTATCACATAACCATTCATAACCATTCCTATCCACTCTTCACTATGCCCGCCACATTCAATCTAACCTCAACCACACAACGAGAAAACCGGTGAGACGATCTAATCCGACTTTACTAACACATCCAATTCATCTTTCTTCTCTATTACTAACACCTCAATGATCAACTCTACAAAACATATATACATATCTTACTACTGACTTACAATCAAGGCTAACTAATCATACCGAACTCACTACTGTACTAGCACATTCCAACTAACCTTCGCATCAACGAACACATAAGCACAAGCAAGACAATCATCACCTTATATAAACATAACGACCCAGGCCAGCCACCCTTCTGGTGCCGCCTGTTCGTTAACATGGGCCACAACCCATACACCTCAACCCAACCTATGTTGGCCCACACCCTCAAGATGGAAACCGACCTTCACAAACATCCACATAACCAACCTTCATAATCACTCAACATAACCATCTTCCTGCAACTAGCTACCACCAACAATCATACCAACAGAGGTTCATATCACAACTAGCTACAATAACCATCCAACAATCAACATCCTTCGTAAAACCACTTAATCAAGTACACAATTAATATCCATCAACAAAATCAACACACACAACTGCCAAAACACATAACTGTCAACACACACACACACACAACAACAACCAATTACACAAAATTGCCAACCCACACAACTGTCAACACACACAACAACCAATTACACAAGATTGCCAACCCACACAACTGTCAACACACACAACAACCAATTACACAAGATTGCCAACCCACACAACTGTCAACACACACAACAACCAATCACACGCACTTTCCAACATACACAACTGTCAAAACACATAACTGCCAACACATATAACTGTCAACACATATAACTGTCAACACACACACACACAACAACCAATTACACAAAATTGCTAACACACAACATTTAGCAAACACCATATAACACACACCATGTAACACACGCCATCTAACCTTCGATCCAACCTCCAATCCAACCCACCACCGGATGGGACTTTCAACCATCCAACCTAGCCTTAACCAACGGAGGTCACACCCTCATGCGGTCGGATGAGGTCACACCCTCACCCCGCCTCCATAACCAACCATCACCAATCCACCAACCACCCACCACCGGATGGGACTTTCAACCATCCAACTTAGCCTTAACCAACGGAGGTCACACCCTCACGCGGTCGGATGAGGTCACACCCTCACCCCGGCTCCATAACCAACCATCACCAACCACCCACCACTAGATGGGACTTTCAACCATCCAACCTAGCCTTAACCAATGGAGGTCACACCCTCACGCGGTCGGATGAGGTCACACCCTCACTCCGGCTCCATAACCAACCATCACCATACCGACACCAATCCAAAAATCACAAATGACAATCAATATCACATAATTGCACATTTCAACCAAGCAACTTTATAGTCAAGTGATCCAATCAATCCACAACAATCAATCCATAAGAATCAAACCACATTTAGTTACGACCAACTACCACATCACATTCAATCAACACAACACGAGACAATTACTAACACACCCACACATTCACACACACACGCAATCTCAACACACAACTACTAGCACGCACACAATCCAACACCCACACACAAGTGTCAACAAACACACATTTCAACCAAGTAATTTCGCAACTAATAATCCAACTTAATTTACTTAGACAAGGTTAAATCAATTACTGAATCAATATAGGGACAAAAGTAATTTATAAAATATACGAAGGGTTAGCAAGATTTATCTTGCCTCAAACTCGACAACCACGACCTCAGAGATCTCCAACCAACTCGAACGAACCTGCGAAATCAATCCGAACAAATCTCTGGCATTAATTAACTCATACAAATCCATTACCAACAAACCCCCAAATTCACCCTAAAATTATACCTCAATATTTCCAATTCAACAAACCCCCAATTTCCAAGCTCTAATTATACCTTAATTAAATTCAGCAACCACACCAAAATTAACCCAAACTCCAAAATCAAATCTTCAATTCAGCAAAACACCCATAAATCAACCACTTACTTCCAATTCAAGAGTTGCTGCACAAATCCAACCGAAGCAGTCCACAATTCATAGCTTGTACGTAATCCTTGCCATCTTCCACATCTCGTCGTCTACCGCTGTTGCCGCCAGAAATTGGGCTCCTCGTCGTCGGCAAGGAAGCCACCAGCAACAACTCTCGCGGTCTAGCACAGCAGCAGCTCTCGCGGTGTAGCACAGCAGCAGCTTGCGGTCTGGCTCATGCGCTGGTTCGCGGCATCGGACCGTAACAACTCACGACTTCCGATAGCAGCAGCTCACGCGATCTGGACCGAGGAAGGGAGGTGACGATGGCGGTAGCAGCTGGGTTGAGCTCACCGACGGAAATCGAACGGCGGAAGAAGAGGAAGATCAAAACAGGAGGAGGTGCTCTGCGGTGGGGTTCTCGTACGGAGAAGACAAGGGTTTTATACCCAATTTTCAGCCTTTGCTGACTTTATACCCATTTAAGTAAAAATCCTTAATTAATTTACCATTATGCCATTACTAACATCCTTGGGGTATTTCATTCTCCCTCCCTTATAAGAGTTTCGTCCTCGAAACTAAGAGCAAACAGGCTCGGATATCTGTCTCGCATGACTGACTCCAGAATGTACATGACTTGCCGAAGAATGACCTTCCTTGAGAATCCATTCTCTAATATCATTATTAACTGGCACACATAAATGATCTGAAACCACAATACTCCATCCTCTTGAACAAAAATTCGGGCACTCTTTCCTGAGCAATCTGACTGCATATCTCACTCAACATTCCATCATTTTTTGGTACGTCCGTTCCTTCCCAAACCAATTTCAATTTCATCATTCACCACTCTTGTTGCAATCCTGGCTAAACTGTCAGACAAACAACCATATGCTCGAGAGTCGATTTTCTACTCAAAGCATCAGCTACCACATTAGCCCTTTCTGGATGAGAAACGATATCTATATCATAATCCTTAATCAATTCTAGCAACCATCTGTATCTCATGTTCAACTCTCTCTTATACAATTTGAACTGACAAAAAACATATGCAATAACCTTCCCATTCTGCATTAGAATGCAACCCAGATCCTGCTTAGACACATCACTGTAATTAACAAATCCTTATGTTTCCTACAGTAACACTAACACTGACGCACAAATCAAACACTTCCTGAGTTCTTCAAAACTCGCTACTGACATCTCATGTTCCATTCAAAATTCTCAGTCATACACAACCTTAGAAAATTCATCCACAATCGCCTGTAGTAATCTGTCTTTCTCATTCTTGGGAGTAACAGTAGCACACAACAACTTCATACCGAATCATCAACTACCAGACTAGCTGCATCAACCTCTTGACGACAAGCCCAACGGCTTCATCCTTTATCATACCCACACTTACCTTTAATCTCTAGCACGTCCTATTTACCAGGGAACACATCATAAAATTACTCAACAACACTAAACATCACATATAAAAATATCAAACACAAACTTACCTATGCTTAGCAACAAGGGTCTCTGATCACACGATTGCTTCACAGTTTCTGCGAGTGGTCTCATCCACATCAAACTTTTGAAAACCATTTTAGAACGTAAATGCTCTGATACCAATTCCTGTAACACCCCGGGCCAGAGGTGCTACAGTGCCATAGTCCCGAAGGACTATAAGGCGATTTAAAGAAAAGAAAAATCCAAAACTCTTCCAATTACAAAAAAAACATCAACAATAATCCCTGTTCAAGATTGAATCAATACTTAAACCTGTCATCCAGTAATACATCAATTTATATCCAAAACATGGAAGCGAATACAACATTTTCAAATCCGATGCAAAACAAAATCTTTAACTGTGAAGACCAATCTGTGATCCAGAACCCGCTTGTTGCTACTAACCTGTAAAGACCAGTTGACTGGGGGACCCGAAACCCCAGCCAACCACGGCACGTAAACCGAAGCTGGTCAGTCTTTTGAAAGACTGGCAAGACTCCTCAAGCCAAAACAGTTAAAACTAGAGAATTATCACAACAATCAAATAATACCAAACAACAACATGCCACACCATATATATATATATATACTATATCATAATTATATCATTATCATATCAACCAACCAATATCGACCACACATCAAAACATAAACACACGCTATCACATAACCATTCATAACCATTCATATCCACTCTTCACTATGCCCGCCACATTCAATCTAACCTCAACCACACAATGAGAAAACCGGTGAGACGATCTAATCCGACTTTACTAACACATCCAATTCATCTTTCTTCTCTATTACTAACACCTCAATTATCAACTCTACAAAACATATATACATATCTTACTACTGACTTACAACCAAGGCTAACCAATCATACTGAACTCACTACTGTACTAACACATTCCAACTAACCTTCGCATCAACGAACACATAAGCACAAGCAAGACAATCATCACCTTATATAAACATAACGACCCAGGCCAGCCACCCTTCTGGTGCCGCCTGTTCGTTAACATGGGCCACAACCCATACACCTCAACCCAACCTATGTTGGCCCACACCCTCAAGATGGAAACCGACCTTCACAAACATCCACATAACCAACCTTCATAATCACTCAACGTAACCATCTTCATGCAACTAGCTACCACCAACAATCATACCAACAGAGGTTCACATCACAACTAGCTACAATACCCATCCAACAATCATCATCCTTCGTAAAACCACTTAATCAAGTACACAATTAATATCCATCAACAAAATCAACACACACAACTGCCAAAACACATAACTGCCAACACACATAACTGTCAACACACACACACAACAACAACAACAACCAATTACACAAAATTGCCAACCCACACAACTGTCAACACACACAACAACCAATTACACAAGATTGCCAACCCACACAACTGTCAACACACACAACAACCAATTACACAAGATTGCCAACCCACACAACTGTCAACACACACAATAACCAATCACACGCACTTTCCAACATACACAACTGTCAAAACACATAACTGCCAACACACACACACACAACAACAACAACCAATTACACAAAATTGCTAACACACAACATTCAGCAAACACCATATAACACACACCATGTAACACACGTCATCTAACCTCCGATCCAACCTCCAATCCAACCCACCACCGGATGGGACTTTCAACCATCCAACCTAGCCTTAACCAACGAAGGTCACACCCTCACGCGGTCGGATGAGGTCACACCCTCACCCCGCCTCCATAACCAACCATCACCAATCCACCAACCACCCACCACCGGATGGGACTTTCAACCATCCAACCTAGCCTTAACCAACGGAGGTCACACCCTCACGCGGTCGGATGAGGTCACACCCTCACCCCAGCTCCATAACCAACCATCACCAATCCACCAACCACCCACCACCGGATGGGACTTTCAACCATCCAACCTAGCCTTAACCAACGGAGGTCACACCCTCACGTGGTCGGATGAGGTCACACCCTCACTCCGGATCCATAACCAACCATCACCATACCGACACCAATCCAAAAATCACAAACGACAATTAATATCACATAATCGCACATTTCAACCAAGCAACTTTATAGTCAAGTGATCCAATCAATCCACAACAATTAATCCATAAGAATCAAACCACATTTAGTTACGACCAACTACCACATCACATTCAATCAACACAACACGAGACAATTACTTACACACCCACACATTCACACACACACGCAATCTCAACACACAACTACTAGCACGCACACAATCCAACACCCACACACAAGTGTCAACAAACACACATTTCAACCAAGTAATTTCGCAACTAATAATCCAACTTAATTTACTTAGACAAGGTTAAATCAATTACTGAATCAATATAGGGACAAAAGTAATTTATAAAATATACGAAGGGTTAGCAAGATTTATCTTGCCTCAAACTCGACAACCACGACCTCAGAGATCTCCAACCAACTCGAACGAACCTGCAAAATCAATCCGAACAAATCTCTGGCATTAATTAACTCATACAAATCCATTACCAACAAACCCCTAAATTCACCCTAAAATTATACCTCAATATTTCCAATTCAACAAACCCCCAATTTCCAAGCTCTAATTATACCTTAATTAAATTCAGCAACCACACCAAAATTAACCCAAACTCCAAAATCAAATCTTCAATTCAGCAAAACACCCATAAATCAACCACTTACTTCCAATTCAAGAGTTGCTGCACAAATCCAATCGAAGCAGTCCACAATTCATAGCTTGTACGTAATCCTTGCCATCTTCCACATCTCGTCGTCTACCGCTGTTGCCGCCGGAAATTGGGCTCCTCGTCGTTGGCAAGGAAGCCACCAGCAGCAACTCTCGTGGTCTAGCACAACAGCAGCTCTCGCGGCGTAGCACAGCAGCAGCTTGCGGTCTGGCTCCTGTGCTGGTTTGCGGCTTCGGACCGCAACAACTCACGACTTCCGACATCAGCAGCTCACGGGATCTGGACCGAGGAAGGGAGGTGACGATGGCGGTAGCAGCTGGGTTGAGCTCACCGACGAAAATCGAACGGCGGAAGAAGAGGAAGTTCAAAATAGGAGGAGGTGCTCTGCGGTGGGGTTCTCGTACGGAGAAGACAAGGGTTTTATACCCAATTTTCAGCCTTTGCTGACTTTATACCCATTTAAGTAAAAATCCTTAATTAATTTACCATTATGCCATTACTAACATCCTTGGGGTATTTCACAAACTAATAACTTTATATTAGTCTGGCTAACCCCCTACTGTTAACCACAGAAACGACCTTCTTCTCTTAACTTGAGAATAGGTATTCTAGGAGAAATGTCAACCTTTAAATGACATTAATCCTGTAACACCCCCAAATTTAACCCCATTTGAAAGCGCTACTGCCGATGACCCCGGACGTAAACCCCGAAGTCACCCCAGGCTTTTCCGACGTCATAACTGACTTAAAACACAGTTACAATACTAAAATCATAACTTTTATTAAACCACATGGTCGCGGAATTACACGATTCCTAAAACGACCCAATTTCATCAGAAATACAAAATAGCACAGCGGAAATCTTTTAAATACAATGACAAAACAACTTGTCAAAACAAAACACCGTTCATCTTCATAGTCGCTCTAGCCTTCTCGGATCTGCATGTGTCGAAACGGACGGACGACACCCCCATGACGTTACCGATAAATAAAATACAAGAGTTAGTCTAATGAATAGACTAAGCAAGGGCTTCACCAATAATTCACACAAACACATCACAAGCAATTCCACATATCACAAATCACATCACAATCTCAAGTCACATGTTTACAGCATATCTCTTATATTAGCGTTGATTCTAGCAGAATATACAACCTAATATAATATCAGATTTTAATTATTTCAAATTAATTCATAACCACTTGCCTGGAAAGACGAGCTCAAACAAAGCTTAAGAACGGGTTCCTGAATCCAAAACGGGGACAGATTTGGAATAAAAATCCCTCAAGCCAAACCACAAGACACACTCTCGTACATCCAATACCGCGATCGCGGTGAGTCGCGGCCAGTCGTGGTTCATCAACAGTGGCAAAGCTTCGACAGCTTCCATGGCGGGAGAAAAATACCCACCTCGATTCAAGCTTCGTCTTGCATTCGAATTGATCACAAAGCACCTCTAAGCTTCACCTAACACCTTGGCAACCTTCTCCAACCCACGAAGCCTCTCGATTCAAGCCCAAAACCGAGCTCACAGCTCGAGCATCAATGGCGAAACAGGGGAAAACAGAGGAGAAAGAGAGAAGAAGAAGAAGAAGAGAGAAAGAAAGGGTTCGGTCTTCACCTCCTTTTATAGCCCAATTCCGACCACCTCCAAGGGGACAAGGGGACAAAGGCGAAGGGCCACTTGGCCTGCCCAAAAAATATCCCAACCGAGCCAAAAAAAACAGAGCTACAGTAACCGCCACGCGAGGAAGACGACCGCCTCTGTCATTGGCATTACCGCGATCGCGGCCGGTCGCGGTGGATCGCGGTCAATCGCGGTGAGTCGCGGTTTTAAGCCGACTTCGCTAATACTTATCCGAACTCAACTTGGGTTAATTTTCTTAACTCCGGGTTAAATATATTCGTGCATCATCTAGCACAAACATCTCAAGCAATCACCTCGCACAATTACCGTGCACAAATATCTTATATAAATACCGTGCACAAATATCTTATATAAATATCTTGCACAAATACTTTACATAATTATCCTGCATATATTTATGACACTCCAGGCAAAGCTAACACAGCTACCAAGCCACCACCCATCTTACATGATGCCGGTGCCGGTACTGGTGCCCGCCTGAGTCCACAATTATCCTACACGAATATCTTATATAAATATTTTACAACAATATCTTATATAATTATTTTGCAACAATATCTCATACAATTATTTTGCAACAACAACTCATACGAGTAAAGCTTAAAAATACCCTTAAAAATTACGGGGTGTTACAAATCCTAAGAAGAGACAATATTCCTAAGAATGGATCTAAGAAATAAGTAACACTTGAAGCTTGCAGAAGTTTGAAATCACTTATTAATAACCTTACTTTCAAACTTCATACCTTTAAACTTTAATTTAATTAATTGTTTATAACACAACACTTTTATAAACCAATGATAAATAGCTTTTGAAATTCAAAAAGCTAAGTCATTTAAATTAAATCACCGAGTTACTTATAACTTTTAATTTTGAAACTCTCAAAATTTCTTTTTAATACAAGATAGGTTTCAAAATAGTTTCAAAATTAGTTTTTGAAAATTCTCAAACTTAACAATAGGCCAAAATTTTTAAAACCATTGCTCTGATACCATATCTGTAACACCCCCGATTTATACCTCGGTAGTGCCACATGCCAGTGACCTCAGACGTTGCTGTCCGATGTCATCCTAGGCTTGGTCGGAACAATTAAACTTAAATACATGAACATATTAAATGAAAGATTAAACAGCGGAAGACTTTTTGTACATGAAACTCAACCCTTTTTTATTAAAAGATCTCTCTTCAAACGAGGAGATGATTTTACAACAGAGTATAATACAGCGGAAGACTTTAAAGAATCTTAATAATTTAAAACACTTAACAACTTAAAACAGTGACACTTAAATCTTCGTCTGCAAGCCTCTTATCCTTCAACAGGTTACTTTGACTTCGGGCATCAACCTCTGATGTGCCGAATCGAACGGATGACACCAGCCAACCATGCAGAGAACAATTACGGTTGATTAGTCTAATGAAAGACTAAGAAAGGGTACAATCAGAGTGGTTCGAGTGATCGTAACCGTTTACTATCATTGTCAATCGAATAATAACCGATGGAACGATACATAACCCGGTACTTTCACTAAATGATTAATATTAGATATACAATGAAGAGAAGACTCCAAAGGACATGAGCCTTATAGGAAATTCTGACAACTGTTTGGGAAGGTGTATTAATTATGTGCGACAACGGCACTTAACTTAACCACTTACAACACTCACATCAACATTAAGACTTTTAATATTATTAAGAGCAGCTACAAAGCTTTAAACCTTAGGGTGACAATCATGTCCACCCCAATTAGTACAACTACCAAAGCTAATTAATTATGTGTTTAACTGCACTTATCTTATTACAACACACACCCTTCTGTTAAGACTTTTAATTATTATTCCGAGTAACAACGGAAGTTTAATACACTGGGTGACCTTACGTCCACCCCGATACACTGGCGAGGTGCTTAATTAATTTACCGCCGTTAAATTAACCGGAGTAACAACGGAAGTTTAATACACAGGGTGGTGTTACGTCCACCCAATGGCGCTAGCAAGGCGCTTATACCCCTCCTACCTTAGCGGTGCTAGGAAGTATCACGTTTAAAGAAACGACTAATCCTTAACCAGATTAGTGTTCCTACGATCATTAAGTTATAAAGAAACGACTAATATTTAACCGGATTAGCGTTCCTACAAACATTAAGTTACAAAGAAACGACTAATCTTTAACCGGATTAGCGTTCCTACGAACATTAAGTTATAAAGAAACGACTAATCTTTAACCGGATTAGCGTTCCTATGAATACTCGTGCTAACTAAACAGTTCAACACAGTAATAACCCATATCAGAGCCATCCTGGCAATCAAATTAAACATAGATATAATAGAAACGACTAATCCTTACCTGGACTTAGCGTTCCTACAAACTCACTTGCTATTCTAGCAATAAAGTTAACATTAAATTCACAACAATATCATCACGATAATTAACACATATAATAGCGTTGTTCTAATAGATGTACAACCTATTATAACATCACCTTTAAATCACGTTATTTATGAGATTAGTTCCCAAACAACAGTTCACTCCAATTTAATTAACAATTAAACAATTGATAATTAATGAAACATGGAATGATTAAGCAAGAGCGAACCGCCACTTGCCTGGGGTAGATTCGGCGATGAATCTAGATGAGACGACTACTAATGATATCCTTTCCGAGGATATGGCCTATGCTTCAGATAGCTCGAGCAGATTACCGGTCCACACGCGATCCAACATATGACATATTAATTAATATCAATTAATTTGTCTGGACGAACTCAGGGAATTAAATTTAATACATTTTTATGATTTTAAATCATAAAAATATTAATTAAATTTTCCTAAAAAAATACGGATGAAAGAGGGTCGAAATTATACCACTCGAATAATTTCGGGTTAAATCTGGATTGAGGGCTAAATGGGCTTTCGGCCCAACAAGGAATTAATTAGCAAAGGAGGCCCACTTCCTTTGCTTCTTCTTCCCCGAATAACAATAACAGCACATCAGAGCAACAACAAGGCAACACGCACAGTGGCAGCAACGACCACGCCGAGAAGGGGTTCCTCGCCGGGGTCCTCACCGCTTCGTCGCCGGGGAGAGCAGCAGTACCACGGCGGTGGCTCAGAAATCAGCATAACAGCAGCTCGGACAGCACAACAACGCCCAGGAGCTCGCCGGCGTCATCGACAGCAGCGGCGAACGCAGCGGCGGACGCAAGAGATCCCGGTCCCTCGCTCAGCAGCTCCACGATCTTGCTCCAGCGGCGGTGGCACAGCGGCAACAGCGCTCGCC
Organism: Rheum nobile; assembly: GCA_027886185.1. Taxonomy (NCBI): domain Eukaryota; kingdom Viridiplantae; phylum Streptophyta; class Magnoliopsida; order Caryophyllales; family Polygonaceae; genus Rheum; species Rheum nobile. The sequence continues at coordinate 4,356,223 of WOAB01000697.1, read as the reverse complement.
GGAGGAGAACGAAGGGCTCGCCGACGGGAAGAACAACCGAGAGGGAGATCGGGAGAGAGAGAGAGAGAGAGAAACGAGAGAGGAGAGAGAGGCTCCCTTTTATAGCCAAGATATTTGTAGATATTTTGGAGATATTTGTACAAATATCTTGTAAAAATATCTCGTACAAATATCTTGTATAAATATCTCGTACAGGGAAAGTTTGGTATGGGTTTTACACCCAGGAATTATATGTTTGTATCCAAACAAATATTCTAAGTCCCGAAAATATATCAAATGTATTTTCTTCCACTCAGGGAATTATTACGGAGATCATGGATATTACAGAAAATCCAAACTCCACTGAAAGGGAAAAATTTATTGAACGAAGGATGAGAAAATTACCCAAATACCCTTACTAAAATTAAGGGGTATTACATTACTACCCCCTTAAAAAAAGTTTTGACCCCGAAACTTGCATTATTAACGAGGAAATGGTTTCTCTAACAACCTTACTTCCTGATCTTAATGTCCTTAATCATGACATCTTCTCACAAACCTTATCTCCATACAACATACCAGGTAATAACTCTTACTACCTCCACCAGATCATGTCTACCTTAGAATAATGGTCTTCCACAACCATCATAACGATATTACTGCACCTTTAATAGGAGAACACACATTTCTCCTTCAATCCTCTTATAAACAACCCTAAGGTTTACACATTAACTTCTTACACTTAGATATTAAATCTTAGTAACCTCGAATCATAACTTTCTTAATTCCCTTAATGGTACTTTACACAATCCCATCATTTATCTTAAAGTAAGACTGGCCTTACGCCATCTCTAACTTAAAATCCTTACAAGAATAATTTAACACATCTCTTTAAACAATTTCTAACTTAACTCCTTTAAGATTGAAGAACAATCACAATATCTTATTCATACGTTCCTCAAAACGTATCACATAAGATATTACTCCTATTTCCTGAAAGAGAGTGATACTATAAGCCTTATAGATGACATACTCACAAGATGTCAATCTTTGACAATTCCCAAGAGTCATAACTCTTCATCTTCTGGAATTTCCACTTATCGAGTCCAACGACTCGTACTGTCTTACATGACTTATTTCTAACTTAAAATCCTTATATTCCTCACACAATCTACTATCCATCCAGGACTTAATCGCATCATTTCCTTATATTACCTCAAACGAATCTCAAATAGATCTCCCCAAAGGATACCTATGATTTCGTACACTTGGCTTTTCCAAAAGCTTTAACCATTGGTCCTACATGGGTCATACTTACTTATGAACCCGACCATCATAACTCCGGATTTCACACTTGGTTTTTTCCGGATAGGTAAAAACCTTTCACAGCTTGGATTACAGAGGTGATGCGAACAACCCCTGGGCGATGTCGCGATGTAGGATCTTGACTCCTCAAGCTAGGTTGAATCTTCTCCGCCGTAGCCAAAGTGATGGCTTTCCTAGGGTTAAAGAGATAACCCTTTCTAACGTGTCAAAGAGATGACGAAGAGGTCAAAGAGATGACCTTGAGTACCGAAGAGACGGTGAATGATTTGCTCGAAGCGACGAGCTACGGGATAGGTTGATCCCGTAGCTCGGTTGATTTCACACTTGGTTTTTTCCGGATAGGTAAAAACCTTTCACAGCTTGGATTACAGAGGTGATGCGAACAACCCCTGGGCGATGTCGCGATGTAGGATCTTGACTCCTCAAGCTAGGTTGAATCTTCTCCGCCGTAGCCAAAGTGATGGCTTTCCTAGGGTTAAAGAGATAACCCTTTCTAACGCGTTAAAGAGATGACGAAGAGGTCAAAGAGATGACCTTGAGTACCGAAGAGACGGTGAATGATTTGCTCGAAGCGACGAGCTACGGGATAGGTTGATCCGGAGATCGAAGGGTTGACGTTAGGATTCAAGGAAGGAGCGTACTCAACTTCTAAGGAGCGAACTCAACTTGTAAACTAAAATCCAACGTAAAGAATACAAACTAGGGTTTCAAGTGTTTAAATAGGTCAAATAAAAATAACATAAAATAATATTAAAATTGTTCAGCAAACGAAGAGACGACGAAGCGAAAACGCTGAGGCGGGCCGCGACTCGGTCCAGAACTCGGCCGAGTTCTGGGCCGAGTTGTTGTCTGTAAATGCACTCGAGCAGCAATGAAAAATCGCCGACAACTCGGTCCAGAACTCGGTCGAGTTCTGGGCCGAGTTCTTCACTGTTGCTCCGCTTCCGCAAACTCGTCGTCTTCGTCTTCTTGGTGTGGTCGATTAGGACGAGGCCCCACCTAAGACTTCATAGGTCACGAGGAGGACCCATTTAGGACTAGATGAACCCGTATCATTTGCATAAGCCCGTGAGACTAAGGAGTGTGTGGCTCATTCCAAGGCTCTGGCGCGGGCTCTTGTCATCGGACCAGCCGAGCGCAACTTCATTGCGTCCTCTTCATCCTGCGCCGTCATCAAGGGAGTTATGGAGCTATCAATCTCCCCTTCTTGGCTGTGAAGCGTCCTCGCTTCGTCCTCGTCGTCAAAAACAGGAGGAGTATAAGGAGCAAGGACAGCGACGTTGAACGTCGGGTGCACGCCATAGTCATCGGGTAACTCCAAGCGATAGGCATTGGTCCCAAGACGTTGTAGTACCTGGAAAGGGCTATCACCTCACGCGTCCAGTTTGTGGCGTCGCTTCAATGGAAAGCGTTCCTTGCGCAAATGCAGCCACACTAAGTCGCCGGGCTCATAAGCAACCGGGCGGCGATTTTTGTTGCGTTGGGCAGCTACTTGCTCGGATCTCCACTCCAGCTGTAGTCTCGTCCGTTCATGGAGGGCCTTGACCTGGTCCGCACGCTCCACGCCCTTCAAGCTTTCCTTGTCCTTCAATGGCCGTGGTATGAGATCCAACCGGGTGAGCGGATTGAGGCCGTAGACCACCTGGAAGGGAGTCCGCTGCGTCGTCGAATGCACCGACCTGTTATAAGCAAATTCAACAAAAGGCAAGCACTCTTCCCACTTGCGGAGGTTAGACTTTAACATAGTACGCAATAGAGCACCCAAAGTCCTATTAGTAACCTCTGTTTGGCCATCAGTCTGGGGGTGATAACTAGTAGAGAACAACAACTTAGTCCCCAATTTGGCCCATAAAGATTTCCAGAAATAACTCATAAATTTAGCATCACGATCAGACACTATACTCCTAGGAATGCCATGCAGCTTAACAACATGCTCAAAAAATAATGAAGCGATCTCAGAAGCATTGTTAGTAGTCTTGCATGCAATGAAGTGAGCCATCTTAGAAAACCTATCAACTACCACAAATATCGAGTCCCTCCCCTTCTTAGACATGGGCAAACCAGTGATAAAATCCATACTAATATCTTCCCATGGAACATCCGGAATAGGCAAAGGGGTATACAATCCTTGGGGACTCGATCTAGACTTAGCATGCACACAAGTAACACAAGCCTTGCAAAAACGTGTAACATGATGCAACATTTTAGGCCAATAGAAATGTTCCTTTAATGCAGCCAAGGTTTTAGGGATACCAAAATGACCTCTACCCTCATGGGCTTCCTGAATGAGCAACCTACGCATAGATGTTTTAGGGATGCAAAGTTTCCCTGCCTTGAAAAGGTAGCCATTATCAATATAGAACCCATTAGACTCTCCAATGTTCATGCATGTTTTAAAAATTTCAGCAAAGTCAACGTCATGCATATAGACATCTTTAATCAATGAGAAGCCTAAGATAGAAGCATCAAGGTGGGTAAGTAATACATACCTGCGAGAAAGGGCGTCAGCAACCACATTCTCTTTGCCCTTCTTGTATTTGACCACGTAGGGGAAGGTCTCCATGAATTCCACCCAGCGGGCATGGCGGCGGTTGAGGTTGTACTGACTCTTCAAATACTTCAACGCCTCATGGTCTGAGTGAATGACGAACTCCTTGGGCCATAGGCAGTGTTGCCAAGTCTTCAACACCCGAATAAGAGCATAGAGCTCCTTGTCGTACGTGGGGTAGTTGAGCTGGGCGCCGGTGAGTTTCTCGCTGAAGTATGTAATGGGGCGCCTATCCTGCAGCAAAACTCCTCCAATTCCGTGATGAGAAGCGTCACACTCCACCTCAAAGGTCTTGGAGAAGTCCGGTAATTTCAACAAGGGAGCGTTGCACAATCGGTCCTTCAAAGTGATGAAGGCGGTCTCATGTGCGGTCGTCCACTCAATAGACGTTGCCTTCTTTGTAAGCTCATGAAGTGGGGCTGCAATGGTGGAGAAATCACGCACAAAGCGGCGATAGAAGCCAGCCAAGCCCAAAAAGGACCGCACCATGGTTGGTGTAGTAGGGCGTGGCCAATCTTGTATGGCGCGAACCTTTTCCTGGTCAACCTGCAGCCCATCCTTGCACACCACAAAACCAAGAAAAACCGTGGAATCCGAGCAAAAAGAACATTTACTCAGGTTAGCATAAAGTTTCTCCCGTCTAAGACACTCTAAGACCTTCCTAAGATGCTCAACATGCTCATCCAAAGACCTGCTGTAAACAAGGATATCATCAAAGTAGACAACCACAAATTTCCCTAAGTAAGCACGTAACACATGGTTCATCAACCGCATAAAAGTACTAGGGGCATTGGTCAAACCAAAAGGCATAACCAACCACTCATACAAGCCATACTTAGTTTTAAATGCAGTTTTCCACTCATCACCCTCATGCATCCGAATTTGATGATATCCGCTCTTAAGATCAATTTTGGAAAATAGGGTAGCACCAGAGAATTCATCAAGCATATCATCAAGTCTAGGAATAGGGTGTCAATACTTTACCGTAATTTGGTTGATCGCCCGACAATCAACACACATGCGCCAACTACCATCCTTCTTGGGCACAAGAATGACCGGCACGGCACAGGGGCTCAAACTCTCTCGGACGTGGCCCTTATCCATCAACTCTTGGACTTGGCGCTGCAATTCCTTTGTCTCCTCTGGACTCGCGCGGTATGCAGCGCGGTTAGGAAGAGAGGCGCCAGGGACAAAGTCGATTTGATGCTCAATACCACGAATGGGTGGCAATCCTTCGGGCAGCTCCGCGGGCATCACATCTTCAAATTCCTGCAAAAGATAAGACACTGCAGGGGGTAAATCAACAAGATCTTTAACATTTAAAAGACACGCGAAAGGAACAAGTAAAAAGCAAGGAAGTCTTCCCTGAATGATTGGAGTGACATCCAGGGACCGAGCCAAAAGAAGGCGGTTTTCACACGAGCCTTGGATGCCAGCCTTGGGTGCTGATTTTTGGGGGGTGTCACGGCCGGCCTTCTCCTTGGCTTGTTCAAGGGCCTTGATGCGGTTCCTTTCAACGTGATCCTGCATAATCTCCTGAGGGCTCATAGGAAGCAATGTCACCTTCCTCCCATTGTGCATGAAGACGTAGTTGTTGAGAAAACCATCATGAAGGGCATGCTTGTCGAATTGCTAAGGACGCCCTAAGAGAAGATGGGTGGCATCCATGGGAACGACATCACAAAGCACATAATCCTTGTAATGGCCAATGCTGAAATTGATAGTGCACTGACGCTTAACAACATTGGAGTCATCACCCTCGGAGATCCATTGTAGGCTATAAGGCTGGGGGTGTGGAGTTGTGTCGAACTTGAAGTGTGTGATCACCTTCTCATTGATGATATTGCAACAACTTCCACCATCTATAATGACACTCAAAGAAGCACCCTGGACCGCGCATTTAGTATGAAATAAATTTTCACGTTGGTCAAGTAAGGTACCTTCTTTGGCGGTAAGAACACGGCGAGTGACCAGGCTAAGGGGCACGTTGCCTTGAGCGTCCATAGGGCTGCAAATATACCCATCCAACTTCTCTGCTTCCTCGTCCTGGACGTACGAATCAAACACTGGAGGGCTGTCTGGGGTGTCATCGTCAAAGGACTCGTATCCGGTGAGGGCTGAGAAGAGGACTCGCTTGTTGTTGGGGCAGTGCTGTTGTAAGTGGCCATGCCCTTGGCACTTATAACAGACCTTGTCACGCGCCCGTTCATCTGAGGGCGGTGCACGCCGCTGTGGTGGCTCGTTGATGCGCGCCGAGGTGTTGCTCGGCCGAGTGACCGGCGCCGATGGTGTAATCGCGGGAGCGGACTGCGAAGAGGGGCGCACATTAGAAGGAAAAGAACCAGACGAGTTAGAGGGGGCATACCTGGAATTGGTGCGGGACCAAGACGCTCGCTTAGCCGCTTGAGCCTGTGTCCATATCTCTTGTGCTGTATGAGCGCACTTTTGGAGATCCGGAATATTAAGCACCCTGAGTTGGTTGCGAATGGGCTCATGCAGGCCACGAAGGAACATACTCCGAAAATCCTCGTCAGTGTGATGGATACCTGCCTTATGGGACAACTCTTCAAGTTCAGCATAGAAGTCAATGGGAGAGCGATTACCTTGAGAAGCGAGTTGTATCTTAAGGCGCATTTCGGAAGTAAAGTCCTCGGGGACATACTTCTTCCTCATGATCCGCATAAGCTGGCGCCAAGAAGTGATTGGAGGCTCGCGGTAATGCACACGGTCAGCGCAGAAGCGATGCCACCAGGCCTTGGCGGCGCCGTCGAAGTGTAGAGCGGCGGTAGCAACCCGTTCCTCATCCGGGTATTGGTAGTGGTTCAAAACATACTCCATCGACTGCTGCCAATCAAGAAATTTAAGAGGATCAAATTCACCAGAAAAGGTAGGGAGTTTTACCTTAATGTCAGGGTGCCGTGGGCCCTGTCGACCGGGACTCGGGCGACGCCGGTCTCGTGAGTGGCGGCGGTAGCCGCATCGCGTAGGGCGCAACTCCTCATGGCGTTCCATCTCATATGCCTCGTGATCATCAAGGTTGTCCCGGGAATGGTTGGAGCTACGATCATCAGCATCATCATCACGCTCGGACTCGAAATCGTCATACCGGTCGTGTTGCCGACCTCGGGTCCGTCGGTTCTTGGTGTTGACATACGGGAGGGGATCCTTGGAAACGTGAACACTACGACGTGAGCGATCCGACGTGTAATCGTCCGCCCCCTGAGCAAAGGTGGGGTTGTACCGGACGTGGGAGTCGCCACGCCTGGTGGGGTATCCTGCAATTTGCGAACGAAGGCGGTCCTGCTCGGACTCGGAATCGTCATACCGGTCGTGTTGCCGACCTCGGGTCCGTCGGTTCTTGGTGTTGACATACGGGAGGGGATCCTTGGAAACGTGAACACTACGACGTGAGCGATCCGACGTGTAATCGTCCGCCCCCTGAGCAAAGGTGGGGTTGTACCGGACGTGGGAGTCGCCACGCCTGGTGGGGTATCCTGCAATTTGCGAACGAAGGCGGTCCTGCGGAGTAGACAAAACACCCTTCCCCTTGCGGTCTCGTGGCTGGCTTGTGGAGGCCGTAGGATTCAGCAAGGGATCAGCGGTGGGCAGCGTCAAGGTGCTCAAGGCCCGACGAAGGTGAGCGAGTTCAGCAACTTGCTCAGCATTTGAAGCGTGCAAGTTGTCAATCTCAGCGTGAAGGGAGTCGATGTGGTCCGACGTGGAGTCCTCGACGATGGGTCCAGGGCTGCGGTGGCCCGTAGAACGAGAGGTGCATGTGGTTGGCACGTTCATAGAACCTATACGCAGCATACACCACAAGAAGTAAGTTGCACCAAGCAAAAGAAACAAGTCCAAGCCAAGTCCTTGTCTCAAAAGGGACCCAAGAAATTTTCCGCAGGGCGTACTAATTTGGGTTGCTCGTGAGGAGGGAGAGGCTTGAACGTAAGGCAAGAAAACAAGAGCTAGCAATTCAAATCCCAAACAACACACAAGTTTCCAAGTGCAAGCAAATCAAATCAAGTTTCTCAGGGTTAATCACAAGAGAGCTGAAAATTTCTAATTGCCCGTTTTTTACTCCGAGTTGCATAGAGACATGGAAGATGAGAAGATGGAGTATGACCATATGGTGCGTTCTCTGCCTAATTTTTGAAGGCTTTCGTCTTCCCAACCCTTTGTTTTATTGATGGAAGGTGAGAATAGTATGTTTGTTTTCGATTTTTGTACGGTCAAACCTTTTCTTGTTTTTTTTTTTGGTGACTTGATATGATTGCGAATCAAGCAAGAAAGAACCACACAAAGCGAGTGCAGGAAAAGAAAGAAGAGACAAGCAACTAGCAGGGAAGAAATCAACAACTAATCTAGCAATTAAACCAAAGATGAAGCAAGACGAGATCAACAAGAACAAGGAAACAAATATGCAATCAAAGGAAACAAGAATTGCTAGAGGGTATATTGTAGGAGTGGGGAACAAGTAAACAAAACCTAGATGAAATTAGGGTTTGGTCGTGAAGGTGAAGGAGGAGGTGGCGGATGGTGGTGGTGGTGTTTGACGTTGGTGGTGGGGATCGGCGGTGGTGGCGAACGGTGGTGGTGGGGATCGGCGGTGGTTGCGAACGGTGGTGGTGGTGGTAGAAAAAAAAAATTCTAGGGTTTGCTAGCGGAAGAATTTCAAGAATCACAAAAGAGAGAAGAATAAACTTAGCTTGGAAAAGGCTCTGATGCCAGTTGATGCGAACAACCCCTGGGCGATGTCGCGATGTAGGATCTTGACTCCTCAAGCTAGGTTGAATCTTCTCCGCCGTAGCCAAAGTGATGGCTTTCCTAGGGTTAAAGAGATAACCCTTTCTAACGCGTCAAAGAGATGACGAAGAGGTCAAAGAGATGACCTTGAGTACCGAAGAGACGGTGAATGATTTGCTCGAAGCGACGAGCTACGGGATAGGTTGATCCGGAGATTGAAGGGTTGACGTTAGGATTCAAGGAAGGAGCGTACTCAACTTCTAAGGAGCGAACTCAACTTGTAAACTAAAATCCAACGTAAAGAATACAAACTAGGGTTTCAAGTGTTTAAATAGGTCAAATAAAAATAACATAAAATAATATTAAAATTGTTCAGCAAACGAAGAGACGACGAAGCGAAAACGCTGACGCGGGCCGCGACTCGGTCTAGAACTCGGCCGAGTTCTGGGCCGAGTTGTTGTCTGTAAATGCACTCGAGCAGCAACGAAAAATCGCCGACAACTCGGTCCAGAACTCGGTCGAGTTCTGGGCCGAGTTCCTCACTGTAGCAGCAACTCGGTCCAGAACTCGGTCGAGTTCTGGGCCGAGTTCTTCACTGTTGCTCCGCTTCCGCAAACTCGTCGTCTTCGTCTTCTTGGTGGGGTCGATTAGGACGAGGCCCCACCTAAGCCTTCATAGGTCACGGGGAGGACCCATTTAGGACTAGATGAACCCGTATCACTTGCATAAGCCCGTGAGACTAAGGAGTGTGTGGCTCGTTCCAAGGCTCTGGCGCGGGCTCTTGTCATCGGACCAGCCGAGCGCAACTTCATTGCGTCCTCTTCGTCCTGCGCCGTCATCAAGGGAGTTATGGAGCTATCAAGAGGGTTCCACAACATCCCAATATTTTTTATAGAACTCTGTTGTCATGCCATCAGGTCCCGGAGATTTATCCGTCCTAATCTCAAATAATGCTTTTTTTATTTCATCATTAGTGATATTTTTAGTTAATTGTTCATTGTCTTCTGTAGATATTTCTGGGTTTATAAGCTCCAGATTTTCTTGTAGAAGCACATCATTCATTTCTTCACTTCGAAATCGTTTGATGAAATCATTTCTTATTTCATGCCTAATGTTTTCTTCTCTAATAATATTAGTCCCTTCCGGTGTCTTTATTTCTGTAATATTTTTTTCTATTTCGTCTTCCACTTGTAATTTTATGGAAATAGATGGAGTTAGAATTCGTTAATTTAATGTGTTTTACTTTTGCTCGTTGATTCCAATATATCTTTTGAAAACTGAGAAGTTTATTTTTTTTCTAATAGTCTTTTTTGTTTTTGAATTTCATTGTCGGTAGCGTTTGAGCAAATATTAATTTGGAGTTTAGATAATTGTGTCTCTATCTCTTTTAGTTGAGTAAAAACATTCCCAAACGTTGTTTTGTTCTAAAGTTTTGCATGTTTTTTTTAGTAATTTTGTCTTAGAGACTAGATCATACATTCTTGATCCATGGTAATTTGTTCTCCAGGCTTGTTTTACAACATTTCTGAAGTCCTTTCTTGTCATCCAAATCTTTTCAAATTTGAATGGTTGATTTTTGAACGAATTAGCGGAAGCTAACTCAATTGATATTGGGCAATGATCTGAGCTCGTGAAAGCATAATGTTTAGTGCATATTGCGGGATACCATTGTAATATTTGGTAATGGATTAAGCCTCTATCCAACATTTCATATATATTATCTACTTTCGTTCTGTTTTTTCTCCATGTAAAAGCATTACCTTGGTAAGCAATATCAAGTAATTCGCATTCGTTTTTGAAATTTCTTAATCTAAGAAATTTAGTTAAGGGTGATGATACTCCGCCAAGTTTTTTCGTTGGATCTTGAATCTCATTCAAATCACCCATAATAATGCACGGATGTGCACTATTTTTTATGAAGGTTATTAATGTATCCCATAATTCATTTTTTCTCGGTTCATTTAGTGGAGCATAAGTTAAGACCAAAAGTATTTTAGTATTAGTGCACAAATTGGTATACAACAAGCTAACAAATCTTTTATCAATTTCAATTATTTCATCGACAAGTTGATATGTTTTCCACATGACACAAATCCCACCAGCAAACCCAGTGGCTGGGATACAGTGGAATTGGTCAAATCCTGCTTTTTTCCAAACTTATTCATTTGGTACTTTATTTGTGCGTGTTTCAAATAGAGCTAGTAATTGAATCCTTTCAATTTTATAGAATGCTTCTATGTCTATCCAGAAGGTTGATTTACCAATACCACGACAATTCCAAGTGGCAATCTTCATAAAAAAACATCTGTATTGTTGCCCCATATCCAAAGACAGTTAGGGGTCTTATTATCATTAGCATTGTAGTATTTTTTATAGTAATTAAAATTATAATTTTCTTCCTTTATAATGTGGTGCATAAATATGGTATCTAGAGTTATTTTATTGGTTATTTTCTTTCTAATGTTCCTTTTGTTTATCCAAGTTTGATTCTTGTACAAGACTTGTTCCATATCCTGAGATGTTATCTTAGACATTAATCTGTTGAAATGTAAAAGTTTATTGCTAAATAAGATATAACAACTTTGAATGTCTTGTCGTATACTGTCCGACCTATTTGGATATGACCTGAACATGCTTGGGTGTTGGTCCATTCCTTGTCTTGACTTAAACTCCCTGTATGAGTATTTTATTATCCAGGAAAAGGGCTTGTTCAGTATTGTGTAGTTGGCTTTTATGTCATTGTATTTACAAGCTGCTAACATAAAAAGATAATGGTTTTCATTATTTAAATTGTAGTTCACTCGTACAACAAGTACCAACAAACACCATTGGGTGACCTTGTATATATTACACAGGATGCAGCCAATGATGGAATCACCAGTACCCTGTTTTCCTTGTTTCATTTCTATTGTTGTTTCCCACCGAGTGTTCTTCATGTTGTTGTATTGTTTCCTGGTAGTTTTTGACTGCCAACAAGAGATTCTTCAAGCAAAACATCCCAAGTTTTGGTAGCTCCGGAACCCACCCTTGTAGAATCCCACCGAAAGATAGTTAACAATCCAGCTATCCTTCAAATTCGCCAGGACCTGTAAGAAGAGCCAGTTATAGAATATAAAATCTGAGGATAACCTCCAATATATAGTTGGTGTATTATAGGTTGATATTGTTTGTGTTGACATCAAAGGATGCCATATAGCTGGTTTATTGACTTGAAAATCAATTCCAGATTGTTCACACCTTTTGTTCATGAGTTCATTTGTTCTATGTATCCAAGAGCTTTGTTCATGTTTCAGTTTTTCAAAGTCATATTCAGAAAGAGTCGTGAAGGTGTATACCTGAGCCTTGTCCTGATGCAGATGCAAGCATCTCAAGATTCTATAAGCATAATCAACCAAGAAGCAAAGAGTCTAGTTAATTGCAATAAGCCAACAACTGTCATAAATTTGCAGATCAAGATTAAAATATAAAGGATTCCATAAAAACAACAAAATATAGTTGAAGGGATTCAAGTAAGGACAGCAGTGATAACACCTAAACCAGTTCCAGATCTTGGTCATATTCTCATAATAGATGGCTTTCCACATAACAACAAAATAGTAGTGCCAAGTAAAGGGCCTCTGACTAACCATTTTGAACCAAAGCCAATCTACATAAGTAGTAATCGGGTAGGTTCTGCTCCAACAGAAGAAAAAAATTCAAAAAGATGATTAAGGGGGTTACCCTTTCTGCAAGGTTACTTTCACCAGTAACAACAGAACCTCTAACCAGATTACTAAGAAGATACATAAATTTATTTTTTCATTTTTTGGGGCCCTTCAGCCCCGAGGTGGCGGTGTCTTCCTCTTGCATCAGCTCCTTGCGCTTCCCAGGCTCAGAGTTGGAGGATTTTGGTAGAGATGACATAGCACCTTCACTAGGAGGCGTGTTATTGCCCTTTGGAACTGCCCCTTCCAGAACAGTCTCTTTAGTATGTTTGTTAGGCCATTCAGCACATTCCACACATTCATCCAAGAGATCATCTTATTCCAGAAAATCCTGCAGCTCACTCTCAGCCATGTTTAGCATAGGAGTTGAAGCATAAGGTGCCCCCTGGTACACCCCGGGTAAGTCATCATTAGGATGTGGGAGTGTGAAGGGGGGAGTGAGACTTGGACGAAGTTCATTTTTCTCCCCACCTTGCTCAGTACTTAGAACAACAGTAGTAGCCAAGACAACAGATGGAGTAGTAGTTTCAGTAACATGAGTTTCCTCCACCATCTCAGTGACAGTAACAGAAGGAGCAGTAACCTCAGATTCCTGCTCACCCTTGTCAGAGGAACATCTTTCTTGACCCTAATGGATTCATTACTACACATGACAGTTTTTTTTGCACCTGGAGATGCTCCTTTATTTTTTCTAGAAACCTCTTGCCATTGATTATCCTCCTCTTTAGCAGAGGAACTAACCTTTTCAGCAGGAGTACTCACATGTAACCTTTGAAAGTTCAGCTACAGTGACTGAGGCCTAGCAATCCTTAGTGGGCACTTGTCAAAGCTATGTTCACAAGCCCCACAGTTACCATAACCCACCGGGCTTTCCTCAAACCAAACATTGTAGACTTTTGAATTCCCATCTTCATCAGGAATAACCATCTTTTTTTGTTTTGGTACTCTAAACATTCACATTAACACACACTCTAGCATAGTTAACCCTCTGTTTGTTTGTTTTTCTGTGAAGGGGTCAAGTTTTATAAGAGTGCCCATTTTGTTAATTTCAAGAATTGTGTTAATAACATCAAAGCTAATGTATTCCACTGGAAGATTGGGGATTCTAATCCACGTGTCCACAATAGAAATGGATTCAGTAAAGGGATCAAAGTTGGCACACCAAGGCTTAAGAAGCATTAATTTCCAAAAAACATGATAGGGGCGCCCTTCCCATGCTTTTTTCTGGTCAATCGGGTTAGCAAAACGAATTTCAAACCAAAGATTGGGCTTTTCAAGGATTTCAAAGGACCCCTTGACAAACCTCCAGTCATTTTTGAGTTTAGATCTCATCTTAGAGAAGTCAACTGGATCCCCAATAATGTAACCCAAAATAGAAGTTTCTTTGAGCTTAGAAATATTTTTTCGAACCCCAGGGAGTTTGGAAAGATAAAGGATCATATCAATCTCATTTTTTCAGAAGAGTGGAGACTATGAGTCTCAGAGGTTTTTTGTGTGGTTTGGGCAGACACTGGATGAGGGGTTACCTCAATAGAATCCACCATAATTTGTTCAGGAACAGATTTTGCAGCCTCAGAAGAGGAGCTAGGATTTCCAGGTAAAGAACACAAGACATCTTTCATAGTTTTCTTCCTCTTACCCATAGAAGTGGATACAGGAAGAGCCAGGAAAAACACAGATTCAGAAAATAAAAACCAAAAAGAGCACTTAAGAAACCAATCACAGAGAGAGTTAACTAATATCGGGGGGTAGAATATGAGAATCAACCAGTCAAGGATAGTATTTATAAAGGAAGTAGAGCTAATAAACAAGCAATAATAGGAAGGAGAAAAGGATAGATAACACCTTGGAATGGAGGTGTGGTAATCACCCAAATCCCCCCAAAGAGGCGACGATTCGCTCCTTCTCGCCCATCCCTCTGCAAGCAGTAGGCCATACTGAGAATGGCGAAGCAGGTACAACCTGTGCAGAAAACCTAGACGCGCAACAGTGGTTTCCACAGAAGCCATCGTCCTAGCCCAGGTCCCATCGTGGCTTTTGTTATTCGGCGAGATCCAACACGCAACTCTTAGTAGAAACCTTCTCAGAGAGAAGCTAGCATGCTTCCCGGAATCATAGTCAAGGTTAGCTCTCTGGATTAGGTAAGAATTGCAGAGGATAAACAGTTCCAGAGGGAAAATCTCCTCCCAAAACTGCTCCTTAAAATCCGCCTTCTTGACCAAGTAAATCAAGCAAGATCGGGGAAAGTAGTAAAGCATAGGCTCATAAACATCATTCGCATGGTCGATTTGAGGGATCAAGTTGCAGCGATTAGTTAAGATCCAAAAGATGGATATCGGCGGCCGCAGTGTATGAAGGGTTTGCAGGTTGAGGTTGAGGTAGGGTTTCAAGAAGGGAGCGTTTTGGGGGTTCATTTTTCAAATGATTGTGTTAGATCTTTTTTTCTATCTCATCTTGAAACTCTCACAGATTACAAATCTCAAGAAATTACTTTTTTATATTATGTCAATATCCAACAAGTTTTCCCTGTTAAACTCTTCGTTTCGTCTTTACCAAATTATGCACATTTTTCTGCCATAGGTTCCCTCCATTTTTTGTAATAATTTTGGATTACTGAGTTGATCATTTATTGCAAATAAGTTGTTTGTGATCACTTCACTCTTGGAGAAGGAAGAAGGGTTTGGGGCGTCCTTGGCATTGGAAGATTATTTTTTTGGGATTTGTAATCTCTCAAAGTACCAAGATGAGAGAGATGAATGAAAAGGAACTTACAGATATGAAAGGACTAAAATAGACATGATATTAAATTAATATATTTTTAAAATTCTATTAATTTAAATAAAAAAATATCACGTATATAATTCCGCAGTAGCGAATTTTTCCCACATTGTACACGTTTTTTTTTTTTGAAAAAATCGTTTGCACCTCGTTGTGAACATATTTTTGATGTTCATTACTTTTGTCCTTTAATGTTCACCACTTTCATGCCCAGATGTTCACCACTTTTTTACCTTGATGTTCATCAGTTTTATACATGCATGTTCATCACTTTTCGTTTGTGAACATATTTTCGATGTTCATTACTTTTGTCCATAGATGTCACCACTTCCACTTTTCTCTTATACGTTCATCATTGTTCGCATGAACATGTTTTCGGTGTTCATCATTTCTGTCATTTGGTGTTCATTACTTTCATGCACATAAGTTCACCACTTTTGTACCTAGATGATCATCACTTTTTTATGCATTCATGTTCATCGTTTTTCTCTTATACGTTCATCATTTTTTCGTGGGAGCATATCTTGGATGTTCATCACTTTTGTCCATAGATGTTCACCACTTTAGTACCTAGATGCTCACCACTTTAGTAAGATGTTCATCATTTTTTTACGTATACATGTTCATTGATTTTCTCCTATACGTTCATCACTTTTTGATGTGAGCATGTCTTAGATGTTCATCAGTTTTGTGCATACATGTTTTTATGCTTGTATGTTTATCACTCTCATACCTTAATGTCCATCCCTCTTATGCCTTAATGTGTATCACTTCGTTAGGCATATATATGCATCACAAAAAACATAAATAACATATCTTTATACTTACTTTAGACTTGATTTCATATTGAAGATTATCAATTTTGTGTTAAATAAATATATAATGAACATCAAATGGTCATTTTAATAAGATTTAAAAGTTTAAAAAATACAAAATGAGCAGAAACACAATAAAATTATGTATTTTTTAATTATAAAATGGTAAACATTATTTATATATTATGATAATAATCTAAAAACAAAGCAGTGGATATCAGTATTTTCGCTGACAATAAGCGTAAACACGAGAACACATTCTCCGTTTTGTCATACTTATTTTTTTTTAGCGGAAAACAAAAAATTATATTAAGGTGGGCAAATGTCTGAACTTAATACATGAAGGAGATCAAAAAGAAAAATCGAAGGAAAACTAATTACATAAACATCAGGTGGCCGCAAGTGGGCAAATAAGTGAGCTGCCATATTCCCAGATCTTCTCGTATGAGTCCATGAACAGCAAACAAATAAATTCTGCAACTGCAAAATTTGTGCAGTAAGTACACCAATTGGACCCTTCGAAGAACGTCTTTTCTGGAGTTTGGACACCAAGGACAGGCAATCCGACTCAAGCAGAATATGGGAGATGTCATGTTCAGGACAGCACTGTAAAGCCCATTTGACTGCTTCTACTTCCGCTACTTCAACATCCTCAAGGGGCGTTATGCGTCGACTTCCATATAGCAGCGTATCACCTGAAGAATCACGCACCAAAATTCCAATCCCGCAGCCAAGATCATTGGAGACAGCAATGTCACAATTAATCTTGAGAGTCCTCGACGGAGGTCGAATCCACTTCGTCGGTGGGGCAATAGTTTGAATTCCCAGCTGCGATCTCAGTTTACTCCTCTGAATTCCTTAAGTGTCGACTTGCAATCTTCCAAAGCACTAGCAACGTCAATCATCACCCCTTCAAAGATGCGTTTGTTTCGATCACGCCAAACCGTCCATAAAACACCAGCCCATAGGTCTCTGTCAGCAGCCGTTGCATTCATCAATACATGATCAAAGAAATCCAGCATAGAGGAAGACCGATCCCCAATCCACTTCAACGAGGGAACAAGGTTCCAAAATTTATGGGCCTCAATACAATGAACAAGATCATGAACACCAGTCTCAACACGCCCATAAACCTCGCATAAATCATCTGCAGTGACCTTTCTACGCCTTAGATTCAGCTTCATAGGAAGGACCTCCTGACATGCTCGCCACGCAAAGGATCAAATTCTAGGAAAAACATTCAACTGCCATAATTTCTTCCATACACCCTCCAGTGGCGAAGCATTCGAGGCAGAAGAAGTACTCGCCGTATCCAAATCATGTTGCACCAACATATGGTAGGCCGATCGCACAGTAAAGACCCCATCTTTTGCATAAATCCATGCCAACTCGTCATTCACCGAAGAGTCGATCAGCCTTATCTTGAGAATAATCTCAACATCATAGGGAACAAATAGCTCCTAAACCAAGTCAGTACGCCAACACCCCACAATCCAGTCAATGAGATCGATGACCTTGGAAGAAGATGGAGGAGGAGAAGGCCTCAAAATCGACGTAAAGCTAGACGTTTGCGGGATCCATTTATCCTTCCAAATCTCCACAGAGTTTCCATTTCCAATACTCCAAATTAATCCCATGTTCAAGGTCTCACGTCCTTGTAGTAGACTTCTTCATGTAAAGCTAGGGGCATGCCCCAAAGGTGCTGACAGAAAGTCCGAACAAGGGAAATATTTTGCCCGCAAGAGCCGACCAAGAAGTGAGTTTGGGTACTGTACAATACGCAAAGTCTGTTTAGCAAGGAGGACTCGATTAAAATTAATCATGTCCCTGAAGCCCAAACCGCCTTTACATTTCGGTAAACACACCCGCTTCCAACTCATCCAGTGATTTCGGTACACCCCGGGTAAGTCATCATTAGGATGTGGGAGTGTGAAGGGGGGAGTGAGACTTGGAGGAAGTTCATTTTTCTCCCCACCTTGCTCAGCACTTAGAACAACAGTAGTAGCCAAGACAACAGATGGAGTAGTAGTTTCAGTAACATGAGTTTCCTCCACCATCTCAGTGACAGTAACAGGAGGAGCAGTAACCTCAGATTCCTGCTCACCCTTGTCAGAGGAACATCTTTCTTGACCCTAATGGATTCATTACTACACATGACAGTTTTTTTTGCACCTGGAGATGCTCCTTTATTTTTTCTAGAAACCTCTTGCCATTGATTATCCTCCTCTTTAGCAGAGGAACTAACCTTTTCAGCAGGAGTACTCACATGTAACCTTTGAAAGTTTAGCTACAGTGACTGAGGCCTAGCAATCCTTAGTGGGCACTTGTCAAAGCTATGTTCACAAGCCCCACAATTACCACAACCCACCGGGCTTTCCTCAAACCAAACATTGTAGACTTTTGAATTCCCATCTTCATCGGGAATAACCATCTTTTTTGTTTTGGTACTCTAAACATTCACATTAACACACACTCTAGCATAGTTAACCCTTTGTTTGTTTGTTTTTCTATGAAGGGGTCAAGTTTTATAAGAGTGCCCATTTTGTTAATTTCAAGAATTGTGTTAATAACATCAAAGCTAATGTATTCCACTGGAAGATTGGGGATTCTAATCCACGTGTCCACAATAGAAATGGATTCAGTAAAGGGATCAAAGTTGGCACACCAAGGCTTAAGAAGCATTAATTTCCAAAAAACATGATAGGGGCGCCCTTCCCATGCTTTTTTCTGGTCAATCGGGTTAGCAAAACAAATTTCAAACCAAAGATTGGGCTTTTCAAGGATTTCAAAGGACCCCTTGACAAACCTCCAGTCATTTTTGAGTTTAGATCTCATCTTAGAGAAGTCAACTGGATCCCCAATAATGTAACCCAAAATAGAAGTTTCTTTGAGCTTAGAAATATTTTTTCGAACCCCAGGGAGTTTGGAAAGATGAAGGATCATATCAATCTCATTTTTTTCAGAAGAGTGGAGACTATGAGTCTCAGAGGTTTTTTGTGTGGTTTGGGCAGACACTGGATGAGGGGTTACCTCAATAGAATCCACCATAATTTGTTCAGGAACAGATTTTGCAGCCTCAGAAGAGGAGCTAGGATTTCCAGGTAAAGAACACAAGACATCTTTCATAGTTTTCTTCCTCTTACCCATAGAAGTGGATACAGGAAGAGCCAGGAAAAACACAGATTCAGAAAATAAAAACCAAAAAAAGCACTTAAGAAACGAATCACAGAGAGAGTTAACTAATATCGGGGGGTAGAATATGAGAATCAACCAGTCAAGGATAGTATTTATAAAGGAAGTAGAGCTAATAAACAAGCAATAATAGGAAGGAGAAAAGGATAGATAACACCTTGGAATGGAGGTGTGGTAATCACCCAAATCCCCCCAAAGAGGCGACGATTCGCTCCTTCTCGCCCATCCCTCTGCAAGCAGTAGGCCATACTGAGAATGGCGAAGCAGGTACAACCTGTGCAGAAAACCAAGACGCGCAACAGTGGTTTCCACATAAGCCATCGTCCTAGCCCAGGTCCCATCGTGGCTTTTGTTATTCGGCGAGATCCAACACGCAACTCTTAGCAGAAACCTTCTCAGAGAGAAGCTAGCATGCTTCCCGGAATCATAGTCAAGGTTAGCTCTCTGGATTAGGTAAGAATTGCAGAGGATAAACAGTTCCAGAGGGAAAATCTCCTCCCAAAACTGCTCCTTAAAATCCGCCTTCTTGACCAAGTAAATCAAGCAAGATCGGGGAAAGTAGTAAAGCATAGGCTCATAAACATCATTCGCATGGTCGATTTGAGGGATCAAGTTGCAGCGATTAGTTAAGATCCAAAAGATGGATATCGGCGGCCGCGGTGTATGAAGGGTTTGGAGGTTGAGGTTGAGGTAGGGTTTCAAGAAGGGAGCGTTTTGGGGGTTCATTTTTCAAATGATTGTGTTAGATCTTTTTTTCTATCTCATCTTGAAACTCTCACAGATTACAAATCTCAAGAAATTACTTTTTTATATTATGTCAATATCCAACAAGTTTTCCCTGTTAAACTCTTCGTTTCGTCTTTACCAAATTATGCACATTTTTTCTGCCATAGGTTCCCTCCATTTTTTGTAATAATTTTGGATTACTGAGTTGATCATTTATTGCAAATAAGTTGTTTGTGATCACTTCACTCTTGGAGAAGGAAGAAGGGTTTGGGGCGTCCTTGGCATTGGAAGATTATTTTTTTGGGATTTGTAATCTCTCAAAGTACCAAGATGAGAGAGATTAATGAAAAGGAATTTACAGATATGAAAGGACTAAAATAGACATGATATTAAATTAATATATTTTTAAAATTCTATTAATTTAAAAGAAAAATATCACGTATATAATTCGGCAGTAGCGAATTTTTCCCATATTGTACACGTTTTTTTTTTTGAAAAAATCGTTTGCACCTCGTTGTGAACATATTTTCGATGTTCATTACTTCTGTCCTTTAATGTTCACCACTTTCATGCCCAGATGTTCACCACTTTTTTACCTTGATGTTCATCAGTTTTATACATGCATGTTCATCACTTTTCGTTTGCGAACATATTTTCGATGTTCATTACTTTTGTCCATAGATGTCACCACTTCCACTTTTCTCTTATACGTTCATCATTGTTCGCATGAACATGTTTTCGGTGTTCATCATTTCTGTCATTTGGTGTTCATTACTTTCATGCACATAAGTTCACCACTTTTGTACCTAGATGATCATCACTTTTTTATGCATTCATGTTCATCGTTTTTCTCTTATACGTTCATCATTTTTTCGTGGGAGCATATCTTGGATGTTCATCACTTTTGTCCATAGATGTTCACCACTTTAGTACCTAGATGCTCACCACTTTAGTAAGATGTTCATCATTTTTTTACGTATACATGTTCATTGATTTTCTCCTATACGTTCATCACTTTTCGATGTGAGCATGTCTTAGATGTTCATCAGTTTTGTGCATACATGTTTTTATGCTTGTATGTTTATCACTCTCATACCTTAATGTCCATCCCTCTTATGCCTTAATGTGTATCACTTCGTTAGGCATATATATGCATCACAAAAAACATAAATAACATATCTTTATACTTACTTTAGACTTGATTTCATATTGAAGATTATCAATTTTGTGTTAAATAAATATATAATGAACATCAAATGGTCATTTTAATAAGATTTAAAAGTTTAAAAAATACAAAATGAGCAGAAACACAATAAAATTATGTATTTTTTAATTATAAAATGGTAAACATTATTTATATATTATGATAATAATCTAAAAACAAAGCAGTGGATATCAGTATTTTCGCTGACAATAAGCGTAAACACGAGAACACATTCTCCGTTTTGTCATACTTATTTTTTTTTAGCGGAAAACAAAAAATTATATTAAGGTGGGAAAATGTCTGAACTTAATACATGAAGGAGATCAAAAAGAAAAATCGAAGGAAAACTAATTACATAAACATCAGGTGGCCGCAAGTGGGCAAATAAGTGAGCTGCCATATTCCCAGATCTTCTCGTATGAGTCCATGAACAGCAAACAAATAAATTCTGCAACTACAAAATTTGTGCAGTAAGTACACCAATTGGACCCTTCGAAGAACGTCTTTTCTGGAGTTTGGACACCAAGGACAGGCAATCCGACTCAAGCAGAATATGGGAGATGTCATGTTCAGGACAGCACTGTAAAGCCCATTTGACTGCTTCTGCTTCCGCTACTTCAACATCCTCAAGGGGCGTTATGCGTCGACTTCCATATAGCAGCGTATCACCTGAAGAATCACGCACCAAAATTCCAATCCCGCAGCCAAGATCATTGGAGACAGCAGTGTCACAATTAATCTTGAGAGTCCTCGACGGAGGTCGAATCCACTTCGTCGGTGGGGCAATAGTTTGAATTCCCAGCTGCGATCTCAGTTTACTCCTCTGAATTCCTTAAGTGTCGACTTGCAATCTTCCAAAGCACTAGCAACGTCAATCATCACCCCTTCAAAGATGCGTTTGTTTCGATCACGCCAAACCGTCCATAAAACACCAGCCCATAGGTCTTTGTCAGCAGCCGTTGCATTCATCAATACATGATCAAAGAAATCCAGCATAGAGGAAGACCGATCCCCAATCCACTTCAACGAGGGAACAAGGTTCCAAAATTTATGGGCCTCAATACAATGAACAAGATCATGAACACCAGTCTCAACACGCCCACAAACCTCGCATAAATCATCTGCAGTGACCTTTCTACGCCTTAGATTCAGCTTCATAGGAAGGACCTCCTGACATGCTCGCCACGCAAAGGATCAAATTCTAGGAAAAACATTCAACTGCCATAATTTCTTCCATACACCCTCCAGTGGCGAAGCATTCGAGGCAGAAGAAGTACTCGCCGTATCCAAATCATGTTGCACCAACATATGGTAGGCCGATCGCACAGTAAAGACCCCATCTTTTGCATAAATCCATGCCAACTCGTCATTCACCGAAGAGTCGATCAGCCTTATCTTGAGAATAATCTCAACATCATAGGGAACAAATAGCTCCTAAACCAAGTCAGTACGCCAACACCCCACAATCCAGTCAATGAGATCGATGACCTTGGAAGAAGATGGAGGAGGAGAAGGCCTCAAAATCGACGTAAAGCTAGACGTTTGCGGGATCCATTTATCCTTCCAAATCTCCACAGAGTTTCCATTTCCAATACTCCAAATTAATCCCATGTTCAAGGTCTCACGTCCTTGTAGTAGACTTCTTCATTGAAAGCTAGGGGCATGCCCCAAAGGTGCTGACAGAAAGTCCGAACAAGGGAAATATTTTGCCCGCAAGAGCCGACCAAGAAATGAGTTTGGGTACTGTACAATACGCAAAGTTTGTTTAGCAAGGAGGGCTCGATTAAAATTAATCATGTCCCTGAAGCCCAAACCGCCTTTACATTTCGGTAAACACACCCGCTTCCAACTCATCACTAGCGAGACCCAATCATCTTCAAACCCAAGTTTCTTCATTCAGTGCTCCAAGAAGCTCCACTCCACTCTGTTATAAGCCTTGGCCATTGACTAGGCTAAAGTCGTTATGCCTATCAAAGAATCCCTAAAAACCTAACCAAGTATAGCAGGCAAGTAAGGGTCGAACCCAAGGGAATCAAATGATCTATTTCTATGTAGGAAAGTAAGTTACCAACTAGGAACTAGGGGGGGATTGTTGTTTGGTTTTCTATAACTAATGGATTAAAGCAGAAAATGGTTAAGATTGTTGTAAATATGATTGTGAGGGCGCTTCACCTAACATATATCCACACTTCAGTATGATAGGTTGATCAATGAATATCTCAAGTTCATTCAATCCTATGATTGTTCCTATTCCGATCTTATGTGTATTAACAGGTCAACCAGCCCTGAAAATACTAACTATTAAAAAATCAAGAAACTATCAAGATTCAATTTAACAGCAGCAGTAAGCATAGGAATTAAGCAGGATACATATAACACTTAACAACCAGTCAGTATTCAACATGCAATCAATTCTCTTCACAATAAACATTCACAACCAGTTCCTGTAAATTGTGGTTGCTACTCTAGATAAGGAATTTCAACCAGAAATAACCAAATCCTAGCAATAGAAAATTACTAACATCAACTAGTTGCACATGCTAGCGAAATTAGCAAGATTCAATAAAGATAAGTTCAAAGAGAATTAATACAACCCAAAGGAAATAGAACAAGAGTTATAATCTCACAACCAAATCAATTGAAGGCTTCAATCGTCAGGCGAAATAATGGAAATTTAGTTCTTCATAGTCTTCTAAAACGCCGTTATGAAAATATGCTAGAATGAATGATTCATAAGACCTAAAGAGAACTTAACCTATTTAACCTAAAGAGAGTCTCCTAAAAATAACAATAACCGGAAATTATAAAAGGAAATACAAGAAATAAAATAAAATAAAATAAAGATCTCGGACAAAATCCCGAAACTCGCCGCGCATGGACCCGCGACCGCGGGTATAATACCGCGATCACGGTTTGTAGTGTCTTGTCCCCGCGTCTTGCCTTCCATCGTGGCTCCTCCTGCGGCTACCTTGTTATGCCGCGACCATGACCATAATCCCGCGCCCGCGGTTTTGCTCTGTCGCGTCTACTTCTGCTTCTCGCTCGCGGCCTTCTCCTGTAGTGGCTTCTTGGCCTTCATCTCTTCAATGCTTCAATACTCCACTAAAATCTTCATTTCCACCACTTCTTCTCTATAACTCCATTCTCCTAAAATGTCTTCTAAACCCACACAAATGGTACCTAATATCCTAGTAACAGCTCCTAGTTACGCACTACAAAGTAGAGCGTATCAAATTCCCCCATGCTTAGACCTTGCTCGTCCTCGAGTAAGCTAATGGAAACCTACTCCTCTAATGAAATACCCAAGGTCTCAGGAAGCACATCAAAACAATCTCCACTAAGAGTTGTACCTACTCATGAATCTCCACCAGTACCAATACATCAACACAACACACCAGCTTCAAGGAAAGTAGAGTACTTCCCCCAAGCTTAACCCGAACACCATAGAGTGAATGTGACCATCTAATCCTCGTTCCAATCTATCTTCTTATAACTCCCAAAGTAACCTACTCGAATCCTCCTTATGACTCCACCACTTATGACGCCACGCCAGAATGAATGAATCCTAATAATCACTCCTCTTTTTTTCACTCATTTTGCCTAGGCGCCCTTTCAGGTTTTCACTTAGCCACTCATTTCATTTTTCAAAGATGAGCTCATCAGTCCTCACATCGCTCTTCAGCCTCTTTTTACCCCAGCATTAGCCACCTGCTTATTGCCTAAGCCGCATTTTTAGGTTTTCGACTTAGCCCAGGATTTTCTTCTTCTTTTTTTCTTTTTTTTATATAGATACAGCAAGTACAAATCCCTCCCCCATGCTTAAATACTGCATTGTCCTCAATGTAATGAAAGACAAAAATGAAACTCTAGGGGGAAAGAAAGATACCCACTAGCGATGTCGAGGTGGTCTGTGTCTCGGATGTCGTGGCAGGCGTGGCGGTGGAAAAACATGGAAACAAGAGTCTTTGGTGCCATGGCGGGAGGCAATGAAATTAAGCCCATTGGTTGTCGGTCCCCTATATGCCTCCCACCTGTGTGAAGCAGAGGCATCCCAATGCTTGATGTGAAAGCACTGCACTAGCGACTGATCTCGGAGCATCTGTATGTCCTCATCAAGCTCAACTATCCACTCTCCATACTGTCTACCTAGGTCTACAGGAGCACTCAAAGTGCATGTTGCACTGTATTGTCCATCAGCAGCATATGCATAATCAGTGAAAGCAGTATCAACCGGCATATCTGCAAAGTCCTCTTGCTGCTCCTCCTCATCATCAGCTGCATCATGTCGTTCCATCATGATGTACCAAATGGAAATCGCACGCTAATCCTCGCCTTCTCCGTAGCTAAAGCATATCGTTCCATCATCTCAGCAGCAGAATAAAGTTGGACGGCGGGGCCGCGATCGCGGTTTTCACCTGCGCCCGCGATTTTTTTTTTCTCGAAAATTTTTTTCCAGGAGAAGTGGATTTGCAGTGGTAAAACCACGGTCGCGGTTTTTGGGCCGCGATCGCGGTTTCACGTCTATTGTGATGCGAACTCCATCTTCGAAACTCTTACTTGTGTTTTAGTCTAAAAATGAAACAACAATAATAAAAACTTGAAAAGAAAAGACATGACAAGAATTACATACCTCGGGTTGCCTCCCAAGCAGCGCCTTGGTTAATGTCGTGGCTCGACATAGTGCCATTCAAATCAACTTGGGTTACTCACATCAACCAAACACTTAGGATCAAAATCAGGAGGGTGTCTCTTCACATCATCAATGTTGTATTCGACCTTCAACCCATCAAATTCCATAGTGAGTGAACCACTACTCACATCAATTTTTGTGTTTGCCGTTTTCAGAAACGGTCTACCCAACATCACAGGGACTGCATGCTTATCATGTCCTATATCCATCATAAAGAAGTCAGCAGGAAAAATCAGATTATCCACCTTTACCAGAACATCCTGTACTACTCCTTTTGGATAAACATTAGACAAATCCATCAATTGAATCATTATCCCAGTTTCATGCAATGGTCCAAGCCCCAAAGATTCATAAAGCGAGAGAGGTAACACATTAATAGATACACCCAAATCTAGCATGGCTTTATCAAATGTGGTGTCACCTATCGTACAAGGAATGCTAAACATGTCAGGGTCGCTGCACTTCTTAGGCATCCGCTTTTGAAGCATAGCGGACACATTCTCACTCACCTGAACCTTTTTCTTCTTTTTTGTCTTTTGGTTCCTCTTGATTTTACATAATTCTTTCAAAAATTTCGCATAGCGAGGAACACTTTTAATCAGTTTTATCAACGGGATGTTTACCTCACAGTTACTGAAGGTCTCAAAAATCTCCTTGTCGTTCTCTGGCCTTCTAGTGTCCTTCAAAGCCTCAGGGAATGGCGCAACGGGCTTGTACGAACTGAATGGAGGGAAATCCGGGCGAATGTAGGTTTCTACAACTTCTGGGGTAACATCACGGTCGCGGTTTTCCACCCGCGGTCGCGGTTTTCTACCCGCGGTCGCGGTTCTGCTTCCTGATTTCCTTCTGTATTTTCATCTTCATGCAGCAATTCATTTGTAAGCAAACCGCAGTCGCGGTTTAGGACCCGCGGTCACGGTTTAGGACCCGCGGTCGCAGTTTAGGACCCGTGGTCGCGGTTTAGGACCCGCGGTCGCGGTTTCTCGTATGCAGCTTCCGACTCTTCATCCAATTGTGTTCCACTTCTTAGCATAATTGCACTCACGTTTTGCACTGGGTTCAACTCCGTTTGTGATGGGAGTTTGCGTGCATCCCTAGCCTCCAGTTTGCTCACTGCAAAAAAAGATTTGTCCCACCTGATTCTCCAAGTTTTGAATGCTAGACTTGGTCCCATGCTGAAATTGCACCATATTGATCTGCATTGTAGACACAGTCTGAGTTATGGTGGTCATGCTCTGAGCAAGAGATTTAATCATGTCGTCAGCAGACATTGAGGAACTCGGACTCTGCCCCTGAGGTCTAGGATCATATGGTGATCGAAATTGTTGTTGTGGAACTCTAGGCTGCTGAAATTGTTGTTGTCGCTGATTGAACTGCTGGTTCTGCTGGTTCCCATATCTCAAATTGGGGTGATCTCTCCACCCATGATTGTAAGTGTTGGAGTATGGGTCATATCTTGGTCTAGGAGGTCCGAAATCTCCCATAGCATTCACTTCAGCAGTGGGCTCTTGTAGTGTTGGACATGCATCAGTGGGGTATAGCGTGTCATAGCAGATGCCACATGCCTTAACTTGTTGCTGATTGTCTTTCATCATAAACCTCTTCATTATCTCCTTCAACTCGTTCACATCATATTGCAGTGAAGATGATGGATGGGACTCAACTGCTTTGGTTGCTTGAAACCTCGCTCTCTTGTTGAACTGCCTTGAGCCCTCAGATAGCTCAAAAACATCTCAAATGCTGCAACAGGTGTCTTATTTAGAATGTTCCCATCACAAGCTGCGTTCATCATTCTACGCTCATCATCAAGAAGCCCGCCATACAGATATAGAACGAGATCTTGGTCAGAATAACCATGGTATGGACAGCTTGACATCAACCTCTTGAATCTCTCAAAGTACTCATACAAAGTCTCAGTAACATGTTGTTCAATGTTGCTGATGTTCTTCTTCAGGCTATTGAGCTTTGTAGCAGGAAAGTACTTCTCCAGAAAGGCTTTCTTCATCTTCGCCCATGTATCGATGCTTCCTGGAGCCAGATAGTAGAACCAGTCATTGGTCGAATCCTTCAAAGAGAAAGGAAAGGCCCTCAGCTTGATTTGGTCCTCAGTGACTCACATTGGCTTCATGATGGTGCAGAAAACGTGAAATTCAGAAAGATGCTTGTTGAGGTCTTCTCCATTCATCCCATGGAAGTGGGGTAGCAAGTGAATTAATCCAGACTTCAACTCAAAATTGACTCAATCAGCCAACTCGGGAAATTGCACAGCAAGCGGTTGTTGCTCTAGATTCGGTGCAGTTAGCTGCCTCAAAGTCTGTTCTGCAGCCATCTCGAGTTGCTCACGCACTTCTCTGTTGTTCCTGGAAAGTATTCGCTCTATTTCTGTATCAAGATCTAAGATTGGAGAATTAGTAGCACGGGTGTGGACCATAAGACAGGTCCACACGACAGTTGATAAACAAACAAACAAAAAAAATAGAAAATTTAATTCCCCGGCAACGGCGCTAAATTTGACTAGGCTAAAGTCGTTATGCCTATCAAAGAATCCCTAAAAACCTAACCAAGTATAGCAGGCAAGTAAGGGTCGAACCCAAGGGAATCAAATGATCTATTTCTATGTAGGAAAGTAAGTTAACAACTAGGAACTAGGGGGATTGTTGTTTGGTTTTCTATAACTAATGGATTAAAGCAGAAAATGGTTAAGATTGTTGTAAATATGATTGTGAGGGCACTTCACCTAACAGATATCCACACTTCAGTATGATAGGTTGATCATTGATTATCTCAAGTTCATTCAATCTTATGATTGTTCCTATTCCGATCTTATGTATATTAACATGTCAACCAACCCTGAAAATACTAACTATTAAACAATCAAGAAACTATCAAGATTCAATTTAACAGCAGCAGTAAGCATAGGAATTAAGCAGGATACATGCAACAGTTAACAACCAGTCAGTATTCAACATGCAATCAATTCTCTTCACAATAAACATTCACAACCAGTTCCTGTAAATTATGGTTGCTACTCTAGATAAGGAATTTCAACCAGAAATAACCAAATCCTAGCAATAGAAAATTACTAACATCAACTAGTTGCGCAGGCTAGCGAAATCAGCAAGATTCAATAAAGATAAGTTCAAAGAGAATTAATACAACCCAAAGGAAATAGAACAAGAGTTATAATCTCACAACCAAATAAGTTAAAGGCTTCAATCGTCAGGCGAAACAATGGAAATTTAGTTCTTCATAGTCTTCTAAAATGCCGTTATGAAAATATGCTAGAATGAATGATTCATAAGACCTAAAGAGAACTTAACCTATTTAACTTAAAGAGAGTCTCCTAAAAATAACAATAATCGGAAATTATAAAAGGAAATACAATAAATAAAATAAAATAAAACAAAGATCTCGGACAAAATCCCGAAACTCGCCGCGCATGGACCCGCGACCGCGGGTATAATACCGCGATCGCGGTTTGTAGTGTCTTGTCCCCGCGTCTTGCCTTCCATCACGGCTCCTCCCGCGGCTGCCTTGTTGTGCCGCGACCGCGGCCATAATCCCGCACCCGCGGTTTTTCTCTGTCGTGTCTACTTCTGCTTCTCGCTCGCGGCCTTCTCCTGTAGTGGCTTCTTGGCCTTCATCTCTTTAATGCTTCAATACTCCACTAAAATCTTCCTTTCCACCACTTCTTCTCTATAACTCCATTCTCCTAAAATGTCTTGTAAACCCACACAAATGGTACCTAATATCCTAGTAACAGCTCCTAGTTACGTACTATAAAATAGAGCGTATCAGCCATATTCAGCTTGAGAGCTAAATAACCCTTCTGACCCTTGCGCTTGTTCTTCATATGATGGGAAATCTCAAACGTTGCTAAGACATTATCCGTGATCATCCGACCAGGAACAAAAGCACTCTGACTTTGTGAAACAAGATTTCTCAGACATCTCTTCAACATGTTGGAAAGAACCTCGTAAATGATTTTGTAGAGAACATTACATAGACTAGTGGGTCTCAAGTCTTTCATCCTGCAAGGCTCGTAAGTCTTTGGAATCAAACTAATAAACGTGTGATTTAAGGAGGAAGGAAAGTCATCCCCATTAAGAATAGAGAGGACAAAGTTAGTAACATCATCCCGACAATATGCCAAATTTTTTATAGAAAATAGCTGACATACCATCGGGGCCGGGTGATTTTGTGGGGTGCATTGCAAAGAGATCCGCCTTAATCTCTTCCGGTGAGAACGAATGCAAGAGGTCGAAATTATCCTCGTCCGATAACAATGGCTCGATTCCTTGAGAAGCCATCTCTACAACAATTCTAACATCCAAAGCGAAAAGGGTTTGGAAATAATTAGTTGTCACCTTAGCTTTCCCTTCAAAATACCTCCACTCCAGCCCATTATCATCCACCAATTTTTTGATCGAATTCCGCTTCTTGTGGCCTAAGGCCTTTTGATGAAAATATGACGAGTTCTGATTCCCCCCATGTGAACTCATTAGCTTTAGAGCGATGCAACCACATTGCCTATTCCCTCCGCATTACCTCTCTTTCCTTCGCCTCCAACTCCCTTCTCTTGCGAACCAGATCACCCCTCATTCCTTGCTTTCCCATCTCACGCAACTCCTGTCGAACTTTGCGTAAATCTCGATTGACGTTTCCAAAAGCAGCAAAGTCCCATGCCTTTAGCTCTGTACCACACCTAGACACCTTCCACAATACTAGAATCTGAACCCATACTCCCCGGGTTTCTCCACGCGTTACGAATCACTTCAAAACATGAGTCATCATCTAACCACATAGCTTCAAACCTAAAAGGTCGAGCTCCTTTTAGGGGTTGTTCTTCCATGTCATCCGGGTTGAGTGTGAGTCGAATAGGTACATGATCGGACCCACACTTGTCCAGATGAAAAATACTCGCATTCGGGAAAAAATCCAGGAAGGAGTCTTTCGCGAAACCAAGATCGATCCTCTCCTGGAGACCGTCCATTATCCCATATGAAATTTGGCCCCGAATGAGCGAGGAGCCTCAAATTACAAGCCTCCATAGCAGTTCTGAACTACAACACCGACCTAAGATCAGCCTCCGCCACTCCTTCTTTGTCACCGAGCTTGTAAATGTGGTTAAAATCACTGAAACAACAACATGCCCCATGAGCATCCTCAAACAACCTCTTCATTAGTTCAAAGGTACATTGTTTCTCCTCGTTTGTAGGCCAACCATAGACCCCAGTAATTCTCCATGATGTTGAAGAGTGACCAAAAGAGAGTTTTGCATCAATGTGATGCATAGTATACGAGCATATAGTCAAATCAACATCTTCATCCCATAACAAACATAGACCTCCCGAGCGACCAACACATTCCACCACAAAACAAGATGTGAATCCCAATTTACGTTGAATACCCTCCATCGCCATCCGATCAGACTTCGTTTCCATGAGAAAAAGAACCTTCGGGGCCTCCCTCCT
Source organism: Rheum nobile (assembly GCA_027886185.1). Taxonomy (NCBI): domain Eukaryota; kingdom Viridiplantae; phylum Streptophyta; class Magnoliopsida; order Caryophyllales; family Polygonaceae; genus Rheum; species Rheum nobile. Next base: position 4,325,047 of record WOAB01000697.1, on the reverse strand, counting down.
CACCAATGCGGTGAGTCGCGCAACTGTTTGGGCCTTCCCCAATCCCCGACAGTTGTAGTCTAAAATATTCATGACGTCCGGAAAGGAAGGACTCCATCCTTCCCCGCCGATATCGCAACTAAAATAGAAGCATCAGAAGTCTTTCTTCTCTTTTCCTCATTACCTCCATTCATGTTGGGAGTCTCACAATAAGTTTTGTTGCAATCTCCCCATATGGCCTCTCCCTCTTTGCGCTTGCCTAGATGTCCTTCTCCATTCTTACCTCCCTTTTCCACCTCTCCTCCATCATGTGCCACACGCTTCCAATTCTTTCTCGTCTTTTTCCCAGGGGGTAGCCCCACCTTTTCTTTGTTATTACCAAGATCTTGCCTCTTCACGTTTACATACTCCAAAGCAGTTTGTTTTGCCCTCGTTTCAATCATAGTGGTATCCTACATGGAAGCCTTCCCTAACAGCCCTAAAGTTCTCACTTTCAGGACATCAACCTCCTCCGCATGACTCATCGTAGCACTCTTCTTCTCGGACTCGTCGATCGCAGAATCCACTTCATCCAACAGTTTGAGCAAAGACTTCCTCTTGCTAACAATCCCTTCATCAAAATATGGACCCCAACATTCTTCTTCCCTACGTCACCTTGCAGAGCTCTCATGAACTCCAAATCCCGAACCTTATCCGACGACAATCGTTAGCGTTGTGCATCCGGTCCAGACCGGACCGGAACTTTTACAATCCTTGGACCGGAGACCAGATCAGACCGGACTGGTATGATTCGGTCCGGTCCGGTCTTGGACCAGAATGAAGCAGTAAACGTATTTTTTTGTTTTATATAAATTAAATTTTAATTATTTTTCCTTTTTTTATAACTATTGTGTATAATATTAGACAATATATTTTTGTTATTAATTTACATTTATAGTAGAAACTAATTTCTAATTAGTGTTATGAGACATAATAAGACAATAATATATAAAATACAAATAAAACAATAAAAACCCGATCCATCCGGTCTGGACCGAAAACCGGTCGGGTTTGGACTGGACCGGGGACCGGACCGTAATTTGCCTGGTCCGGTCAGGTCCGGGCATTTTTGGTCTGGTCCAGTCCAGTTTTCCGATCCGGTCCGAATCTGCACACCCCTAACAATCGTTCCTGAGGTTTCATTGGAGATGCGCGAATCCATTCCCCATATTCATTCTGTAAACCCTTAGCCTCCTCATTCTCGCAGTCAAGATCGAGATGTCCAAGACATCCACAAGTGTAGAAAAAATTAGGGAGACGTTCATATTTAACCTCAATCCACATTCTTTACCCTCCAACACGATCATCACCCCCCGCTTGAGTGGTTTGCGCAGGTTCACCGAAACCCGGATTCAAAGGTATCTTCCACAAAGCAATATTTTCGTGTCATCAACTTCCACAAGTCCTCCCAATGACGTACCAATAGCCTTTGCTATTTTGACAGACATGGCCGCTATCGGCAAATCATAGAGCCGGACCCAAAAATTTGCCTTATGAAGATGACTTCTCCATCCCTGGTTCACGCAACACAAGTAGAGAGCGATCAAATGCCCAAGGACCTCCCCTTAGGACCCTCTCTTTGTCTCCAAGATCTGCAAACTGAAAAATGAACAAGTTGTTACGAATCTTTCAAAAGATGAAGCCTTTCTTCGCCCTCCATGCCCATTTCATCGTTGCTTTGAGAGCAAAAGTACTGAAAGGCCTGGACGTCAACAACGATCCAACCAGAGTCAGCGAACCAGTATGTGCAACACTGTCTCCAGCCGCCTTATCAATCACCACTGTGCATTCCTTCTTAGTGAGATGGATGTTTCGACGCCCATCCGACCCCAAAACAGATCCCTTTGCCATCATACTTCCAAACCCTAACACTCAGATGCAGAAACCGAAACAAAGATGGTGAATCTCGCACACCGGCAAGGAAAACCCTAGCTCCAACAGTGGTTACATCGAGGAGGAAGAGAGAGCGAAACTTCTCTATGCCCTAGGATTTAACACCTTTTTCTGTCATAATTAATGATTCTCCTGCTTAACACCTCTAATACCTTTCATTGTATAATCCAAATTGGTAATTTTGCAGTTAGTGTGATTGATATTCGAGATCATTTTTTAAAAAAAAGGTAAAAATTAGACCGGAAACCACAGAAGGAACAGTTTCTCAGTCTATGGCATCCTTACGGATGAGAACTAAAAGCTCTAAATCATCTCTAAAATCTTCCAAGGGACTCCGGTAGGCCAGCTTCGCAATGTAGTCAGCAACAACATTAGTTTCTCGGAAGACATGACAAATGTGCACTGAAGAAAACAGTTGTAAAACACAAAGGATATCAGAAATTAAGATTTCAATATCCCAAGGACAGTGCCAGATTTTGTTCAGAACGTTAACAATAATAAGGTTATCGCATTCAATTTGGATGTTGTTAAAGCCTAATTCATAGGCTTTAACCAAGGCATTCCTGAACGCAATGGTTTCTGTTTTTAAAGGGGTGGATATTCCACACTTTTCACCAAAGAGGAATAACGGTTCTCCTTTTCTATTTCTTAAAATGTAACCATAGCTAGATTCTCCATTAATCTTAGTGGATCCATCCGTGTTAATTTTTATGATATTATCTGGTGATTTTTTTCATTTCTTTTTTGGTCGTCTTCTATTATTGTTATTGTTTTTTTATTGTTGATCTGTACCCAAACAGTATGGGTTCCATTTCTTCGTCTGTTTCCAATTATGGATTTGATTTTTGATGTAAATAGGTATGTCCTTAATTGGATCAATGTCATTGTTTGTCCTACCAAAACTTTGTTGGTTTCTATAGAACAAGATTTCCCACCAAGAAATTAGTAGTTCTAAGAATTGCGACTTCTCAGTTTTGTGTCGGATTTCCTCAATTAGTTCATATGTTTTTTTTATTTCCAATGTTAAGTGATCTGATAATCCCAAGTGTATGGAGATTGATTTTTTCAATGGTTTTCATGGTATGATTACACGAGAATAAGATATGATTAGAATCTTCAGTTTATGCACTACAGCAAATACATCCCTGAGGGAGTGCTACTCCTTTTTCAACTAGTCTTGCTTTGGTTAGGAGTCCATTTTTCATGATTTTCCAAAGAAATTTTTTAACTTTATGGTAAGTGTCCAATTTCCATATCCAAGAAGAGTCATGGGCTGAATATCTTTTATTTTCATTAATCATGTTCATGACGGATTTTGTAGAAAACCAACCATTTTTACTGGCTTCCCAGTACATTCTAACATTTATGCTATTAACGTGTATTAGTATAGATGTGATTTGTTTAGATATGTCATTCAGTACATGTTGTTCAATCTTTTCTTTGTTCCATGCATTGTGTGGCAAAATGAAATCTGCTACCAATGCATTAATGTTCTGAATTTGTTGGATGTTTATGATTTTGCTAAAGGGACTTTTTGATAACCATCTATCAGTCCAAAATCTTATTGTTCTACCATTTTCGACTTGCCAAATGAGTCCCTTTTTGAAATCAGCCAAGATTTCAACCATTTTAGACCATTGCCAAGAACATATGCCTCTTTTCTCATAATGTAGGATGCGTTGTGTTTTTAGATATTTTTCATTTATAATTTTAACCCAGCAATTATCAGGTTCAGCCAGAATTTTCCATAATAATTTAAATTGTAATGCTTTGTTCATGTCTTTCGATTTTCGTTGTCCTAGTCCTCCTTGTTGTGTAGGTTTACAATTTTTTTCCCATCCTATAAGGGGTTTATATGCGGGATTTTGTTCTAGAAAAAGGTTCTATTTAGTTTGTCAAGTTCATTATGACTATGTGTAGGAAGCATAAAGCTTTGCATAAGGTAATTTGGTCTTGAAGCAAGATTAGCTTTAATCAGTGTTGTTCTTCCTGCTTGGGATAGAGAGTTAGCTTTCCATTTTGTTAATTGTTTTTTAGTGCTAGTTAAAAGGTCATCAAATGTATTTGAGTTAACTCTACCATTAAGGATAGGACATCCCAAATATTTCTCAAAGGATGTCATGTTTGTGATTGTAAGAATTCCTTGGATTAATTTTTTTTGTGTTTGTTACTTTCTTCGTTACTTGAAAGGCTGATTTATGGAAATTCACATTTTGTCCAGAGATCTTGCAGTATTCATCCACAATATTCTTGATTTCCTTGCAATTTTCTGTTTTTGCTTTTGAAAAAATCATGATGTCATTCGCGAAAGACAAAAAAGGAATTCGGGTTCCATGTCTACATATTTGGAAACCAATAGGTTTTCGAGGTCTATGAGAGGCTTCTTGTAGTTTTCGAGCTAGGATTTCATATCCTAAAATAAATAGGAAAGGAGAAAGGGGGTCTCCCTGTCAAAGTCCTCTTGTTGGTTTAAAAATCTCCGTCGGGCCATTATTAACAAGGACCGAAAAGGAGACACTTGTTATGCATTCTTTGATCCAATTAATGATTTTTTGGTGAAAACCATTTTTTTTCATAGTTTTAAGGATGAAATCTCATTCAATTCTATCGTAAGCTTTTTCCATATCTAGTTTAATGGCTATAAAACCTTCATTTTCTTGTTTTGTTTTGAAAGAATGAAAGATTTCGTGGGCTATTAAAATATTATCTTGGATGACTCTATTTGCAATAAAAGCTCCTTGCAATGGATGAATTAATTTTTCCATAGTATTTTTTAATCTTGTTTATGAATTATAGAGCACAGACTTATAGGCATGCATTTGATTTGTCGAATTAGGGTTGTCACATTTTGAGATTAGGGAAATGAATGTATAGTTAATTTGTTTGAGTAATTTTCCCGAAAGAAAGAAGCTCTTCACAACTTGAATAACCGATGGGCCCACAATATCCCAATATTTTTGGTAGAATTCTGCTGTCATTCCATCTGGTCCAAGTGATTTATCTGAACCAATGTCAAAGACAGTCTTCTTGATTTCTTCATTAGAAACATTCTTTATTAGGTGTTCATTATCTACTGTACAGATTTCATTATGGATTAATTCAAGGTTTTCACGTAAGAGACCTTCATTCATTTCTTCACTTTTGAATCTTTTAATAAAATCATTTCTGGTTTCATTTATAATATTTTCTTCTCCAATGATACTGGTTCCTTCTTGGGTTTTAATTTCTTTTATAATTTTTCTATTTCTTCGTCCACTAGCTATTTTATGAAAATAGCTAGCATTTGTATCAATGTATTTGATATGTTTTACTTTAGCTCTTTGGTTCCAAAAAATCTTTTGGAAGCTAAGAAGTTTTTTTTTCAATGAGTCTGATTTGTTTCTATATGAGGTTATTGTTTGAATTTGTACAAATATCAATTTGAATGTCAGAAAGTTGTTTTCTATATTTTGTAGTTGGGTAAAAACATTACCAAAAGTGCTCTTATTCCACGTTTTTGCGTGTTTTTTAATAGCTTTGTTTTGGATATGAGATCAAACATCCTGGACCCATGAAAATTTGTCCTCCAAGCTTGTTTAACGACGTTCCTAAAATCTTTTCTTGTCATCTAGATTTTTTCAAATTTAAAATGTTGATTTTTGAAATTTATGGTAGATGTTAGCTCAATTGAGATAGGACAATGATCTGAGCTAGTAAAGGCATAATGTTTGGTATATATATCAGGATACCATTGTAATCTCTGGTGATTAACCAGAACTCTGTTTAGTTTTTCATAAATGTTATTTATTTCAGTTTTGTTTTTCCTCCAAGTAAAAGCATTTCCTATAAAAGGAATGTCCATTAATTCGCACTCATTTTTGAAATGTCTTAGTCTATTGAATTTGCCAGTGGTGGAGTTAAACCTCCCATTTTTTCAGTATGGTCTTGAATTTCATTAAGGTCGCCCATAATGATACAAGGGTAAGCGCTATTTTTGATAAATGAAATAATGGCATCCCAAAATTCATTTTTACCCGCTTCATTGGGGGGGGGGGGCATACGAAGAATAAGCAAGGTTTTTGTGATACTCTGTATTTCTGTAAGGGTATTTTGTGTAACACCCCCAAATCGTAACCCATTTGGAAAGGTATTACCGCCAGTGACCTCGGTTTCCACACCGAAGCCACCCCAGGCTTTACCGGTTTAAATACAAATCATAAACAACGATTATGATGTAAATAACAAAATCTTTGGTTAAAACATATGTCTGGGGATTACATCCCAATCCCCATAGGACAAAACAGAGTAATCAGCGAAAGTCTTTGCAAAGTATAAATACAAGGGTCTTGATCGTAATGATCACCCGCCAAGGATCGCAACCTGATAAATCCATTAAAACACCGTTTGCTTTTATAGTCGTTCTAGCCTTCGTTTCTCGGATTCTTATCTGATGTGCCGAATCGAACGGATGACACCAGCCAACCATGCAAAGAACAATTACGGTTGGTTAGTCTAATGAAAGACTACGCAAGGGTACAAAGCAGAGTGGTTCGAAGTAGTCGTATTAGGTTAGACTCATCGTTTCTCGAATTAAAACCGATGACGATAGTCAACCACCATACTCCTACTGGAATATATCAAGCAGCATGATCAAGAGAAGATTCTGGAGACCGAGTCTCACAGCAATCAATCCCAAAGAAGACTCCAATGAATTGAGTCTTATCGGAAGTATGACAAATGTTGGGGAACATTAATTAATCATACAAGCGTTCAATAACGACTTGATGTTTCGGTTCACGACCAATCTCACCGCTTAATGCGAATCCAGATTGGAAAGAGAACGGTACTCTGATCACAGTCAAGACGAGCTTTCCTAGCTGCAATATTCCCTAGCTGCACTACTCGGCTGAGGTATATTAATCATGTGCTACGACGGCACTTATCTTATTTAAATTCCCAAACGCGCATCACGTTATAGACTTTTAAATATATGTTTCTCCATGAGGGACATATATTGAGTATATGTTTCTCCATGAGGGACATATAGGATATATGTTTCGCCATGAGGGACATACTCCTAAATGGGACGAATCCCAAGATTTGTAGCATTAGTTAAGTGCCACCATCTCTATACCCGAGTATAGAGATCGGTCATGACCCACCAAATGGTTTTTGGGTTTATCACCCTTTGCACCATTAATCGTTATTAAGAAATAACTGGACCTCGAATAGTCCATCGCTCCTACGAATACTCGTGTTAACTAAACAGTTCAACACAGTAATAATCATTTCAAAGCCCTCCAGGCTAATATCATAAATATATATCTATAATAGTGTTGTTCTAGCAGATATACAACCTATTATAAATATCATATTCTTTTCACATCATTTATCAAACTATTCCCAACAGAACAGTAAATTATCCCAAATTAATTAACAATTAAACAATTGATAATTAATGGAAACATGGAATGATAAGCAAGAGCGAACCGCCACTTGTCTTAGATCAGACGAAGCTTTAACAAGCTTAGAGATAATGGTTCCTGAGTCTGAAACTTGGACAGATCCTGGATATTAAATCCCTCTGGAATGACCCATAACGAGACCCTAAGTTAGATTCAATATCTACATATATGAATCTAAAAGAATACAAAAGGAATCGAAGGAACCAAGCCTCGCTCGCAACCAAACACCTAAGAACACACACACGAACCCAGCCTGTCGCAGGTGCGGTCGGCTCTCACCGCGGGGTGCGGTGGTGCCTTGCCGCGGGTGCGGCGAGATGACAGAGGCGAGAGCCTTCGACAGATTTTCGATGGAAGACTCACCCAAATCGATCCGTTCGACTTCGATTTGTTGTGGTTTTGATCTCCCAACACTTTAGACCTTTGAATACCTCTTATGAGCACCTTTGTGAACACTCAAAGAGATCCGATCACTTCTCAAACAAAGCTCAAAAGCTTGGCTTCAATGGAGATTTTCAGAGGAGAGGAGGAAGATGAAGCTGACTTTATGCCTTCTCCTCCACGCCTTTCCTTCCATTTATAGGCCAAGCTAGCAGCTGACCACCAGATGACAACAAGGAGGAGGTGGCCGGCCCGACCAAAGAAAAGGCTAGGAAGCCAACTAAGGCGAGCTACAACCTGCAACTCCAACACTGACGACAAGGGTGACGATGACCGCGGGGTGCGGTGGGGTGCGGTGGCCGACTCGTTACCGCCACTGGCATTGGCCTTCGCCGCGGGTGCGACAGAGTGCGGCCAGGGTGCGGTCAAGGCCAATTTTGCCCCCTTTTGCCCGTTTTGTCGTTTTTACCAAGTGGTTAGATATTTTTATCCACGGGTTAAATATATTCGTACACGAACGACCTTTTAACCCAAAAATACATTAATTCTATTTTATATTACTCAGAAAAATATTACAGAGATCAAACATGTCATAGAATGTCTGTACTTCTCTGAATTTAATCTGACTTGTAATATGGGCATAAGAAAATTCAAAATTTTCCTTACAAAATGAGGGATATTACATTTTTGGAAATTACCTGAACGTCTGTTGTGTACATCAATTTAATTTCGGAGACAGAAAGACATTCTATAATGTGCTTAATCTCTGTAATATTTTTCTAAGTGAAATAATATACAGTCGACGTATTTTGGGACTTAATACTCGTTCGTGTACGATTATTATTTATCCCGGGCTAAGGCCAAAGCTAATCCAAGGATAGACGGATGCAAAATGGCCTTGGCGGCGACCGCCGTAAGGCTAGCGGCGACCGCCGCCAAGTAGCCGATGTCATCCTCATCATCCTGTGCAAGTGGCCTAGGATGCGGCGACCGTCGCCAAAAAAACGGCGACCGTCGCAAGAGACCTTTCAAAGCGGCGACCTCTTGCCGACAGCGGCGACCGCCGCCCCTGTTGCAGGCGTAGGCACAGTGCTTGCCGGCGACCGGGGGACGGCTTGATCTCGGCCCTCCACATGCATGGCTTGTCATTTCTTGTTCCCTTGGCTTGAGGCTATAAAAGGAGATGGATTGGGATCGAATTGAGCACAGAAACGAAGCTCAAATCTCACTTAAATCATCTCGTCGGTATTAAGCTCTCGCCGGAGTTTTCGATATCGATCATCGGAGTTCCATTGGGTGTTATTCCAATTGCAAAGAGAAGCCTTGGAAGCCCTTAGAAGCTTAGAATCCAAAGCAAAGGAAAGGAGAAGCAAAACACTCGACTTCGGTGAGTTTTTGCCTCTCGTGTATATTTCTGATGTTCATAGCGGCGCCCGCCGTAAGGCAGGCAGCGACCACCGCCACGAACAGTGGCGCCCGCCATAAGGCAGGCGGCGACCGCCGCCCAGAAGCTCTTGGCTTGTTTCGGCCTTGGCTTCTGTGGCTTTCGATCGGGCTTCGTTCCTTTCGATTCCTTTCGTTATTCTTTAGATTCGTACTCGTTGTTGTAGAATCTAACTTAGGGTTTCTTTATGGGTCGATCTGAAGGAATCTGTGTTGCCAGATTTGTCCCTGCTTCGAGCCCGGAAACCAGTTGTCGTCTTACCTAGCTTCGTTTAAGCTTTAGCGGATTTAAGGCAAGTAGCGGTTCGCGCTTGCTCATCATTCCATGTTTCTATTAATTATCAGTTGCTTAATTGAGTAATTAATTTGGAATGATTATTGTGTTCGTCTGGGAACGGTTTTGTTAACTGTTTTAGAGAACTAAAATATGATATTATAATAGGTTGTATATCTGCTAGAACAACGCTATTATAGTTATGTGATTTAAATATGATATTATAATAGGTTGTATATCTGTTAGAACAACCCTATTATGAATATATATTTATGTTGATAGCCTTGAGAGCATTTATGTGGATTTATGGTGAACTATTGTTGTGTGTGAACTGTTTAGTTAGCACTAGTAGTCAGGAACGTTGGACTCGTTGGAATCCAGTCGTTTCTTTATAATTTGGTAGAGAGGTGGCAAGACCCCACCTAATACCATATGGATGGTCATGACCTAACCTCTGATACACGAGTATAGAGGGGGTGCACTTAGCTGGTGTCACAAATCTCGGAATCTAGTAGAGAGGTGGCTAAGCCCCACCTAATACTATATGTATAGGATCCATGGGATATATACATTTAAAAGCTTATAACGTGTTGTGCGTTTGAGAATATCATAAGATAAGTGCCGTTGTCGCACATAATTAATATACCCTGGGCGAGTAGTGCATCTAGGCGCTAGTACAGCTAGGAAAGCTCGTCTTAACTTTTAGTCGCTCGAATGCGATACTGTAATTCTGTGATTCTTTAAATGTTCCAGACTTTGTCATGCTTCCTAAAAGACTCAATCTTTTGGAGTCTTCTCTTGGATATTCCGATAAGATTCATTTCAGTTGGAATCTTCTCTTGATCATGCCTTTTCATATATTCAGTAGAGTATGGTGGTTGACTAGCGTACTCGACTATTATTCGAGGGACGATGAGTCTAACCTAATACGACTACTTAGAACCTTCTGCTATGTGCCCTTGCATGGTCTTTCATTAGACTAACCAACCAAAATTATTCTCTGCATGGTTGGTTGGTGTCATCCGTTCGAGTCGGCATATCAGATAGAGCGCATATATGAGGAGACTAGAATGACTATGAAGACGACGGTGGTTTTTGGATGTTTTTAATGTTTTAATCAGGTTGAGAACCTTGGGTAGGTGATCATGATGATCACAACCCTTTTTGTAATATTTTAAGAAAGACTTCCGCTGTAACTTATTTACTCTGTATTTTGTTTAACTCTGTATTTAGTCCTATTCGGAATTGGGATGTAATTCCGGGACTCATGCTTTAATCGAATATTATGATGATTTTGTATCATAAGTGTTTCATGGATTGTATTTAAACAGTAAAGCCTTGGGTGGCTTCGATGAGGAAAACCGAGGTCACTGGCGGTAATACCTTTCCAAATGGGTTAAGATTTGGGGGTGTTACAGTTGTGGTATCAGAGCCTAAAGTTTTAAAACGGGTTGGGTATTAGAAAACCATTTACTCGTTTTGATTGAAAAGTGTTTTCAAAAGGCTCTGAGTTTAAAAAAAATAAAAACGGTGTTTCATTTTCAAACCGTTCATAGTCATGTCTTCTATATAGTATGATGTAGTAAGCTTGCTTCTATGTCTAGAAAGACTAACTCTCTTCTCGTCACCCGTAGTTTTGGGTGCTTTCGTTTCTTTTCAGAGGACTCGGAAGAAGCCGAGGTGGTTTCGCCATCTCTAGTAAGGCTTGAATTCCCAGTTCCCTCGTTAAGATTTAAGGTTGTAGAACCTAGTAACTCGGTTTGAGTTCATCAATGGAAATTACCAAGTTGATCTACTCTGAGTGATTTTGCTACATTAAGTATATTGAATATTATTAATGTATAAAATACTTGGAACTGGATCGGTAAACAGATGGTGAACACGAGGAACACAATTCGAGCTGGTGCTGGGACAAGCAATGACCCCAGACCAACTGTAGGAAATGTTGGACAAGACGAGCAGGAGTCAGTAGGGCTGAGCACGGGCCGGAACCCGACCCGACCCGAACCGAACCGAACCCGAAAAGCCCGAAACCCGAACGGCCAAAAATCCTGGACCAAAGACCGAACCGAAGACATCGGTTCGGGTTCGGTTCGGTTCGGGTTCGGTTCGGGTCGGGTTCGGGCTAAACAACACTTTTCGTTAAAAAACATGCTAAATTACACTAAAAACCCGACCCGAACCCGAACCGAACCGAAACCCGAAACTCTGATTTGGTCGGACCGAAACCCGAACCGAAGGCATGTCGGTTCGGGTTCGGGTTCGGTTCGGGTTTTTCGGGTCGGGTTCGGTTCGGGCTTCGGTTTTCTCGGCCCGTGCTCACCCCTAGGAGTCAGGTTTCAACAATCATCCTGGGGGCAATGGTCAAGGTCAGACCAACGCTCCAATAATATTAGATGATGCTGCAATGGAAGCATTTCGAGGAATGGTTATGCAGGCAATAACTGATATACTATGACCAGGTGTGCCGCAGGCACAAGGTGTGCCAATACCTCCACTGGTTCCCAGATTTGAGGAGCCAGTGAACCGTGTATTCCAAGAGAATGCAGTCAAGACTCGGGACAATTATGGTCGTGCGCTGAAGACCATTAATTCCATGAGGCCTGACAGCTACAACGGAAAAGGAGAACCGGTCAGGGTGACCCATTGGTTTTCCCACATGGAGCGGCTGTTCCGCAATGTGGATTGTACTGAAGCTGAGAAAGTACATATAGCTTCTCTTCAGTTGAAGGAAGAGGCTAGTGAGTGGTGGGAGAGTACCGGCTTAACAGAAAGTCCTGTTTTGAACTGGGAGATGTTCAAGACAAAGATGACATACCTTTTCTTCTCTCGTGCTATGAGGGAGGAGAAACACAAGGAGTTTCTGTACCCTAAAACGGATGGATTGAAGGTAACTGAGCTTGCGACCAAGTTCAATCATCTGTTACAGTATGCTGGACCTGAGATATCCAGCGAGGCACAGAAAATCTGGTATTTCCACGAGTGGATGAGCCCAGATATCAAGCCAATGATGGTGCACCACACATGTTCTACTCTGGAGCAGTATGTGGATGCAGCCTACAAATTGAAGGTGACTCTGGAGGAGTCAACCAAAAGACGCAATCCACAAAGATCGATGCAGAATCAAGGGAGTGGATTCAAGCGACCTACGCCACCGTCTAACCTTGCTAAGTTTGGTCAAGCAAAGACGGACATGACTCAAGGAGGGTCAACGCAGCAGACGGGCTGGAGCAAGAATCCAGTCCAGTGCTATAATTGTGGTGCTGCGGGGCACAAGAGCATTGTGTGCCCAAAGGAGAAGAAGTTATGCTTTGAATGTGGTCGTGGAGGCCATATGCAGAAATTCTGTCAACAGGGAAAGCAGAAGGGAATGGAGTCACAATATGGGTCAATTAATCAGAATAACCGGCCCAGGTTCAAACCAGCTGAGACTCCTAGTCCATCAATGCAAACAACTGCTCAGAATAAGAGGAAAGCCCCAGTTGCTTCTGGAGGTCACGGTCAACGCCTGTACGAGATGCGTGAGGCGGATGGACCTAACGCTCCAAATGCACAAGGTACTTTATACCTTTATTCTACTTCAGTGTGCATTCTGTTTGATTCGGGTGCTACCCATTCCTTTATTTCGGATAGTTGTGTTAGTAAGTTAGGATTAGTGTGCGACGAAGCTTGTGAGTCTTTCGTTGTAAACCTTCCTATTAATAAATATCCTTTGCCAAGGATTGATGATCTGTTAGATCAGTTACAAGGAGCAAAAGTTTTCTCTAAGATCGACCTGAGATCGGGTTATCATCAGTTGAGAATTCGTAAGGAAGACATTCCTAGAACTGCGTTCCAGACCATATATGGTCATTTCGAGTTCGTAGTAATGCCTTTTGGACTTACGAATGCTCCAGCAGTCTTCATGGATCTGATGAATCGAGGTTTTCACCAGTACTTGGATAAGTTCGTGGTGGTCTTCATCGACGACATTCTGATCTATTCTCCGAATGAAGAGGTTCACGAGGAACATCTGCGAATTGCCTTATCAGTCCTTAGACAAAGTGAGTTGTATGCTAAATTGTCTAAGTGTGACTTTTGGATGAGAGAAGTGGCTTTCTTAGGCCATGTGATCAATGAGAATGGGGTTATGGTTGATTCCCGGAAAATTGAAGCGGTGGCTAATTGGAAGCAGCCTCAGAACGTGAAGGAGGTGCGCAGTTTTCTTGGACTTGCCGGATATTATAGACGATTCGTAGAGGGATTTTCGAAGATCGCTCTACCTATGACCGGTCTGCTCCGCAAGGTCCATAAGAAATTTGTCTGGAATGACAAGTGCGAGGCCAGTTTTCAGGAATTGAAACAGTGTCTGACCTCTGCACCAGTATTAGCGCTACTGAAGGGAAATATATAAGAGAGATAGTTCATAGGAAACTCGTTTCCTCTATTACGACCTTGAGTAGGACTTTAGAGTTCAGAGTTGTGGATACAATCGGTGTAGGACCAATGGTTAAGGGTTGCTTTTGAAAAGCCAAGTATGCAAAGTCATAAGTATTATCTTGGAAGATTTATTCGAAGTTTTGTTTTGGGGTCTGTTATGAGACTTCCTTTAGAGAAGCAATATAAGGATTAGACAGACAATAATTGATGTCTATTATGGCGATTTGATGTCACGATTAAGGAAATAAGTGATTAGGCACAACTGTGCTAATTGATTGATTGCGATCCTGTTTCGAAGAAACTAGAGGCCTGAGTTGGCAGTGAATTTTAGGGCCAAATTTAAGTAGGCCAAAGGATCGGTAAACAGATGGCTTGTCATTTCTTGTTCCCTTGGCTTGAGGCTATAAAAGGAGATGGTTTGGGATCGAATTGAGCACAGAAACGAAGCTCAAATCTCACTTAAATCATCTCGTCGGAACGGTTTTGTTAACTGTTTTAGAGAACTAAAATATGATATTATAATAGGTTGTATATCTGCTAGAACAACGCTATTATAGTTATGTGATTTAAATATGATATTATAATAGGTTGTATATCTGTTAGAACAACGCTATTATGAATATATATATATGTTGATAGCCTTGAGAGCATTTATGTGGATTTATGGTGAACTATTGTTGTGTGTGAACTGTTTAGTTAGCACTAGTAGTCAGGAACGTTGGACTCGTTGGAATCCAGTCGTTTCTTTATAATTTGGTAGAGAGGTGGCAAGACCCCACCTAATACCATATGGACGGTCATGATCTAACCTCTGATACACGAGTATAGAGGGGGTGCACTTAGCTGGTGTCACAAATCTCGGAATCTAGTAGAGAGGTGGCTAAGCCCCACCTAATACTATATGTATAGGATCCATGGGATATATACATTTAAAAGCTTATAACGTGTTGTGCGTTTGAGAATATCATAAGATAAGTGCCGTTGTCGCACATAATTAATATACCCTGGGCGAGTAGTGCAGCTAGGCGCTAGTGCAGCTAGGTAAGCTCGTCTTAACTTTTAGTCGCTCGAATGCGATACTGTAATTCTGTGATTCTTTAAATGTTCCAGACTTTGTCATGCTTCCTAAAAGACTCAATCTTTTGGAGTCTTCTCTTGGATATTCCGATAAGATTCATTTCAGTTGGAATCTTCTCTTGATCATGCCTTTTCATATATTCAGTAGAGTATGGTGGTTGACTAGCGTACTCGACTATTATTCGAGGGACGATGAGTCTAACCTAATACGACTACTTAGAACCTTCTGCTATGTGCCCTTGCATGGTCTTTCATTAGACTAACCAACCAAAATTGTTCTCTGCATGGTTGGCTGGTGTCATCCGTTCGATTCGGCATATCAGATAGAGCGCATATATGAAGAGACTAAAATGACTATGAAGACGACGGTGGTTTTTGGATGTTTTTAATGTTTTAATCAGGTTGAGAACCTTGGGCAGGTGATCATGATGATCACAACCCTTTTTGTAATATTTTAAGAAAGACTTCCGCTGTAACTTATTTACTCTGTATTTTGTTTAACTCTGTATTTAGTCCTATTTGGAATTGGGATGTAATTCCGAGACTCATGCTTTAATCGAATATTATGATGATTTTGTATCAAAAGTGTTTCATGGATTGTATTTAAACGGTAAAGCCTTGGGTGGCTTCGGTGAGGAAAACTGAGGTCACTGGCGGTAATACCTTTCCAAATGGGTTAAGATTTGGGGGTGTTACAGTTTTAATGTTTGTACATAGATTTGTGTATTTAATACTTACAAATTGTGAGTCTATTTGGTCAACTTTAAGGGTTTCATTTGTAAGTTGATAAGATTTCCACATAACACATATGCCACGTGAGAAACCAGTGGATGGGATGTAGTGAAAGTTATCAAAGCCTTCTCTTTTCCAAAGTTTTTCACTAAGTTCTTTGTCCGTTCTTGTTTCAAATAATGCGAGTAGTTGAATCCTTTCAATCTTATCCATCCAAATGATTTTTTTTTTCTAATACCTCGATAATTCTACGTTGTAATCTTCATAAAAAACCAATAGTTTTATTGCCCCTTGCCCGAAGACTGTGAGGGGTCTTGTTACTGGTTTGTTTGTGTTGATACTTGTTCCACATAAATATAATTAGTCGTTTAAAGAGTCTATTAGCATAATGATAGAGTTTTGTTATAACATTTTTATTGTTTTCGTAATGTGGCGTTCCATTTTTGGATTTTATTGTTGACTGTTTCGCTCTAAACCAAAAATTACTCTGAATGCGGTGTGAAAAATTGGTATGAGCAAATTCAATATTCTGCCTGGAAATATGCAACTTAACACAAAATATAAAACCAGAAATCTATTCTGGGAGGAGGCTATGATAAATTTCTGTACATTTTAGTAATTTCATTGGTTCTAGTAAACACGTAGTTGTTCCAGAAATGTCATCAAAGACATTCTGGTCAGATAACTGCAAAATTTTTAATTGATCAACAGATTCACCGAAAGACAAAAGTATTTCCTGAAACTTAAAATCTCTCATAAGAGAAAAGGAAATGTAAGTAATGTTAAGAAAGCCCTTTCCCACAGGAGAGATGTATTCAACAATCAACATCCAATTTGGTTGTTCAAAAAATGTACATCCACCGTCTCTAAATGAGACAGCCAAATTATACAGATATGGGTTTGTATGGACAATTGTTCAGGTTCAATTTGTTCAGAAAGTAACAATTGTTCAGTTTGGTCATTTTGTAAATAGACTAATGATGTTCTCCTTTGTGTAGATTCTTGGTTTTTTAGAGGATGAGGCTTACATTTTCCTGGACACAGAAAAGAGAAACCAGAAGAAAAAAAAGCAAAATATTGTACAAGATTGCTGAGACAAGAATAGATAACTACCTTGAAAAAGTTGTTAGGCCATCTGTGGGTGACATAAGCCACAAACTTGTTCGATCTCTGTCTAAATAAACCAAGAAGCATCAGGTAGATAAACAATTTCCAAATCTCAAAGTAGCAATCAGAATTCGAAACAAAAATTGACAGGAAAGATAAGCAGTAGAAACGGGAAGGAAATCTACCATACCAATCACCACCAAAATTGTTACACAAATTGTTCAAAATCAGATATGTTTTAAAGTTCCAAGGTTGCAACAACTAGGGGTAATTGTTCATCATGGAATACCCATTGCAGTTCCCATGGTAATCCATTTTAGTTAAAGCAATTAAGCAAGGTTCAGTATGGTAGTAGAGAGCAACACACAACAAGTATATTAACCCATACCATTCAAATTCATAGGTCCAAGCAACATGAAAAGAGTCTAAAGGCCAATTTAATGGCCAATGACTAACAAAAGCAAACCTAGAAAGCTAGAAAATTACAGTGATCAAGATGGTTCTGCTCCAACATACATAAGGAGTCAAAAAGTTGATCAAGGGGTTAACCCTAAAAGCATCATTGTAAGTAATGAGTTCAGCAGAACCTAACACTTGATAAATGTACTTACACATAATCATTTTTTTAATTTTTTGGCACCCTTCAGCACCGAGGTGGCGGTGTCTTCCTTACAAACCAAGTCCTTGCGCTTACTAGACTCTAAGGTCACAATAAGGGACTGATCTACAACAACTTCTTGTCCAGGGAGCCCTTGATTGACATTAGTGGACTTGTAGGTGCTCAGAGGTGGTTCAGGCTTTGCAGGAGCCTTAAGTTCAGTTATCATATCCTCAACATCCTTTTGAGGAATCTCAAAGCATTCCACAAATTCATCCGAGAGATCATCCTGGCTCAGGAAGCTCTGCAACTCTTTTTCATCAAGCATAGGCAACTCATCCTTGCCCAGCACAAGCACATGGCTTGGAGAAGCCCCCAGGCTCACCTTGGTGGTATCATCATTAGGGTGTGGAAGCACAAATGGAGGGGTGAGATTAGCAGGCAGTTCAATAGTAGGAGAAATCTCAACATGAGATTCATCAACAACAGTAGTAATGTCAGGATTAGAGGTAGAGATTTTATCATTCACCACAACCTTATCATCCAGAGGCTGTAAAACATAAGGTTCAGGAGCAGGATTTGAATCCTTACCAACAGTGGCTTCAACATTTTGATAGATAATGGAGAAGCCATTCTTCTTGGGAATAGGCTCAAGAGAGAGAGAGAGGAAGAGGTATTAGCCTCAGTTATGTGTTTTTTCTTGTGGTAAGAGACATTTTTCCACTTGTTCTTGGCATCTGCAAATTCTTCCTTAGTATCATTAGAGGAGGAACTGACCTTAAGCCTCTGAAAAGTGAGTTGGAGTGATTGAGGCTTGGCAATCCTCAGTGGACATTTGTCAAAAGAGTGCTCCAGGGCTCCACAATTTCCACAGCCCTCGGGGGCCTCTCTAAACCAGATTTTGTAAACCTTTTCTTTTCCTTCTTCATTTGGAATAACAATAGTTTTGAATTTCACTCTTTCAAAATCAACATTGATGCACACCCGAGCATAGCTACTCTGTGTTTGTTTTTTCAGTAAAAGGATCAAGTTTTATAAGAGTGCCCAAATTATTCAACTCAATGATTGTGATAATGACATCAAAACTGATGTATTCCACAAGCAAATGATGAATTCTAATCCACATATCAACAGTGGAGATGGGTTTAGTAAAAGGATCAAAGTTAGATGACCAAGGTTTAAGAAGCAAAAGTTTCCCAAAAACATGGTAAGGTCTCCCATCCCATACCTTTTTCTGGTCAATGGGATTAGCAAAGCGAATTTCAAACCAAAGATTAGGTTTCTCTATTATTTCAAAATAACCTTTGACAAATCTCCAGTCATTTTTTAGTTTAGCTTTTAGTTTTGAGAAATCCACATGATATCCAATAACATAACCAAGCAAATAAGATTCTTTCAGTTTCAAAATATTTTTTCTCACACCCGAGAGCTTTGACAGGTACAGTTCCATGTCAATAACAAGTTTTGTTACAAGGTTGAGATTCGCTACCTCAGAAATGGGTTCAGAATTGGCTTTATCCACAAGAGGAGGGGTCACCTCAATTTGTTTTGGGACAGAAGGTTCAGAGTTATTGTTCTTAGCTTTTGCAGAAGTGTTAGATGCATCCGGAGAGGTGCATAATACCTCCTTCATCGTTCTCTTCCCTTTGTCCATGAAATTGGAAAAGATAACCTCACAAGCACAATCAGAGCAGAAAAAATAACAAGGGCAACAAAAATAAAAAACAGAGAGAAAGCAAGCAAGATTCAAGTAATGGAATATCGAGTTTAACTAGTCAGGGTCAAGATATATAGTAAGCAACTTAGCAAGCAAATAAGACAAGCTAAGAAAAAAAGGCGAAAGGGAAGGAATACACTTGTGAGGAAAGATCAAAGATCTTCCTGAAATTAGGATTATGCGCGACGATTTGAACTAGAGCCCATCACTCCCCGCAGTAACGAGATCTAGAGAGATAACACAACACCATCCCTTATCATCCACGTAACCCTGGAGGTATAGCTCCTCGAGAACCATGGCGAGCACAAAGGCGTGCGAGTCGTCCCGTCCTCGACCATCTCCACTCCGCCCTTTGACCAATTTCTCCAGAGAACCCAAATCCCACGAAAGCAGCAGGAAGGAACCTTTGAAGAAGATCTTGGAGCAGCGGTGAGCCATAAAATCTTACAGGTGTAGAGTTTGGATTAGGTAGCAACAATAAACATCTCTAACGAAGCAAAGGGTAAGATTTCTCCCAAATTTCACCCATAATTTCCTCTCCATATCAGAATAAGGACATATCCTAATCTGAGAAGGTTGAGTGTTGGTAATATCATGCTGATTAAAAAAATTAGAGTTACGATTGAGTGGAAAGATTTAAAGAATGAGATAGTTGAACGAATGTTGCTGCCACTAAAAAATTAGGGTTTCGAGGGGCAGGTTACTCTTACGAAAATAGAGCGTTTTTGGGCTCGGTGGGATAATTGTGGATCTAAAATTTTTGATGAAGTGATCTTTCGAGATCATTTTGAATACTCTTTCCACAAAGGAAACTAAAAAATGTCGCTGTTCCACAAAATGCGTCTAAATTCCAAAAGCATTTGCTAAAGAGAAAAGGAAAAACAAAAAGAGAAAGAGAGAAGCGGACGAGCAGCCCTCCCTCTTTCTTCTCAAAGTTGACCTCAACTCGAAAGTCTCAAATTCCAACCCAAGTTGCAAAAGTAGAGAAGATAACCCCATTTTCGGATTCTTGGATCCTCAGATTCCTCCGAGGCTACACCCGCTCCTTTTCCAAGTTTGGAACCATGAGTTTCAGTCTTCTACTTCGATCCACTCGCAGGGCTATTCAGGTTTTCTTTAGCCCCTTCCTGACCTTGTTTTGGTAAAACCTAATTTCGCATTGGCGATGATGCTGTTCCTAACGATTTTGGTGCTCATCGATGTCGATTTTGACGAATCCGCTTATTCTCAGATATTTCCAGTTTTCTGCTAATTTTTGCGTGCTTCGCCGTTTCGGTGATTGCTCCAAACTGTGCTGATTCACGTATAATTTAGAGCATTGGTGATTGTTGATTAGTGTGGTTAGTAAGACCTAAATTGAGTATATTTTCAAAGACGCTTGACTCTTGGTTTATTATTAATGTTAAATAATCGGTTAAAAGGTCATGTTAAAGGTCAAAAGTTTCATAATAATATCATAACACTACCTAATATAAAAAATACCCTTAATATCTAATGATATAAATTTGATAAGTTCCTAATTAAAATTTATTTTCTAATAGTAATTGGAATAGCTAAAGTTGATCATCCTACATTTGCTTGTAGGATCTCATTTTGTGGACTTTCCACTTACAGGCCAATGCAAGTAAGCAAATGATTTGTACTCTTGGAGAGGATTTATTATTTTCTGAGATCTGACCTGAGCTAAAATTGCCCAAAAATCAAGTACTTTGGTTTGCTGGTCAAAATATGATAATTCTATCTTGAATGAGCGGTTTAATAATGGATGTCTTTACTTACTGACTTCTTGATGCATTAATCTATGGAGTGAAAACATGGATTTCTTGACCATTGGCTAAACTAAAGTAGTTTGTTGATAGTTGAACACTGTTATGACCCGCATGTGAAGAATGGTTGATTGTTTCCAACATTTTCTTCAACACTTTGTATCTTCTTTGCAGTGTAGTTCGAATAATGTCATCACCAAGAACTGGCAGGAGCAGTTCGCTAGCACTCCTGTTATCTCCAGATGGATTAGCACAGAAGCAGAGGCTCAACAAAGGTCTATCTTTCTCACTGAGAGGCCAAATGAATTATACTGCTCTCATTGTTGGTCATTCCTGTATCAATATGCTTAGAATGCTATCATCTCATCTTCCCTGGCCTTTCCAGTTTCAAAGGGCATAGTATGCTAGCACCATTTACTGCTGGGTGGCAAACAACTGATTCGGATCCTTTGGTAATTGAGAGGTCTGAGGTATAATTCCTGCATTATTAGAAACAAATGAATGAAATATAAATTTGTACTCATGATGCGTATGTAAGTGTTAGTTGTATGAAAAGCAGTAGCATCTATCTACTAAATTGTTTAGTCATTGCTTGTAGGGTTGCTATGTGTATGATGCACATGGAAAGAAGTATCTGGATGCTCTTGCTGCTCTATGGTGTACAGCCTTAGGTATCTAGTGTTGTGATATTAAGCGTATATGCATAAGTAGATAGCCTTATATTTGTTGAAAGAAATATAGAATGATAAGGCGATCATACGAGACTATAGCTTGGTAGTTGTTTCAGTATATGACAAATCATATTGTACCCTACAATTAGACAGTTTGATGTGCTTCATTTGGATGGACTTTCAGAGGCATTGCAATAGTTGGCTTGGAGACATGGTGCATAGTTTCTCTTTCCACAAATTTGTCACTCTAATGAAGACTGATAAAAAGTAGACGAAAGTTTTGCAGAACTCATTCTGAAAAAGATGTGACCATTGAGGAAATGCTGGACCAAAGAGCATAGCTGTAACTAAAACAACTAATGCCTAACTCGGATTGCAAAGATGAACTGGTTCATATTTCGAGTGCTGTTTCCATATATTAATGTAAACCATTTGATCTGTCTTACTTGACAACTGCAGGAGGTAATGAACCGCGACTTGTTGCTGCCGCAACTGCACAGTTAAATAAGCTGCCATTCTATCATTCATTCTGGAATCGCACTACAAAACCGTCTTTGGTAAATGCTATTTGACTTTTTTTTTCCCTAGTTTATACGCAAATTGTTTGTCTATATATAACAATATCGTGGTACTGGTTGCAATAAACTTCAGTATCAACTCTCAAATTTTGCAAACCTGAAATGTATTGTTTATATATGTATTAAGTTGGGACTAGTAGAGATGTTCCGTCATAGTAAATCTCTTAACTATATAGGACCTTGCGAAAGAGCTGTTAGATACCTTTACAGCACGAAAGATGGAAAAAGCTTTTTTTGTGAATAGTGGGTCAGAAGCTAATGATACTCAAGTAAGTGTCCTGCAATGCTTTCTTTTCCTCAATGTTTATATATATAAAATTTGTATTTGTTGAGTATATCACATAATCTAAGATCTAATATTGATGTGCATCCTTGCAGGTGAAGCTGGTCTGGTATTACAACAATGCCTTAGGCAGACCTAACAAGAAGAAATTTATAGCTCGATCAAAATCGTAATATTAATTCGTGAAGTAATTTTGTATTATGCTTTGACCATTCCTGCACCTACAATGTTTAGTCATTCTTTCTTTCAACAGGTATCATGGTTCGACTTTGATAGCAGCTAGTTTATCAGGGTATGTTGTGTGACTTGTGAAATTATGATGTACTGAGTTAAGCTATGAAAATTATTAGTTGTACTGACTGGATTACGTCTATAGCCTGCCTGCTCTGCATCAGCAATTTGATCTGCCAGCTCCTTTTGTTTTGCACACAGATTGTCCTCACTATTGGCGCTTCCATCTTCCAGGTTTTTCTCTTTGGTGCAACATGCTATTCTTTTTTCCTTTTCTTTTGCTCAGGGCTTAATGTGTATTGCTTGTGTTAGGTGAGACGGAGGAGGAATTTGCTACTAGATTAGCAAATAATTTGGAGAGCCTTATTCTCAAAGAGGGCCCAGATACAGTATGATAATATTAGTTTATGTTTTGAATCATTAACAGAATATGTGACTTCGTTAAAATAACTCTTTGTTCTTCCATGTATGTGCTCTACATTTTAGATTGCAGCTTTCATTGCTGAGCCTGTTATGGGTGCTGGAGGAGTTATAACACCCCCTGCAACTTACTTTGACAAGGTAGAGAATTAAAAGTTAAATAACCCGATTTATCTGGTGTAACTATAGATAGCTCCCTCTATGATCTCGCTGAAAGCTTTTCTTGACTTCCAAAAGTAAATTTGTCTAGCAAAGGAAGACATTTTATAACTTGATTTCGTTGAATTGTTGTTGCGTTTACCAGATTGTGTGCAGATGTATGTTGCAATTGAAGATGAATATTGGACTGTCTGGATTCTTGAGTTGTCTTAGTATCAGATCCTGTTCATCATTTATGAACATGCAAGATTCACTGACCTTTAAAAGACAACTAACCTTTTCATGTGACTTCATTAGCAATGCACAAGTATGAAAAGTTGTAGTGGTTAGGAATTAGCATGGCTGAGTTACCTTTATTTATTTGATGCGTTATTTTCTTTCGTGACTGGCCAGTGATAACATGTATTCTGTAATATTTCATTCCACACAAATTGCTTTTTTGCTCCTCATACTACAGGAGGAATGCCACCTCTCTATCTCTGTTGTTCATGTCTCCTAAAAAAATATCTGATATATTATTTCATGTTTGGACCAGATTCAAGCTGTAGTCAAGAAATATGACATCCTTTTTATTGCTGATGAGGTATTTTTAGTCTGATGGCATGTCTATTGTAGTAATGTTATGAGTGAATCTGAATATTGTTTGGCTCACTACATTTGTCTATTGATGTAGGTAATCTGTGCCTTTGGCAGGCTCGGAGAAATGTATGGATGTGATAAATTCAACATTAAACCTGATCTTGTCTCTGTAGCAAAGGTAAGAGTCTTTGTACTCTTTATCTCTTTTCGGTAGGTTTCCCATGATTCCTAGAATGATGTTATGATCATTTTCTTCTCTCTTCTACATGCGACAGGCCCTCTCTTCAGGCTATATGCCCATTGGGGCTTTGCTTGTGAGCCCTGAAGTTTCAGAAGTTATATACTCCCAAAGTAACAAACTTGGTATGGATGCGGTTAATTGTCCTAAGAAAAAAATTGTTATTTTGGTGCTCATTATAGCCGTGTTTGTGTATGGCATTTGAACAATGTAACTTTGCAGGTTCTTTCTCTCATGGGTTTACATATTCTGGTCATCCTGTATCATGTGCTGTTGCAATTGAAGCATTAAGGATCTACAAGGAGAAAAACATTGTTCAGCGTGTCAGAGATTTGTCCCCAAAGTTTCAGGATGGGTTGAAAGCTTATGCTGTCAGTCCAATTGTAGGAGAGGTAAATCACAGATTTGATTGCAGCTCTCATGGATAGTATTGTCAGTATAAATTTTTTGCTTTATGTATTATTTTGTCATGCAGATAAGGGGCACTGGCTTAATCCTTGGCTGTGAATTCACAGACAACAAATCACCGAATGATCCATTTCCTGCAGAATGGGGCAAGTTTCTCCAATTCCATTTTGCTAACATTTTTGAGATTACAGGATCAATAAGTTATGTTTCAGTTATACAAAGTTAATAAGTCAGTGACAAACTTATATTCCACTAATTGCAAGGGCTAGGAGTCTCAGCATTATATCTTGGTTCTTTTTTCTGCAAATTATGTAGCCTTCTCATGCTAGGATCTCAATTTGTCTGCCGATTTAATTATCATGAGGCGTAGGTTGTTGAAACAGAAAACAAAAAAACCTTACCAGTATTGTTTTATTGAATTAATTCTTATGGAAGTGTTAACTCTATTAATACTACTTACCTTTCTATGCTAATGGTGTTTGTACAGGGGTTGGTGCATATTTTGGTGCTCAATGTCAGAAGCATGGTATGTTAGTGCGTGTTTCTGGTGATAATATCATGATATGCCCTCCGCTGATTATCTCTGAAGGAGAACTTGATCAGGTATGCTTCATCCTATTTTCTTCTTTCTGCCTAATAAAGTACCTTTCATTGACGGAAAAACGGAAATGTTAGATACAATGACTTTAGTTGCTCAAGAATAGAAGTAAAATTATGGGAAATTCCTGTTGGTGCCCCTGAGTTTAGGGTTATTCCTGTTGGTGTCCCACGATTAAGTTTTTTCCTGTTGGTACCCCTAAGGTTTTGGTTTGTTCGCTTTGTAACCGAAATTTTTCATATCCGTATCATTTCGGTTCAAATTGATCAAATAGAAGCTCATCACTATGTTTATTGACATCAACTTAGTAGGATTCGACTCTTAAAACACTCAAATCCATACTCGAACCATTCCGATTTGAATTCTTAAGGTCGAAACGGGTTGTTGCTTCGGAATTCAAATCGACATGGTTCGGACATGGATTTGGGTATTTTAGGAGTCAAATCTTACTAATTTGAGGGCGAGGAACACAATGATAGATTTGGATTTAATCAATTTGAACTAGAATGGTACAAACATGAAAAAGTTTGGTTATGAAACAAACAAACCCAAACCTTAGGGGCATCAACAGGAAAAAACTTAATCGTGGGACACCAACAGGAATAACCCTAAACACAGGGGCACCAATAGGAATTTCCCTAAAATTATTCATGATCAAAATGCTTCAACATAAAATTTATTCATGATCACAAGCAATTCTCAGTCACCTTCCATATTTGATAATTCTGGTGATATGATGTTCATAGTTGTTTAGTAAACCTTGAACGGAAACTATTGAAAAATTGTATCTACATTTCATATACATCTTTGCATTCGAATACCTGCTAATTTGGGCATGACCCTTACTTGTCCCAGTTGATAACTACATTTGGGAAGGCTCTGAAGGAAACCGAGGAGTATGTGAAGGAGCTCAAGTCCCAGCAAAAGTAGGTAGTCAAGTTGATAATGTCGAAAAACACAGATGATTAGCCTATCAATAAAGCATCTGTGCGTTGATATGAGATCATCAAAAAGGCTACTGAATCATGGAAAATGCGGGGGGATTGGAGGGTCAGATTCAAATAAGATGCTTGGGTAAGTAGGCTGTTATATGAATAAAAGTGTGTGGTTATGAAGTCTAATTATGTGGTACATAACTTTTTCTCGTAAATGAATTTTCTTTCTGAAAATGCTACCCTTGCAAGATTGCTTCCCTGCCCCCCATGATTGATCTTTGTTATGTTTATGTTAAAGCCGAGAATTTGTGCGTTATTATTGATCACTCTTCTTAATATCAGATTGAGCAAGTCCCTGAATTCAAATATTTGTCCCTCCTCATGTTAGAAGTTGTACTAGTTCTAGATGGAAAAAAGACAATAGAGGAGCTTGGTTAGCTAGAGTAGGGATTAAGAATCATCCTTGTAACACTTTAACACCTAGGATTGCCTAGGATTTTGTAAGTTTTTACTACTTATCTTGAATGAAATTATTACCTTTTCATTAAAAAATAAAAAAGATGGGCATTCATATGACTTGCAAACGACCCTTGATGGCTTGGGAGACACCAAAATGGAGTTGATGGATGACTTGAACATGTGGGCAATGATGGACATGGATGGCGTACACATGCTACTCTCTTATTTGCCACTCCAGTTAAAGTGATTTTTTTTGTACATAAGCTAAAAACTAGGAGGCCCTCTTAAGATAGTGTCCATGTCGGTAGGTCTCGAGTAAAGCTTCTGCGTATTTTCTGAATGTCAGACTTTTTTTTATTCCTTTCTATTTTTTGACAACGACAAACATTATGACCCATCCAAATAGAAGGTTATTTTAAATTATCCAAATGAACGATCTTTATAAGTTGAATTTTAAAAGAATTAAAAGTAGAGTTCAGTTGAATGAACTTATATCTATCAGTAAGCAATGGGCTTGTAGTGTGAGCAGTAGAAAGTGGAGAAAGAAGTTGTTGAAAATGATGAAGAGCCGACAGAGGGATGGGATGCGTGGCCAAGAAGTATGCGGCCCGATTAGCCTCATGAAAACAGTGAAAAACCTGAAAGGAATCAAAAGACAAAAGCAAAGCACAAATATCCAAAATAATGGAGTGAATTTTTCAAGGAATTTTCCAGATTCCTCGGATGGAATTAATAACTACTACATTATCACATTCAATAACTAATTGTTTGATGTTGAGCGACATCGCAGCTTGAATGCCCGCAAGTGCTGCCAATGCTTCACATCTGAGAATAGAGGTAGATGGAATTTGTTCTCGATGGAAGAAAATAATCTTCCCGTTATGGTCTTTGAGAAGGAAACCAGAATGGGAAGAGGCGTCGTTTTGCCTAAAGCCATCAAAATTTAACTTGACCCAGCTAGAAGGAGGTTTTTTCCAAGTCCGGTTTGTCTATAATGTACGATTGCGTCTAAGTGTTGGTACCTGAGAGTTATTAGTGGTTAGGATCCAATCTTGAAAGGATCTCCAAGCTTGCTCCAAAGGGCAGGCGATGAGAGAAGTGTCAGAGTGGCGAAATATAAGATTATTGCGATGTGTCCAAACAGACCACCATAGGAAGAGCAAAAGAATTGGATTGGAATTAGATTGCCTGAAATAGTCAAAGTTGGAGTGAAAATCAGAACTGAACTGGAGTGAAAAGGATATATTAAGTTTGGATTCTATGTTGGATATCATTGATTGGGTAAAAGGATAGGTGAAAAAGAGATGATTTAGGCTTTCATCCGTAGTTTGACAGAGCGGACAAGTGGAGTATACTGAGTAGTAGTGTCTATTAAGACGTTCCGTGGTGGGAAGTGCATCGATAGCTGCTTTCTAAAGAAAAGTTTGAATTTTAGGTGGAATCTTGAGTTTCCAAATCCAATTATAAGTTTGTGTTTGAGGATTATGAATGGCATTGCGATTTAGTTTGTGTGTAGAAGAGGTCGTAAACTGACCGTCCGATGTGAATCGCCAAATTAAACGATCTTGCAGTGGTGTAGAGGGTATGTGAATATGAACAATTTTGTCAATGATATGTTGATGTAGTAATGTTTGTAAAAGTGGAAGATTCCAGTTGTTCGATTGGTCAATAAAGGTAGATACAATAATACAGCAGTGTTGTTGTGAAACTACGGAAAAAGATCACAATTGGGAACCCAGCAATCGGACCAAAATTTTATAAGGTTGCCATTCCCGACTTCCCAACCAAGGCCTTTCCTGAAATCGTCCCGAAGGTGTAGAAGGCGTGAAAATTGCCACGATTGTTTAGGCTTTTTACGATATGAAAACAAATCTGTGGAGGAAAGATATTTTTCGGTGATAATACGAACCCATAAATTACCTGGGTTTGTCAAAATTTTCCATAATAATTTCATTTGATGTGATTTATTGGTTTCGTGCATGGTGTGGAGACCCAATCCTCCCAGAGATTTTGGCTGGCAGATAGAGGTCCAACTGATAAGGGGACGATAATTAGGAATAAATTTGTTCCAGAACAAATCTTTAATGATTTTATCCATTTCCATGCAAATAGATATTGGTAATAAGAAGCTTTGCATTAAGTAATTTACTTTAGGACAAATGTTGGACTGAATAAGAACAATATGTCCCGCTTGAGATAAAGTGTTGGCATTCCATTTAGATAACTGTTTTTTGAGGCTATGGACGTAGTCAGCAAAAAATTCCTTTTTGACACGTCCTCGGACTATAGGTATACCCAAGTATTTTTCCATAGATTTCGTCACTTGAATATTAAGGATGGAAGCAAGAGACGTGGTGTGGGAAATATTGACATTTTAAGATGTTTGCAAAGAGCTTTTCTAAAAATTAATTGATAAACCAGAGATTCGGCTAAAAGTTTACAGGAGATCCTTAATGTATTGCATACTAAGGGAACTGGCATTGGCAAATATGAGGGTATCATCAGCAAAGTTTAGAAAAGGAATGCACGTACCGTTGTGTGTAAGTTGAATCCCAATCTTCCGATTTGGCTATTGTGCTTCATGTGCAAGAGTGCGGGATAGGTATTCCATGGAAATGATAAAGATGAAAGGGGCAATGGGATCACCCTGTCATAGGCCACATCTGGGTTGTAATAGGGGTCCCGGTTCATTATTTACCAAGACGGAGAAGGATGTAGATGTGATACAAATCATAAGTTTGGTTACCCATTCAGCAGAGAAGCCAAATTTAAGAAGGACTGATTGGATGAATTGCCAATTTAGTTTGTCGTAGGCTTTTTCCATGTCAAGTTTGAGAGCCATCCATCCTTTACGACCTTTTTTTTGCATGAAAGGAGTGAAAAATCTCGTGTGCTAGAAGGATATTGTCTTGAATATCGCGACCTTCAACAAAGGCACCTTGGTAAAGACTGATAAGTTTAGGGAGAACCACTTTAAGTTTATTGGCCATAGTTTTAGTAATAATTTTGTACATTGTATTGCGTAAACTAATAGGTCGATAGTGGTTAATGGTAAGCGGGTTGTCGTTCTTGGGAATAAGAGTAATGAATGAATGAGTAGATTCTTTTAGCAATTGACTCGAATGAAAGAAGGCTTGGATGTCAAGTATCAAGGATCTACCAACAAAGGCCAGAATGTTTGGTAAAACTCAGCGAGATAACCGTCAGGGCCGGGCGTTTTATTAAGTGAGAGGTCAAAAACTACTTTTTTAATCTCAGCATAAGTTGGTAAAGCTAGAAGCTGGATGTTATCCTGGTGGGTAACTAGCGTAGGGATAAAGTGAAGATCATTTCCTAAAACAAATGATGGAGTTGCAGGGGTGAAACGCTGTTGCAATTCATAAGAGATAGCTTGTTGAATAAGATGATGGTCTTGGAAAATACATCCATCATGCGTTTGAAAGGATGAGATTTTCTGTTTATGCATACAAATTTTAGCTAATGATTGAAAGTATTTTGTGTTTTTGTCAACATTCTGAATGTCAGACTCTTGAATAGCCAAAAAAATATGTTTTTTGATTGGGCTTCCTAAAGCAGTGGAGAATCTGGACCTCATTGAAGTGTTGGAGAAACGGCTTGACATCCTCAACGATCATCCTCATTTACCATTGACCATTAACTATTTATAATTGTTAAGTTATCACCTTTAATAACGATCTTCTTAATGTCTAATCTACACACCTCTGAAATTCCCGAGCATAAGGCATGCAATAGCGTCCGCTTGTAGAAAAAAGAGGTGTTTGGAATAGCGTCCGCTTGTAGAAAAAATAGGTGTTTGGAATTTTTCCTTTGTTGATAAAAATTATATTACTAGATTGATCCCATATAAAAAAAATCAATTTGGCTAGTGCCTGTTATAAACTAAGGAAAAGAGAGAGATTTGAGAGAAGAGAAGAGAGCAATGAGAGAGTAATGATGCGTTTATTAGGCTTCCAATAAGAGCTTTATATAGGGTTTACAATGCTTGGGGAATAAGTCAACTCTAGGGTTTAGAGAAGCTTATCTTATGTACATCCATAAATATATTATTATAACACTCCCCCTTGGATGTACATCACTAACTACCTCGTTAAAAACCTTGTCTGGAAAAACCCAATGGGATAAAAATCAAGACTAAGGGAAAAAGAGTGCAGTTGTAGTTCTCCCCCTCAATTAACATTGCTTGACTGAATCTGCTGTCTGGTCCTCCTTTCGACTCAAAGCTCATGAGTGTAGATAGATATCGTCAATATGTAAGTGATTGAGTGTGGAGTGTTGCATGACCTTCATATATCTCCATTTGCACATAAATATTGGTTCTTCAAGAACTTGCATGTACACACCTGTATCAAAAATATAAATACAAACCAATACAGATAACCATTTCCAAATTAATGATTTACATATGTAATTGGTCTAAAACATATTACTTTTAATATACAATATTGAACTTTGCTTGAATTGCCTTTCTCGGCTCTACCAATCATCATTGTCGACGTATTTCCTTTGATCAAGAATCATTAACCTTCTCGTATGTCACTTCTGGTGCAAGTACTTATTCAAACAACATCGTCAAGGACAAGCGCATTTCGAGTCCTTCCAAAATGGATTGTAACAAACATTTCGTACTTGTCCTTCAAAGTCCTTGCTTACGATGTGATTTGAGATTAGATTTTCTTGAAGAACTTATCTCAAGAAACGTCACTTGTCGACAATTACTAGCTTTTTAAGCTGCAATATATCATTCCTCTTCAGAAAAATTGAGCTTCAGATATAGTCTAATAGTCTCCCACGCTTCTAGCGTAATTAAGACTCACTTGTAGTGGATTGGTCTGGAGTTACTACAAGAACCTCCAAATGAGCTAGGCATTTCAGTTGGTATATGTGACTCTGTCACTTTCTTGGCTTTCAGTAAATGCAATTTATAGCATCCTAGCTATATCATTATGTGTACGATCCGTTGAACTTCTGGTTCATGTTCGTTTAACCAAGGATATAAAATTATCGAGATTTTGCATTCCTTGCAATCTCTTATACATACTAGTCTCATTGTCTGCTCCCCCTAAAGTTGGGATTTTATCTCTTCAAAATGATAATCTTGAACCGAGCGATCACCCAATATATAAGCTCTAGGTATTCAATAATCTATAGGGACTTCTACCCTCGTATAATCTCAACTTTCCTTGTGGCATTAATTTAGTTCATTTAGGGTGAGAATTGGATGTACACCGCATATCTATATAATTTCAATTCTCTTCTGAAGATAAGTTTCAAGTAGGGAAATATATCATGGTCAGTCAAAGTCAAATTTAATTCTCGACATCTAAACTTTGTATGACCCCATATGGTCAACAATTCTTCTAGATCGTTTCATGTATTAGCTTTAACCCAACTATGATTGATGATCATATAAATAACGACTGTACTATGTCGTCATATTAAATAGTGTGAGCTATCGGATGCTCGACCGTTACACTACTTGATTGATTTATTTCTCCCACTTTATGTTTCGTGTGACCAATGTGTTGAGACATCTATCAACATCATACAATATATGAACAATTAACATTGATCCATATGACAGTGTTATAAGTCCTCATACGTATTCTTGAATATGTCAAGAAACATGGAGACTATACATTTACTCTTTACATATCGACATTGTTACCAAGAAAACAAGTCATGTATTTATGATCACTCTAAGACAAGGACTCCATGTTCTAGGATCATCTGGTCCTTTAATAGGTGTTTGAGTGACTTTATAATGATCATGCACATCATTACTTCACTTAGGTGATCAAATTCATTTTTTCCACAAAGAAATATTTTTGCCATCAACTAACTTCTGGTTAGAAATATTATAAGATCCAATGGGTTGTCGTATATACCTAGTGTGCGAAGTTTTCTATGAAATTTTAGATAGATATTCGATATTTTCCTCATTCATGAATTCTGCATGATAACCAATTTGTCGAATATCTTTTCAAATGATCAACAAGTTTGTCTTGAACTTGTAAACATAGAGTGTGTTACTCATTTAATATATTGTTCTTTCCAATAACAAGATAGACCTCTTCTGAAGTCATGAATGAGACGCTCTTTCTAAACCTTATATTTCACACTTGGTTTTTGCCATTTTTGCAGGATAAAGAAACTTCCGGTTTATCAAAATGGTATAAGTAATAATGACATTATCGACAATAGTTCCCACCATTGAAATTTCCATATAGGTGATCCTTTAATATTTGGGATATCATCAACTCAAACTTAGATAAATCATTACCTTGATTTCTAACTTTCGAATAAAAATAAATACCTTAAAATATGTACTACTACCATAGTACAAAATTGACATATGATCATGAAACTCTTCGGGAGTATATAATGATCTCTAAATTGTCAAAATATTGAGTCTTAATACTCCCATAGAGTTGATGACGGTATGATAGAATCATTAGTTTAGCACAATTTTACAGGAATTCCAAGTGCTAAATTCTTCTCCCAAATAAGTTTAGCCATATGAAATTTAACACTTAAACCACAATGTTAAATTGTTTCTTCTGGAAACCCTTAAAAAATTTGGCGTTGCAATTATGTCAACTGTTCCAAAATAAATTTAAGGTCTAAAACACTGGTAAAATAAATAAACTCGTCATTCATTTACTTCGAGGAATAATGTCACTTCAGAGACAATTCAATTTTACATATACATCCACTACCAAGGATGATACTTATTCTTTTTGTTGTAAAAACATAAATATGTAAAAACTTAACATAATTAATAAAACTAAAAAGAAAGCATAAACAATGTAGCTAAAACTTAAATACTTAATCAATTTGACCTTTTTATCACCTACTACAGGCAAGAGGTGATTTCTAATATGACTCTTATCATATGCTTCTGGAGATAATACTTGTCATAGAAATTTTATCATCTTTCTCAAGAGATGATATTTTCTATTATTATCCACTTAAGGAGAAATAAGGTTAATTATTTCGTCTACTTCGGGAGATAGAACTTATCACTACGAGGATGATTTTGGATTTGTCTATACCTAGACAAATATATTACGTGTTCATTCCGTTCAAAGGATGTCAATTTTCAATAATAAAAAAACAAAATAGAAGAACATGAAAATACATAAGCAATTGAAAATAAACAAGCTAATAAATAAAATGGATAAGTAATTAGATTTTTAATATGTCATCTGCTTCGGGGAATGAAATCCATCACACTACTGGGTGATATAATCCTTATAAACACATCCTCTTTAGGGATGAATCCATCAATCTCATTGATGAATTCTGTTTTATAAATAAATCATATTTAGGATAAACATCTTCAGAGATTGAAAACTATCGCTTCAGGAACTGAAAATTACACTTCAGCGACTAAACATTATCACTTCATGGACTAAACATTATCACTTAAGGGATTAGGAATAGAAATCTGCTTGCGTCAGTACAAATAACGACATGAAGATTTGCAGCACACCAAACATGAACGTGACGGATGAATTTCATCACTTTAAAATATAAGAACAAAATAAGGTAGCATATGTAAAATATATAGAAGATGTGAACATTAATATTTTGAACGACTAATTAGAATGAACTTTTGGTTCTTGCTGGCCTTCAATCCTGCACTCAAATTCCAAATTTAAGTACGTAGAGAAAAACAAAATCGGTATAAGCCAATCGACTAAAGTTCTTGCCGGCCTCCTTCGATCCTGCACTCAAATTCCATTAGTGTATGCTTGGGGTGAGTCTCAGCGGGGAGACTCACCCCAAGCATGCACTAATTTCCAGAGGTTCAACAAGGTTACAAACCAATAAACAAGAACGGCAAAACACACAGAGAACCAGGAAATCAAGAGACAAAAACAAAGAGACGAAGAAGGAAGACGAGTGAAAGGGATTCGGCCCCCAATCAGGCTGAGAAGCTTCGAGATAGAAGCTTTTGCGAACTCGCCACTGCAAACGCCAGGAAACACCGCCGAAACAAGACAACCACCTTGGAAGCCACCGCGAGCGAGGCGATCTCCTCTCTTCTCTCTCTCTTTTCTCTCTGTGAGTGGAAACGACTCAGGGAACAACTGAAGCCCTAGCTCTTGCCAAAAAGGCTTATAAAGCTAGGTCAAGGGAGAGCTGCAAAACGCAACGCAACGTTTCACTTTAATGGTCACGTATCAGACGTGGAGCAAAGTTGGGCCAGGCTCACCAATTTGGGTCTCTCTTCATTTCGGCCCAATCAGATGTAAGAAAGACAAACCCGAGTGCAAGTCCTCCAACCGGCTAAGCCGGGGTTGCTCACTGAACCCGGTTCAGTCTTGTATCGTGTTGAGCCCGGTTCACTTGCCTCGGATCCGGTTCACCTGCTGTTCTACGCGGTTCTCAGTTTCTCTTGGTTTGATCTACCATTTGCTATTTACATAGATACAAACTATAGATTACAACATTTACAAATGCCCTCATAATCTAAGTTTGTCAAATCTAATTCCCTGGAAACTTTGTGCATACTCTTCTGGGTGAGTGACCCCTTTCATCATGGACTCAAGGCCACATCTCACGTTACATCATTGATGTGGAGTGCATTCCTGCAGAACACAAATTTGTTAGAAGGTACAATCTTAGTACCAAAATCAGCAGGATTTATATCACCTTTTATTTTCTTCATAGTAATAGCCTGCTTGTCCACCATATCTCTTATAAAGTGGAACCTGACATCTATATGCTTGGTTCTTTCATGGTAAACAGGATCTTTACAAAGATATAAGGCACTTTGACTGTCCATATTTAAAATAGGCAGATACATTTTACCTTCAATCTCATACAAGATACCTTGTAACCAGACAGCTTCCTTAGAAGCCTCGGTTGCAGCTATATAATCAGCCTCTGTGGATGAAAGAGCAACAATAGATTGTTGCTGACTTTTCCAGAATATACAACTCCCAGCCCAAGTGTAGTAGAAGGCAGTGGTGGATTTTCTGTTGTCTTTGTTACTTGCATAATCTGAGTCTACATACCCTTGCAATTAATTTCTAGGGCTATGCTCAGAGTAAACAAGTCCCACATTATTAGTACCACATACATATTTAAGCAAGTATTTCATGGCTTGCCAATGTCTATCACCAGGATTGGACATATATCTACTTAGCACACTAATTGAGAATGCAAGATCAGGCATAGTACACAACATAGCATAGTAGTGTTCTAAAAATCCCCGCCTAGGCCCCGTCTAGGCGCTAGGAGGTCATCCACCGTCTAGGACCCCGCCTAGACGAGAATAAGTCTCAGATGTTGTGGAAACAACAACATCTTAGGAGATGAGGAGTGCATAGAACATAGTTTTGGGTGAGGCTTTGTAAAATAAGGCATATTATTATAAATCAAACATCATCCCAACATAGTTTTATAAAATTAATGGATTTGGAAGAGCATAGTCAAATAATCACATGGATCACGCATTAATTTTTAATCCGCCTAGGCGCTAGCCCCCCCCCCCCCCCCCCCTCACCGCCAAGCTTCCGCCTAGCGACTTTTAGAACATAGAACCCACAGCAACATCATAAGGAACATTTTCCATATTTTTCTTATCAGAGTTAGTAACAGGACAAAACTGCTTAGAAAGCTCAAGGTGCCCTCCTAAAGGTATAGGAGCAGGCTTAGCATTAGTCATAGCAAACCTATCAAGCACCTTGGAAAGATAATCAGTTTGGGACAGAAACATAGTTATTTTCATTATGTTTCTCACAATCTTAACTCCTAAAATTTTATGTGCAGGACCAAGATCTTTCATGTCAAAATGAGTTTTCAAGTCCTCTTTCACACCAGAAATCACAACCTTAGAACTACTGATCAGGAGAATGTCATCAACATATAACAGAACATACATGGGATTCTTAGTTTTAATATTTTTGAAATACAAGCATGTGTCATACTGGCTCCTATGGAACCCCAAAGAAAGCATGCAAGAATCAATTTTTTTATTCCATTGCCTAGGAGATTGTTTAAGACCATAGATAGACTTATTCAACAAGCACACATGATTTGGTTTAGTTTTATCAACAAATTCTTTTGGTTGGCTCATGTAAATAGTCTCAACAAGATCACCATGTAAGAATGCAGTTTTACATCCATTTGTTCTAACTCCCAATCATACACAACAGTCATAGCAAGTAAGAGTCTCATGGTTTTATATTTCACAACAAGGGCAAATATGTCATTATAATCCACACCTTCTTTTCGGGTAAAGCCCTTGGCAACTAGCCTGGCCCAAGTGTCACAAGGCAAGTTGCAACCTAGAATGCTAATCCTAGAATTCGTTGTCCTCACTTGAACATTGAAAAGAAAGAGCTCTTGTTGACACGAGTAGTACTTCAATCCTTATAAACCAATCTCGATCAAGCCCGGGGTGTTACAAAGGAATAGAATCTTTTGAGAGAGAAACCCTCAAATCATGTTATTATATAAATGATATTCTCTCCGCTTTCATCTTTGTCTGTAACAAATTCTTAGACATCAACTCATCATCATCAGTGACCACAACAATCAATCCAACTTTAGACTATTAATACTAAAATTGGAAAACCGATAATATGGAACAAGCTGCGTTCTATATACAATTACAAGCATACCGTCATGGATTATTCTTTACTAAAATCTTTGTTCTTGAATTAGGTTTTTGTGATTTCATATTCCTTCTTTAATTAATGAAGTAGTGTATATTACATTTTTGATATTCACTAGTGGAAAAAATCCTTATAGAGGCGGGCCTTTGGACACTTATTGAGGCGAACACCGTTCGCTTCAACTAAGGGGGCTGCAACAAGTAGAGGCACTTTTTGAGGCGGGCATTTTACGCCTCTAAAAGGACCTTATTGAGGCGGGCCTCTGAAGCCCGCCTCAACAAGTCCCTCACTTTGGCGCCAAAATGAGGGACTTGTTGAGGCGGGCTTCGGAGGCCCGCCTCAATAAGTAAACACTTGTTGAGGCGGGCCTATAGACAAGTCCCATTTTTTTTTTTAAAAAAAATCAGCTCAAATCATCTAAAGCTTCAGCAAAATACAGGAAGCTCATACCCTGCACATATAAACTATATCACCTGAATTGAATGAATAGCTAAAACATAGTGTACAAGAAAATACAGGACCAGTCTACTGAACACTGCAGCAATACAAAGGAATATTGCCAAACTAGCCCCTACAGTTTTTTAAAGGAAGAAAGAATGTCTAAACAATAGTAATACGGATACTTTACTCTCCAATCACCAGAAAAAAAAAGCAACAGCTTACACGTATAAGACACTACCTAAATGTTATCTACTACATTATCTTAAATATGGATTGCAGTAACTTCTTTAATAATTTCACAACAAAGCAGGCAGCTAGAATAACCTCCAAGCTTTTGAGCCTCAACAATCACATGAAGAGAAAGAGTTGTTTTTCCAGATGCCTCTGGACCATAAATCTCCACAACCCGCCCCTATCAAGATAAAAACCTCTACAAGATCAGAAGCATGAGTATATATTATCACATTTTTGAATTAAGTAGTTGTAGAAAAATCTAGCAAAAGACAGAAGTGAAATGAAGAAAAGAGGGACAAATTGGGGCTATTACAGTAAATATCTGCATAATAAAAGATATGTTGTGTGTGCACTTGTCAATCAACTCCTCAGAGTTTAGGCTATAGAACAACCACACTGTCTAGAGTCACATATAGGAGGATACAAAATTTCAGAAGATACCTTTGGAAGTCCACCAATACCTAATGCTATATCCAGAGCAAATGATCCAGTTGAAATTACAGGTACATGTCCGGGGGTGGGGGATCGACCAAGCAACATAATAGACCCCTTCCCAAATGACTTATTAATTTGCTCCAGGGCTAATTGTAGAGCCAAATCTTTCTTGGACATATTTTCGTCATTTGATTCACTTTCATTTGATTTTGAACTCTTCCTACCTACAAAGATGGAAGTCATACAGAATAAGAAACATTCATCTGAACAATCAATAGTACAGCATCAGTTCCTCTTGTGACTCATTACACAAAAGCTGGATATTCAGTAGTTGAATATGAACACATGTTTAATTAACAAAATGGATAAAGTAGATGATAAAAACAAACGCATACAAGGATGGTGCTACCATATCTACATTTCTTCGATAATAGTTCTAAGTTCTAACTGCTAAATAAACAATGTCGACAAGTAGATAAAACAAATTTTAAGAAATATTCATCAAAAAAGTGAAGCAAAAGATGTGCAATACTGACTGTAAGTCGTAACAAGTACTGAACTGTATACGTGCTCCAGATTTGCTCTGCATGCTTTTAATAGTTTCACCACCTTTACCAATAATCAAAGCAACCTGAAAAAAAGGTTTAGCACTTGCTATCAGCTTTTAGCTCCACCTATATGTCAATTTCATATATATAATATGACTAGAAAGAGTTGAAGTTCATCACAAAAAAAGGCAGTACAGAGAAAAGGAAAACTTGATAGTACACATACTAGAATCATAATGAAACATCATCAGGAAAGAGATAGCAAGGGAAACTATATGATACTGTTGATAAATATATTATCGCATGCAAGGAACGTTTCATGGAGAGATATATCACCACAGGAAAGGATGTTGCCAGTGAAATATCCACTCAACTACACATATGCATGTTGCACAGCAATGTGATGGACCATCAAAGCGTAAAGTGATTTTCCCTTTCAAGCTTCCTTCTCGTGATATGAAATTATCTCTCTGGCTAATAACAACCAATTTCAGTCATAGCATGAACATAAATGATAAAAACCCTAATTTTCCCCCAACATTTTTTGCAAAATGATACGTCCAACAATGAGAACTCCACAAACAACAAATCCAGGTTGCATTAAAACGAGAGGACGAAAATTTCACCAGGGTAGGAGGGCTGGGATACGGCGGAATTAGCATAGGCGGCATCGGGCGAGTCGAACCGAGGGCGCTTATGCTCGGCAGCGGTGTTGAGTCGAGCAGCCACTTCGAGAACTTTCTGCCTCGCGAGTTCAAAGTCCTCCACAATCTTCCTCTTGGTACCCTCTGAACTTAGGGTTTGCTCCTGCCCAGAACCTTCCATTTCTCTGCTCGCTTCCTCCCTCGGGGACAAAACTCTTACTTGCCACCAAGATTCAACACACGGAGCGCAAAAACAAGCGTAAACGAGAGAGATGAAGATGAAGGAAGACGAATTACTTGGCTCCCATTAGTAAGGACTAATGACAGTGGATATGGAAGAATCGCAGCGGATATTTAGATACGAGAGAGACACTGGGGTTGATAGAAAGAGAAGGGTTAGCAAAGATCCGAAGATGGCTACGTTACGACGTCGTCTTGAACATACTTACATGCCCGCCTCTATTGAACATACTTGTTGAGGCGGGCTTTAAGAGGCCCGCCTCAACAAGCTTTAATTGAGGCGGGCTACTTGGCCCGCCTCAATTAGTTAGTATTATAGGCGGGCCTTACCCTGGCCCGCCTCTAATACTTTAGCGGGAAATATTTTTTCGGATACTTGTTGAGGCGTATATTAATTTTCCCGTCTCAAAAGATGTTTTTGAGGCGTATAAATTAATTATCCGCCTCAAAAACCAAAAAAAGTGATTGCCTAAGTCGTTGTTGAGGCGTTTTGAACTATGTATGCCTCTAAAAGGGAGCCTCAAAAAGTATTTTTTCCACTAGTGATTGGATATTGTATTGCACTTCGGTGAATATCTCTGGTCATTTACTATGGTTTCTAATGTTTTCAATACAATGTACCTGGAATGAATAATCTCGCTATTAAATAAGAATATCGTCTTAGTAGTGTATATTAGATATTGTTTGATTTTTCATAATTAGCACTAAGTTATCTTGTAGTTTTCTTTAACATTATGTTAGCATATATTTCAATATTGGGGGAGGTTCGGGTGAGAACAACTCCCTAGGTGGAACTGAAAATGCATATCATGCGTTCGCGCAAGCATGTAATATTGTCAGTGTATACGCATGTGCATCACCGTATACAAGTTATGTGCATTGTCTTACTACTAAAAAATATAGAATTCGATAGTAGTTGTATGCTTGTGTTTTCTGAATAAAAATACGGGTCTCGCGGGCTACCTAGGTCCGGAAATATGAGCGGACACACACAAGACTTCCAACCCGAAATCAAGGTCGAGCTTGGATTCAGTCCAAATAAGTTGACAACATTTTATGATCAAGCTCGTCCCATATCCAACCTGGGTCCAGGGATGCCCAAGCCTACATATATGTGATGCACATACAAGCATAAAAGTGATGCACCATACAATAGACTTATGATGCACATGTAGGCATAAAGTTATACACACTCAGACAAAGTAATGCACAATATAATAGACTTCTAATGCACATATAGGTCTAAATGTGATGCATATATGTGCTTGTGTCCTACTTTTGTTCACAAAACATACATAAAATACTTGTACATATATACTTATGGATGATGTACACTAATAGACATTTATGATCCAAATACAAACAAATAAAGTGCATAATAAATCCAAAAACGATGTACAAATAGAACAAAATTTCTTGCACATTTACACTTATTGATGATGCACATTTCAATTTACTTGTGATGCATATCGATGCATAAAAGGGATGAACATATCAAATTTGTTCACAACAAAGCACACACATAATTATTTGAAAAAACGCATTTTGTTCAGATAAAAATACGACCATGTCTTTTTTTTCCTCTTCAATTAAAGCATGATACATGCCGTGTATTTTTTAGACCTTAACGGCCCAAATATGTTCTCAGTTTTCTCCCAAGAATATGTTCTCACGAGATGTATTCCCTTTCAGTTTTATTTGTTCATATC
This sequence comes from Rheum nobile, assembly GCA_027886185.1. Classification (NCBI taxonomy): domain Eukaryota; kingdom Viridiplantae; phylum Streptophyta; class Magnoliopsida; order Caryophyllales; family Polygonaceae; genus Rheum; species Rheum nobile. The sequence continues at coordinate 4,283,719 of WOAB01000697.1, read as the reverse complement.
AGATTCATAGGATTAGATAGAAGAACTAGGACCGATCAAACTTATTTGGTTATCTTGTTTCTTTTCTCGCAATTTTTTTATTCTGTTTTCTCTTTCCTAGTTTATTTATCTATTAACACTATATTATTTCTCTTGCAAGCAATTGGGCACAAAATTACCTAATTATGTTATTGCATTTCATTGAAAAAATAATGTTGCATCATTGGAATAACATGTCTAAGTTATTCTTATGATATTTTAACCCAAACGCTTATGTTATTTAGGATTCAAATAAAACCGCGAGAGAGATTAGGGTTGCAATTCAAATGAGTGTTTTTTTTATAGTTTATGGGCACTCTGCTTGTGGATATATCCATTCTATACTCCTCCAGGAGGAAGTCCACATAGTTTCATGGTGTTTTGAGCTAGGGAATCGAGCCAACACTCACGCCCTAGGCGAGCGTCGGTAATCTAGCTCAGTAGTGGTGCACAACAACGGAGCGAAGAAGATTATAAGGGCATTTGTGATCCAATTTGAACAAAGTTTGTAGGGTGTATTATGAAGGAGTAAATTGAACTAAATCTTGAATTTGAAGCAAACAAGACTTGTCAAAAGAATGAACCTAACAATAGCGTGAAGGAAGCAATCATGTATTAAAATTGTTCTCTCTCAGACATTTTGTCTTTCCCCTTTTCCATTGAAATCTTGGTAGCAAGTGCTCCTTTGGGACCAAATCCTCCTGAACTCTTTTTACCAGATTCCTCCTCTAAGTCTGATGCATTATCATCATCATCAAGTAATCTACTATTTGTTGCATGCCTCACCAGAAAATTCAATTATCTCTCCACTCATCCAACCAACTTCATGATCAATTCATTCAATTAGATTTTGAACACCAACATCTACAATTGATCTTGGAACTTCAACAACACTCTTCTTAGTGCATAGACTTGCTTACATGAATATTAATAGAAAATAACATAAAAAGAATATTATAAATGAACAACATTCTGAAGAAAATGAATATCTCATGACTGATTATGAATATCATGTGAAATTCATTGTCTGCAACCCAATTTTGTATAATACTTTGCATAATTGAACATGTTGTCAAACAAAACTGAAAAATATGTCAGTGTATAGCAACAATTATTAGAAAATAAACATGAAAATCATGCATAGTTGAACTTGGATATCATAATAATGAAATCATTATACTACACACATAATAAGCATGAAAACCATGCATAGTTGTGTTAAATTAAACCTTAAACATATAATATATTTAAACATCCAACATTAAACATCAAACAAAATCAAACCTTCAACCAAACACATTTCCTTCTATCTCATCAAGTTCATACATCACCTTAAATTAAATATATTCACACATATATCCTTCAATTAAATATATTAACATCTAAATTTGATGATATTCTTAATTAATAGCAAGTGCACCATTTGACCTACACTGAATTACAACTACCATAAACCTTAGTACACTGAGGAGATCAAAACATCCTAGAATTCAAATACATACTGATAACATTCATTTCATACATGTTTAGGACATGCATTTAGGCTTTACCTTAGGCCTTTTCATGTTATTATATTTCATTTAAGTTAATTAGTTGCATTATTTTATTTAGTTTGAATGTCTACGCTAGTTTCTACGTGTTTTCAGGTAGTTTGGTGGGCAATGGAGGTGTGCTACGAGGCATGGACATCGTTGGGGGAAGCTAACATGTCAAGGAAAGACAAGAAGATGGACTGTGCATGCCAACAATAAATATTATGGAGCAAAGAAGAAGTGCACGACCATCTACACAAGGTGCATGGCCAGCAATGATCAACGCCAAACCGTGCAAAGCGCTCTGGAGACGTGCACGGTCAATGACTGACAGTGCACAGTCAAACGCAACCCGTGTTGTGCTCTCAGTTGAAGTGCACCATGCACGGTCTGTAGTTGCCCGTGTGTTGTACTCTCAGTTGAAGTGCACAGTCAGTGAAAAACCGTGCACAGTTTGTCACCGACCATGCAATAACATCCGTGACCCGGATTTGTTGTATTCCGTCCCTTGTTATGTTTGGATGATATAAGTACTTTTTCTAGGGTTATTTGGACTCTTTCTCTTCTGTTACTTTTTGCCACTTTAAAAACTCTCTCTAGCCCTATGTGTTTTTGGAGTTCTTTTGAAAATTTCTGAAGATTGGAGATTGTTTCCTTGGATTTGATCAATGATTTCTCTTCTTCTAATCTAGTTGAATGATTTCTTTCGTTCATATGATGTTTTTTATTGTTTCTCCTAGCATGTCTGGCTAATTCCATAATTCTAGGGTTTGGGTGATCCCAACAATATGTAGGTAGACTTGTGTATGATATTTGTCTGAATTGAAATCTGAAACCTTGTTTGATTCAATCCTAGAGTTCTTAATGCAATTGATGAAAGCTGATTAGATTTCTATTAGGTTTGAGTCTGAAATGAGATAACCTTAATAGATAACCCAGTTAGGGTATGAGTCTTATTTGTGCGATATCAACCTAATCGCTCTTGTAAAATCCGAAGCTATCATAGAAACCCTAGGCTTGCTTGGACTTAGCGGAGCGCGACAGCGAACGTTAACCCAGTTTGATCCTAGATTCTAAGGGCCCAAAGGGTCTAGATTTGATTAGCTCTGCGCGACAACGATTGTTAGTTGGAATTTAGGCACATCTATTATCGTCTAAAATGAGTTAGTAGAGACTTTAGATAGCTTGCCTTCAGATAAGTTTAGACAATTTTAGATAGATATCTAGTAAGTTTACCAAGACATTGTTGTGGGGATCCGTAGTCCTAGAATCTTCTCCCCAACTGTTTACAACCATCCTTGCAATTCTTGTTTCTTAGTTTCTTAGTTGTCAATCAAACGAATCTCCTTTTTTACGACTTAGCTTACCAGTTTAAGTTACAATAGATACTACATAGTCCTCGTGGGAACGATATTTGAAAAGCTACAACTGATCTCATACGCTTGTGGGTAGGTTTTTTGTCCTATCATGTTTTTGGCGCCGTTGTCGGGGAGTGTCTTGATTCTTTTTGCAGGTTGAAGCAAGCATTGGTTTCAGATCCAATTATACAGCCCCTGATTGGGATCTCCCTTTTGAGATCATGTGTAATGCTAGTGACTATGATGTTAGAGCTATTTTGGGGAAAGAAAGGATAAGAAACTTTATGACATTTACTATGCTAGCAGGACTCTTGATGTGGCCCAAATGAATTATGCTACTATTGAGAAAGAGTTGCTAGCTGTGGTGTTTGCTTTTGAGAAGTTATGTTCCTATTTGGTGGGTGAACCCCGCAGACAGGAGTTTGAGGATTTCTTTGTGGGCTCCATCGGCCTTGTCACCGACTTGCTTTCGCTTCTTCTGCCTCACGGGTTCAGCCCCTTGGTTGATGTTCAAACTGTGGGTCATCAGTATTGGAGGTATACCGATCAAATCCTTTGGTGTCCAGGAGAATACATCCTTGGACTACCCCAACAGCCTTTAGACTTGCTCCTGGTCCTTCACACCCAGGCATGTCCCCATAAACAACCTCTCATCCTCTCGGCCAAAGGAGTTATTGCCCTTGTTTCTTCGTTCTCGACGACTGGGTGGAAGGACCAGGAGCCTTTAGACTTGCGCCTGCTCTTGGAGCCCCTCCGAAGACTCCGCTTCTGGCTTCTCCTCTTGGACCTACAAGACCTGTTCGCCGAGGCCTTTCCCTTTCAGGGTTGTCATCTAACATGATCGGCTCTCCGCCTAGCGGTCCCGCGACTTGCCTACATCTCCGCGTATTGGGAACTTCACCTTGAGGTGGTACACGGATGCAACTGCTTGGAATTTATTGAGGGAAACTCGTCCCAGAATTGCATTGTATGCTGAGGGTATCCTCATGGCCATGAAATCTAATGTGATAATGCCTGAGACGCTGAGCCTTTCTCCCGAGAAGTCGACTAGTGTGCAGTCGGTTGGCCTGAGTTGTGAGGGTGGGATTTCCAGTTGCAGGAAAGCGTTCCAGTAGAGTATGTCGGCAGAACCCTGTGTTGACGAGGATCCGCTTGACTAACTTTGTTCGGAAATGGGCATGTATAACCAACGGGTCGTAGTGGCACGTGTTCACCCCTTCCGCGTCCATTTCTGTGAACGAGAGTTGGTGCTCGATTGGCATGCTATTGAACACGCTCAGTACTGGCAGTGTAGGGTTGTGCCTCTATCCTTGGGCGTACCTTTGTGTTGCCCTCATACTCTCATCCCACGGGCTTGCGCCTCTCGCGATTGTTCCCACACACCCGTTAGGAGGGGGATGATCCCTCCACAGAGGTATCGAGGGTGGCAGGCCCTGACCCCTTCCGATGCCTCGACTCATGGCCCTGTAGCCTTTTGTGAAGAGGGAGCCTATGGTGGTCTTCTTCGTCGGGGACCCGTATCCCATGCACTCGCAGCTGTCATGGGATGTAGGCTGGTGGTAGGAGCAAAATTCTACGGAGGGATAAGGATGGGCAAAACTAGACCGGACCAGAAATTTACGGTCCGGTCCGGGAATTTTACATTTCCGGTCCGTACCGTAATTTTTACGGTCCGGACCGGTTGGACCGTAAAAATTTAAAAAAAGGTTTAAAACATTTTTGGGGGTAATTTTTACGGTCCGGTCCATAATTTTACGGTCCGGACCGGACCGTAATCAAACCTTTTAAATGCCAAAAAATATGAAATTCGGTCTTCCCGGTCCGGACCGTAAAGGACCGGACCGTAACGGTCCGGTCCGGTCCACGGTCCATACTTTAAAATGTTTACGGTCCGCCGGTCCGGACCGGACCGGATGCCCATCCTTACGGAGGGGGGCCCGGCTGGGGCGTTGCATGGGACTTGGAGCGGTTGAGATAGGGGTTGGCCGGTGGTGCATGCGGGTTCATTGTCATTGTATACACAGGCATGTGTTCGGGAGCCTTGCCTTTGTCAGCAGTCGCGGGGGGCCTTCTTGGTTCACATCTGCCTTGATGTCTTCCCTTTTGCTCGGCCCAAGGGGCGTTTGGAGGCCCGCGGTATAGGTTAGCCATCTCTTCTTCCCTGATGTGGGTGTTGGCTTTCTCCAGTAGCTTGGAATAGGTGGTGGGTTCCTTCTTGGTGATTGAAAATTTGAAGTTTGAACTCGCCAGGCCCTGGATGAATGCGATCTTTGCAACTGTTTTGTCGAAGTCGCAGACTTGTATCACCTCGGTCATGAACCTTTTTACGTAGGATGCCAGACTCTCGGCCTCTTGCTGTCTTAGGGTATAGATTTCTTGCATTCCACGGTGCCTCCTCCAGAAGTTGCTGAAATGTTCCATGAACGACTCCTCCAACTGCGTGAAGTCGCCAATGCTCCCGGCTGGGAGGTTGATCATCCACGTGAGGGTGGTTTCGGTCAGCGAGCTGGGGAATAACTTGCACATAGTAGCTCCGTCCTCTCGGCATGACAGCATGGCGTACTTGTACTTCGAGATGTGGTCTCGGGGGTCCCCTTCGCCAGTGTAATCTCCCATGGTCGGGATGGCACTAATGTCGAGATGGGGGGCCGCCAGCAATATTTCTTTCGTGAAGGCAATGGAGTCGTACAGGGCCGGGAGGTTGACATATCCCTGGCGGCCTCCGGGGAGGTCCGCTGCTTGGTGGGGCTCCGTGTGTGAGAAATTGTGTCTCCTCTCCCGGTCGTGGCGTCGGTCGAGCCCTCCGGTCGAGGGAGCATGTCGGTTAGAGTTGGCTTGTCGGGCAAGCGTCATTTGTCTCCTGCCTTGCAGAGATGGGGGGAGGTTTGGTGTAGGGGGTTCTGGTGTATCCACGTACTCGTACCCGTAGGGTGGGTAAGGTTCTTGTGAGAATGGGCTCTGAGGGTACGGGTCCACAGGTGCGAAGGGGTGTGCTCCTTGGGGCACGTAGGGCCCCCAGAATGTCGGGTCGGCATACTGCCATCCTTAGAAACCTTGGTATTGTCCCTCCTATACATTCATGAAGAGATGTGAACCTCTCGCAGATGGTGACTCCGCGAACCCGGTCTGGCCGGTGCGTGTGGTTGATTCGGTGTCTGACATGACTGGAGGTGGACTAGTTGTGTGAGGAGTCCCCACGGTCGACGCCAGTGTGATCACCCGGTTTTCTCGAGAAGGAATTAGTTGGCGGTCCACACAGAACCAACTCCGGCTCGTCTCCTTTTGGACGATTTTTCCCTTGTTCCCCGCCGGCAATCCTCCGTCACATCAGATGTCGCTCATCACGATGTTCGATCCTAAAAAAAGGAGCTCGAGGAGCCTCGGGCTTGCCACTCCGACGATCAAGTCAGTCCACTATGCGCTCAAAAGGGGAGAGGGAGAGAAGAAAGTGGAGGAAAGAGAGGGGGCGAGATCGCGCGTGATTTCGGGCAGTGATCCAGGTTTTTCTCGTGCTCCGGTTGGATCGGGGGGAATAGCGATCACAAGGGGAGGGTCGAGAATTCCTCTTTCTGGCTCCCTCCTCTCCCTTTTATACCTTGGGTCGTGGATGGGTCTTGTCTTGACTGGGCCGGACTGGTTTGGAGGTGGGCTTGGTGCTTTGCTCAAATTGGTCCGTCCTATAAATGAACCTTCTCCACTTTTGGGCCGCCTTTCTGGACCGGACTAAATCCGACTCCCAAAGTACATACGTGACATAGTAATATTACAATAGCTAGAGAAAATTGGCGTTGGGATACAGTGTTTCGTTGTTTTATAGAATGACAAGTTCTATTTTTTAAGGGTAAAAATTTAAAGGTTTTATATTCATTCTGTTAAAAGGTATATTGTATCTTTTTTAATTTTGGTCTAAAAAAGGTGTTGTATCTGAATAAAAGAAATTGATAATAATAGTAAATAAACTAGTGGCTGAGATTACAATTCTGCAATTCTCAACAGACTTGTTGATTTATTACGTTTGAGGAGGCAAAGCGAACAATACTATTCGAATATTTTCTGAGAAGTAAAAGAATGAAATATGAGAAAAATAGGGTCACGTTTCTAACCTTGTGAGACATGTGAGCATATCCAGCTAGCATAGTGAGCCAGTTACCAAATAAAACTAGTTTTGGAAATTTCCTATTCATATTGTCATCAAAATAAGATTCAAACTAAATGTACAAGGAATAATCTTATTTAAACATATGTCATAAATTAAGAGATGCATATATATTAATAAAGGAGGATATAGGTGATTAGTATCAAATCGGAATTCATAAAGACAAAGCAAATACCAACAGATAAGTCTTAAAAGGGGCCCACGTACAACACTGCTCTTCATTTAGACACTACAGCACGCAATAATGCAGTTTGATTATAAATAGCGAAGAATGAGAGGAATCATATATATCACAGCGAGCTCCATCCGATCCGAAAACAACCTTCTTCTGCTTCGGAATTTAGGCATCATTCTCAGGCTGCAGGTATCTCTTCCCCCTGTCTTTCTTCTAGCTAAGGTTACTTATTTTGCTTAACTAGTTTTGAAATGCATGCATCAACAATTTCCTCTAGCCCGGCCTATGCATGCAGATTGTTTCATAAGGTGTACGTGCATGCAAAGCGAGTCATCGAGTAGTACTGTACTGCTGCTGGTACATGCATGTCAACTTAATTTCTCCCAGTCTTGAATTCCAAGTAATTACTTGTTTTGCTTAACTAGTTTTGAAATGCATATTGCATAATATGTACGTATTGATTCGAAAATCCTACATTCTATCACACTCAATTTCGATCAACGATCAGTATTGACCAGCGTTGATCGATCGATCAACTGTAAACGTTGATTTTTTTTTACAATTTTTTTTGATTCTTTTACTCTTATTTTCATACACGTTTTCAACAATATTAATATATATATATATGAATCTTATGCTTAAGACATTAGGGATGCTTCTTGCATGTTTTTTTTCTTGATCACCTACATTAGGGATGATTCTTGCATGTTTTTTTTTATCATATGATTTGATCGATCAAAGTTGTTATATTTTTAAATTGGGATATTATTGGTACACAAAGTGGTATGTAAAACCCTCTCAATATTAATATCTTTATACATGCCTCTAACAGAAGTTGAATCAAATTCGAAATCTCTGAATATAACGCTTAAGAAAGTCAGCGCCAAACCACTGGACAGTCATATCCTGCTGATCATACTGAATTTTATTACAAAAACCCGTGTTTCTAACATATGCCATAACCTTAAAGAATATAGATTACTCTTCGTAGCTAATTAAATAACAAAATCCAGTCGATTGTGGCCTAATTCAACTAGAATCAGTTTACCTTTAAACCCAAAAAAAAAAAAAAAAACTAGAATCAATTTACTGCGCGTACGTAGCCAAAAGAAGTTAGATTATATATCCTGTTCGATCTTCCCTACTATATACTGAATATTATATGATTTACAAATTTTACAGTAATCAAAATTACATAAGTTCAGGGTCTATCTGTAAATTTTTCATAATTAAATATTAGGGATATATAAATGGATGTAATCTACCCATCTTTTTACTTTTTTTTTTTTTTGGTCGAAAAAACTATATCTTTTTACTTTATAATTGCCTTTACTTAACTTCTCTTCTTTTCTGTATAATTTTCTCAGGCCGTTACTATATGGAGGAAGAAATTGTAGCATGGAAACATGAAACTGCGATGGATGTTCATGCAGCGTCCACCGAGGTAACAACGCATTAGTTCTTCTGCAGACCAATATTTGCATGTCCATTATTTACGAAATTAAGTGTTGATTCAGCCAAAAAAAAAAAAAATCATTTGCAATTAAGTTCATGGAGGAACTCTTATATAAAAAAAAAGTTCATGGAGGAACTCTGAGAATCCTTTACAACAACGTACATCCTTCGGTATATCACTTAAGCATATATGATATTTTTTGATAAAAAAGAACATATATGATATCAATTAATTTTAAAATATTTTTTAAAAACTATAAATACATTGTAAATAATAAATCTTATATATTCACAAGTTTTTGGTATCAAAATGATTTCATTTATATTTTTTAATAGCTAAAATATGGTTATTTTACAATTTTTATTCAAAATAAAATTTAATTTTAATTTTATGATACTAAAAATTTAGGAATTTATAACATTTATCATTTACAATGTAATGAATGTATATATAATTTTTAAAAAATACTTTTTAAGATTGATTTATATTATATATACTTAAGTGGTGTACCTTAGGAGGTAGAAGATCATCCTTGAGAGTAGTGGATGATTAAAAACATATTTACCAAATTCTTCTAAAGGTTAATTTGCCCCTCATATTTGACCTATTACCTAAATTGCTAGTAACTTGGAGAAAAAGAAAACGCTAAATGAGCTTGAGATGTCTAACTAGGTAACTAACACATGGAAAATGTGCATCAGGTAAATTGTGGAAACAAAGAAACGTCAGTGAAGCTGGAATCAGTTGAAGAAGAGAAGGAAATTCACTGTGCCGAAGAAAGTTGGCATACAGCTGAACTAAAGGCTGCAGAGAGCACACAATGTGATACAGAATCGGCTTCTTGTGACGCGCCATCCACGGAGGAGCTAGTGGCAGCACAGAAGGAGATAGAGGCACTAGAGTCTGAGAATGCGCGACTGAAGGATCAGACAGACCTATTATCCCAGACACAAAGGGTGGTGGAGCTCGAAAGGCTGGCCCAGCTTCAAGGCGCTCAAGAAAGGATTGTGGAGAAGGAGAAATTCGAGGGAACATTGATGAGTACAATCCTGGAGCTTTCCGCCAAACAGGATATGGTCAACGAGATGTATACGGAACTCGAGCTGCTGAGGGCGTCAGAGCGCCGCCTCAAGGAAGATTTGCTGGAAGCAGAATCCCTTGTTTTCTCAACGAAGGAGGAGTTTGAAGAGATTCAGTTGAAACTCCAGGAGGAAGTGGCGGCCAGGGAGTCGGTCGCAGCTGCGTTCAGATCACAGGTCTTTCAACTGCAGGAGGAATTGGATAAGAGCCAATTACTAGAAGCAGCTGCAGCAGAGCTTGAGCAGAAGTTGAAGTCTGCTGAAGAGCTTCATCGAGAATCCGTAGCAGCTGAAGCTTCTGCTGCTCTGAAGAGCCTTGAGGTTGAGCATCAGCTGACTCTTGTCGTGTCAAAATACGATGACGCTCGTGCGGAATTCAAGGAACAAATGTCTGAACTCAGGATGAAGCTGAAGGCGGTGGAGGCCGAAAAGGCACAAATGAGCTATGAGGCTCAGGTTCTGTGCGGTAAAATATCCGAGCTTGAATCAGCATTGAGTCAGTCGTGGGCGCTGAGATCTCAGGTTGAGGCAGAACTGAAGGAATTCAGAGAGAGATGCGCCGAGCATGAGAGCAAAGCTAATGCCACACTTGCACGAAACCTAGAATTGGAGGATCTAGTACGATCCTCTCTTTCTAGGGTGAGTGAGCTAGAGCTTTTATCGGAGGCACAGAAGAGTAGAATCACTGATCTTGAACAGGGCATAGAGATTCTGGAGCGGAAAAGCTGGCATGCCGAAACGAAATCGAACGAGTATTCCGATATGGTTTATGCATTGTCCACTGAGCTTGACAATTCCCGCCTGGCGACATCAAGCCTTGAAATTGCACTGCAGGCGGCAGCTCAGAGGGAAAACGGTTTGGAGGCCCAAAAGTCTGAGCTTGAGGCACAAGTTAAGGAACTCCAAGACAGGCGCGCTGAAGATGAAAGAAGGGCTAGTGCCATCAATGAGCGCAACCTTGAGCTGGAAGAGTTGGTTCGATCATTTCGTTCTGAAGTTGAGGATTCCAACACAAGAGCGAGTGAGCTGCAGTTTTTGTTGGAGACAGGAAAGAGCAGAATCAATGATCTTGAGCAACAGATTGATACTTTGGAGCGAAGATGTTGGAATGCACAAGTGAAATCGGTGCAGTATTCTGATATGTTGTCTGCACTGACTACTGAACTGAGAGCAGCAGAGCAGAAGAACTCGGAGCTGGAGGAGCAAATGAGTTGCCAAGTGGAGGAGCTAAGCGCTAAAATCTCTGAATTGGAATCAGCATTGGGCCAATCCTTGTTGCTAAAATCTCAACTTGATGCTGAGCTGAACAAAATCAATGAGAGATGTGCTGAGCATGAGAGTAGAACTAATGTCGCCCAGGAACGCGTCCTACAATTGGAAGGTTTGGTTCGATTTTCTGATTCCAGAGCTGAGGATTCCGAGAGAAGGGCGAGTGAGCTACTGCTTTTGTTGGAGACGCGAGAGAGCAGAATCAGAGATCTTGAACAAGAGGTGTCTGCACTGACTACTGAGCTTGAGAAGTCCTGCCTGGCCAAATCAAGCCTTGAAAACGCGTTGGAGGGGGCAGCTCAAAATGAGAAGCGGTTGGCAGAAACTGTTCATGATACAACGGTTAAACTTCATGATGCTGAAAATCTGCTTCAGCTACTACACAATGAGCTGATTGCAACCCAAGGGAAGTTGGAGAGCGCGGGAATCAAGGAAATGGCGATAACGAAAAAACTGGAGTCTGCGGAAGTTGAACTGCAACAGCAAGGAAGAGTCCTGGAAGAAGCTGCAGCCAGAGCAAAAGAGCTGGAATCTCTGATTGACACCCTCACGAACGATAATGCACTGAGATTTCAAGAGCTAATGGAGGCCTTGAAGAGCAAAGAGACCGAGCTGAATTCCTTGCAGGAGAAGCTGCGTGTTCATGAGCAGCAAATAGAGGCTTACGAAAACCAGGCAGCGGAAGCAGCTGCAAAGGCTGGTGAGCTTCAGCGACTACTCGACTGGGCCAATGCGGACAAGGAAGAGGCTACTCAGCGGCTTGCTTCTAGCATGTACACCATCACCGAGCTGACGAGCCAGCGTGCTAGGTCGTCCCAACTCCACTATGAAACCGAAGCTCGCTTAGTGCAAGCGCAGACACGGCTCCATGAAACAGTACAGGAGCTAGCTCGCAAGGAGTTGCAAGCAATGGATTTGAGTGACAAGTGTAACAGCCTTGAAGAGCAGCTCAGGAGTCATGAGGTTAAGGTTTGTGAGTTGTCTGAGACTGCTGAATCAAGAAGAGTTGAACTGGAGCGGTATCTTGTCAAGTTGCAGGATCAAGAACATATAATCCAAGAAAACATGAGTCTGGAGTCCAAGCTGAATGATCTGCAGGAACAATTATCTGCAGCTCTTGCTGCGAAGGACTCTGCAGTGGAGAGCTTCAAAACTTCAATGCAGGTGACTGAGGATTTGAAACAAGAGCTGTCCTCTGAGAGGCAGAGTTTTCAGAGCATGGTATGCAATAGAATTCCTTTTAACTTTTCGTCACTCATCGTATCAATCATCACCCTTTATACTACAATTTCGCAGATAGCTTCCATCATGAAGGAAAAGCAACTCCTGTATGAAGCCAATAGAGATGCTCAAATTGAACTGCAGACCACCAAAACTGAACTAGAGAGGGAGTTGAAAGAGTACAAAGAAAGCGATGGAGCTCTGAAAGCTGAGCTGTTGAATCTGAAGCTCCAAGCAACCCAGAATTCTGCTATGCAAACTAGAGTGAAGGAGCTTGAACAACTGCTTCTGGCAGCTAAGGTTGTGCTTGAGAACAAGGTAACAATCATGCAAGATTATGCGTAATTCGTTCCTGTAGGCTTTATCGCAGTTAATGTGGATGAATTGTACAGGTCGAAAATGTGTTTGAGTCACCTGAGAAGGAAGAAATAGTGTCACTGTCTCCTCCAAGTGCAAATACGGAACTGGTAATTAAACAGTCCATTTGTTTAACTTTTTTATTTAATGCAGCTCAAGCAGTATATATACATAGGCCTTAGCCAATTACTACTTAACAGGGAGACTGCCCTGATGAGCTGAAGCAGGATGTAGACGAAAAAGGCGGATCCATTCCGAAGAAGGCGGGAAAATCATCCCCAGGAGCGCCTCTCAAGAACATCAGGGTGGCTGTCGGGGTAGGTCTGGTGTCCGTCATAGCTGCCGTACTTGCAGGGAAACACTAAAAAAGTCACGTGTTCTGAGTCTGAATAAGTGGAATGCTATTTCACAAGTTGGGTCGCTCAATAAAGATAAAGACAAAGACGACGTCGTCGTACGGTCTTTGCTCTTTCTTCTAGTATGTATATGTATGTAGTCGTTGCTGGCTACTAGTAGCAGCGTTTTTTTTAATGTACGTAGTTCTCCAGCTGGTTGTCAAGTTGGAGTCGAGAAGTGGAAGACGTGGAACTGGCAGCTGAGCTGGCACTTGCACATCAGTGGGACTACAGGCAGTTAGTAAGCTTTGTCATTTAGACAATTTATGAATAAGGCAGGAAGTTGCCATTCCTTGTGTTTTTCAATCTTTATGTTTCAGTTCTCATCATTTTTTGTATGACGTCTAAAACAAAGCATCGTCTGCACTGCGTTAAGATTAAGCAAATACTAGACCTTCGGTTGAGAACTGATTTACAAATGTACAATGACATGTTAATGCATATGAGGGGCTAGAATGAGGAGATGGAACAAAGAACAAGAATAATAAAACAACAGCTGCACTTCTCCTTGCATAGTTGCACCCAAAAAGATAACTGAACAGATAGTAACAGATCAGCTTTACATCGCACATCAAAATTGATTGTGTATTTCGTGTAAACTATGTGTTTATAGTTGGCCTATAGTCTATTTTTGGTCTCTTAGTGGCAAAGTCAAAAAAGACTATAAAGCATTCTCTTGATAAGAAATTTCTCCTGCTCACAAAGAATAAGGTTCCAAAAATTAGCCCCCCAAAAGATCTTCAATTTTGAATCTAAGGCTTCCTCCAGTGAACCACAATATAAACTCCTGGTATGAAGTAAGGCAAAGGAAAATGTTGTATAAGTTAGTGAGTCTATTTTCGTGCCAAACGTGTTGAAATGTGGCTCTGAGATAGAATCAAGCATACCATTGTGGCTTTTGAACATGCTTCAACCGCTGAACATTTTAGTATAGGCTTTCTTCTCTTGAGTAAGTCGCTCCGCAATCTGGAGAATACCAAATTTTAGACTGTTGAGTGTAATCTCAGGGTTCCTCTGGAATTAAACTAGAGCTTGACTGTATAAGCAGAATAAATAGAAAACAATAAGATCACTAACCTTTTTCTTTGCCACAGCTAGCTCTTTCTTCAGGACAACTGAAAGAAGTCATGGTCATGGAGCACAAAATAGGAGAAAGTGTATCAGGTTTGAATACATGTATATGAAAAGTATAGTGACTTCTTATTAAAAGGAGGGTGAAATCTACCATCATTTGGCTCCAACTCCAAAGCCCTCACAAAGCTTTCAACAGCAGCATCTATCTCATTGAGTGCCATGAGTGCCTGCTCAGATGCACACAAAAAGGAGAACTTAGAAAAGTTACCAGTTACATGTGACGGTTTGTGAAAACAAGTCAAACAACATCTTTACTCATGCTACTACTATATAATGAAAAGAAATATCATAACCATTAAATCTTATCATGCAAGTTAATACCAACCTGCCCCTTCCGAAAATGAGCTTTCACATTAGTCTGTTCATCACGAATTGCTAAGTCAGTGTCCCACAGTGCTCCTTTAATGTCTCCAAGTTTCAGCTTGCAAGCCTAGCCATAGACAAAAACCCTTCATCAGTTAGATCATTTCACAAAGCAATTGTAGATTCATGAAAAGAACCACCATTCTACTAAGAGATGACAAATTCAACTCACAGAACAATTCGTATAGATCTGAGCCCTCGTCTTCCTCAGAGAGAAGCACTTTTCTGTGTATACCAAGTTTCAAACAGAAATTAGGTTTCCGCAACTATTTAGTAGGATGATCAAGTTTTAAATGTAATATAAAATGGTTACCTTCATCAATTCCTTTTGTTTCCCAACAAACATCCAAGTAGCGCATAGCCTTCCAATATTTCCGAAGTGCCATCTTCAAGTCACCTTTCTGCATATAATCTACCATCAGCTATGTGCTTAATTTGTAGGCATGACAAAAGAGTTATCAATTCTCAAAAATATATAGATGTTCCATTTTCTAATCAAACAGCACCTTAAATCTTTCATTTCCAAATGCCTTGATGCATTCTACAGCAGAGATCCACCAAGATAGCTCATCCGGCTTCACGTCAAGGTCACCAGGCCAGTCAGGGTAGGTGTCACCATCCTTGAAGAAATTCGCCACTCCATCATCTGCGCCTTCTGGGATTTCTCCACAATCAGCAATGACTATATCAAGTAAAGTAGATTCATTCACAAAGTGCTCCATGGAGCGTATCACGCCCAAGCCTTTGATGACTCTGCCAAAGACGACATTCTTCCCATCCAGGTGATGGGCTTGTGTAGTGGTGATGAGGAACTGAGATCCATTGGTGTTGGGTCCTGTATTCACCATGGAAAACATCCCTTTCCTTTCGTGCTTCACCTGGAAATTCTCGTCTTCAAATGTTAAGCCGTAGATGGATTCTCCCCCGGTGCCATTTCCAGAAGATATGTCACCGCCAAGAATCATAAGGCCTTTCAGTATTTGATGGAAGCGGACACCCTGGACATTGAGTCATAGTTAGCACAGGCTGCTGGGAAAGCAAGCCCAACTTGGATACTAATTGCTAAACAAGGAATTATCAATGTCTGTCTTGTATTATTGTTTATAAACATCAACATTTTGTATTATTGTCTACAAAGACTTGTCAGGGATTGGATACTCATATCAGTCAATGTAACAGTAAGCAATCATAGTGACAGAGATAGCTCAACTTCACATCTTGTCCAGTAGGAAAAAAAAATTGACATAGAGCCAGAAACATTCCGTCTGTTTGGAGATTAAACGCCAACGCCAATAATAACATCATCACATCCTGAAAGGCTTCGGTCGAATAATACAGACTAGTAGAATCGATGTTTCCGCGGAAGAAGTAAACCGAGTAAACAATGGCAGAGGTCCAACTAATGGGGAATGCAGCAGAAAGAAAAAAAAATCTAATCGAATGATTCGATAATCAAAGCACAAAGCTCAAACTCAAGAAGCAACGGAAGAATCCAGAGACATAGAAGAAACAGTAGAGTGAAGTGAGGAAAGAGAGATAAACCTTGTAGTGGAAAGGGATACCAGAGAGAGGGGAAACGCCCATTTCACCAGTGCAAAGAGCCCTGAAATTCTCGGCGGTTTTAGGAACGACGTCGTTGTAGAGCTCGATAACCATTCTTCCCTGGAGCTCGCCCCCAACGCTGATGTCCATGAAGCATCTCGGCCTAGCCCCCATTTTTCCTGTGTTGTGTGACCTAATTTCAAGGTCCGAAGAAAGAAGAAGAAAAAGAAAACGGCGAAAATGGAGAAAGAGGGAAGAAGAAAGAGAAGAGAAAGGAGTGGAAACGGCAATCAAACAGGCAGCGGGTCGCGCTGTACGCAGTAGTGCTGCTACTGCGCTGCTGAGCGGCGTTATAAATGCTCCGTGGGTACGGACGATTTCGCTCTGCAACAAAATAACTTATGCGCGGCGTTATATGACCAGTTTGTTTTCCTTTTTATTAACGCGAGAGAAAAAATAATAATTTTTGAAAAAAAATAATTAAAAAATAGAAATGTGTTATAAACTAAGAGAAAGAGAGAGATTTGAGGGAAAAAAAAGGGTAATGAGAGAGTAATGATGTGTATTATTAAATCTCCAATGAGGGTATATACAGGGTTTACAATGCTTGACACATAAGCCAATTTTAGGGTTTACATGAGCTTTATCTTATGTACATTCAAATATATAATATTATAACACTCCCCCTTGGATGTACATCACTAACTGTCTCGTTAAAAACCTTGTCTGAAAAAATCCAATGTGATAAAAACCAAGACTAAGGGAAAAAGAGTGCAGTTGTAGTTCTCCCCCTCAATTAACATTGCTTGACTAAATCTGCTGAACTAGTCCTCCTTTCAACTCAAAGCTCATGAGTGTAGATAGATATCGTCAATATGTAAGTGATTGAGTGTGGAGTGATGTATGTCCTTCATATATCTCCATTTACACATAAATCTCGGTTCTTCAAGAACTTGCATGTATATACCTGTATCATAAATACAAACCAATACAGATAACCATTTCCATATTAATGATTTACATATGTAACTAGTCCAAAACATATCACTTTTAATATACAAATTTAACTTTACTTGAATCGCCTTTCTCAGCTCTACCAATCATCATTGTCGACATATTTCCATTGATCAGAAATCATTAACCTTCTCGTATGCCACTTCTGGTGCAAGTACTTATTCAAAGAGCATCGTCAAGGACAAGCGCATTTCGAGTCCTTCCGAAATGGATTGTAACAAACATTTCGTACTTGTCCTTTAAAGTCTTTGCTTATGTGTAATCTGAGATAAGATTTTCTCGAAGAACCTATCTCAAGAAACGTCACTTGTCAACAATTAACAGCTTGTTAAGCTGCAATATATCATTCCTCTTCAGGAAAATTGAGCTTCAGATATAGTCTAATAGTCTCTCACGCTTCTGGCGTAATTAAGACTCTCTTGTAGTGGATTGGTCTGGAGTTACTACAAGAACCTCCAAATGAGCTAGGCATTGCAGTTGGTATATGCGACTCTGTCACTTTCTTGGCTTTTAGTAAATGCAATTTATAGCATCCTAGCTATATCATTATGTATACGATCCGTTGAACTTCTGGTTCATGTTCGTTTAACCAAGGATATAAAATTATCGAGAATTTGCATTCCTTGCAATCTCTTATACATATTAGTCTCATTGTCCGCTCCCCCTAAAGTTGGGATTTTATCTCTTCAAAATGATAATCTTGATACCGAACGATCACCCAATATAAGCTCTATGTATTCAATAATCTATAGGGACTCCTGCCCTCGTAGAATCCCAACTTTCCTTGTGGCATTAATTTAGTTCATTTAGGGTGAGAATGGGACGTACACCGCATATCTATATACTTTCAGTTCTTTCTGGAGATAAGTTTCAATTGGGGGAATATATCATGGTCAATCAAAGTCAAACTTAATTCTCGACATTCAAATTTTATATGACCCCTTATGGTCAATGATTCTTCTGGATCGTTTCATGTATTAGATTTAACCCAGCTATGATTGATGACTATATAAATAATGATTGTACCATGTCGTCCTATTAAATAGTGTGAGCTACCCGATGCTCGACCGTTACACTACTTGATTGATTTCTTTCTCCCACTTTATGTTTCGTTTGACCAATGTGTTGAGACATCTATCAACATAGTAAAATATATGAACAATTAACATTGGTCCATATGACGGTGTTATTAGTCCTCATATGTATTCTTGAATATGTCAAGAAACATAAAGACTATAGATTTACTCTTTATATAATCGACATTGCTACCAAGAAAACAATTGGTGTATTTACGATCACTCTAAGACAAGGACTCCATGTCCTAGGATCCTTCGGTCCTTTAGTAGGTGTTTGTGGTGAATTTCTAATGATCCCGCACATCATTGTTTCACTTGGGTGATCGAATCCCTTTTTTGCCACACAGAAATATTTTTGCCATCAACTAACTTCTGGTTAGAAATT
The DNA here is from genome assembly GCA_027886185.1 of Rheum nobile. Classification (NCBI taxonomy): domain Eukaryota; kingdom Viridiplantae; phylum Streptophyta; class Magnoliopsida; order Caryophyllales; family Polygonaceae; genus Rheum; species Rheum nobile. The sequence goes on along the minus strand of WOAB01000697.1, from coordinate 4,265,189 downwards.
TTATATGATTCAATGGGTTGTCGTATATACCTAGTGTGCGAAGTTTCCTATGAACTTTTAGATAGATATTTGATATTTTCCTCATTCATGAATTCTACATGATAACCAATTTGTCGAATATCTTTTCAAATGATCAACAAGTTTGTCCTGAACATGTAAACATAGAGTGTTACTCATTTAATATATTGTTCTTTCCAATAACAAGATAGATCTCTTCTGGAGTCATGAATGAGACGCTCTTTCTAAACATTATATTTCACACTTGGTTTTTGCAATTTTGCAGGATAAAGAAACTTCTGGTTTATCAAAATGGTATACATAATAATGACATTATCGACAATAGTTCCCACCATTGAAATTTCCATATGAGTGATCCTTTAATATTTGGGATATCATTAACTCAAAATTAGATAAATCATTACCTTGATTTCTAACTTTCGAATAAAAATAGATGTCTTAAAATATGTACTACTATCATAGTACAAAATTGACATATGATCATGAAACTCTTCGGGAGTATATAGCGATCTCTAAATTGTCAAAATATTGAGTCTTAATACTCTCATAGAGTTGATGATGATATGATATAATCATTAGTTTAGCACAATTTCACATGAATTCCAAGTGCTAATTCTTATACCAAATTCATTTAGCTAAATGAATTTTAACACTTAAACCACGTGTTAAATTGTTTCTTCTGGAAACCCTTAAAAATTTGGCGTTGCAATCATAGCAACTATTCCAAAATAAATTAAAGAGCTAAAATACTATTTAAAGAAGATAAATTCATCATTCTTTCATTTCGAGGAATCATGTCACTTCAGGGACAATTTGGTTTTATGTGTACATCCACTCCCAAGGATGAAATTACTGTTTTACTATAAATACATAAAATATGTAAAAGTAACATAATTAATGAAACAAAAAAAACACAATCAACATTACTTAAATAAAGAGAATCGTTGTCAACTTCGGGTGACAAGAAATTAAACACCAAATTTATTGACCCTTTTATAACCTACTACAAGAGGTTATTTCTAATATATTTTTTTATTATCTTCTTCGAGGGATGCTATTTTCTATAGTTACTTACTACAAGGAGTAATATGGTTTATTATTTCGTCTACTTCGGGAGATTGAGCTTATCACTACATGGATGATTTTGGATTTGTCTATACCTTGACAAATATATTATGTGTGCATCCACTTCAGGTAATGTCAATTATCAAATTAATATAAGATCTATATAAAAGAACACATAAATTATAATCAACAATGAAATAAACAAACTAGTATATGACAAGAATAAGTTAATTTGAGTCTTTTATTTCTATAAACTTTTAGGAATAATATGCGTCACTACAGGGAAGAGTAGGATGCTCAATTTGCTTCTGGATAAGATCTCTTCTAGATTGTCGGGCTGGAAAAGTAGGATGCTCAGTTTTGCGGGGCGCGTTACTCTTGCCAAGTCTGTTCTCACCTCTCTCCCCGTCTATTCCATGGCGACGGTCTTGCTTCCTTTGGCGACCACTAACAGGATTGATGCTATTGTGTGTGATTTCATTTGGGGGAGCTCTGATAGTCGACGTAAGATTCACCTTGTTTCTTGGGCGGACTTATGCAAGGATAAGCGCCTTGGTGGTCTTGGTCTGCGCTCTATGCACGATTTGAATATGGCTCTTGTTGGTAAGTTGGGCTGGCAGTTTTTGACCGAGGATCATAAGCCTTAGGTCGATGTTGTCCGGGCCAAGTATATCAAGAATGGTCGTGGGACTGTGCTGGGCTCTCACATCTGGCATAGTATTCGGTCGGGGGTGAGTGAGGTGGTTGTGCCGGGTGCTCGATGGCTTCTTGGGGATGGCAGAACTATTCGGTTTTGGAGCGATTCTTGGCTTTTGGATTCCTGCCTGCTTGATGTTGCTATCGGGGCGGTGTTGGAGGAGCATATTAATCTCTTTGTTCGTTCTTTTTGGAGTGTTGCTGGTTGGCGGTGGAACCTCCTGGAGGGTTGTCTTCCGGCTTCGGTGCTGACCCGTTTGGCGGATGTTGCGGTCTCCTCCGATCCTGAGGATGTTGATGCATTAAGCTGGAGTTTATCGCCTAATGGTAATTTTTCTGTTGCTTGTGCTTATAACCTTGTTCATGGTTCTCTTTCAGGTGGTTCGGTGGATGGCTTGATCTTCAAAGCGATTTGGGCGATGCGTGTTCCTGAGCGTGTCCGCACGTTTATTTGGCTCGTGATTCAGGGGGAAATTCTGACTAACGCTGAGAGGTTTCGGCGTCACCTCTCGTCTATGAGTCACTGTTCTATTTGTCTGACTGACCACGAGTCTTTGGACCATATATTCAGATCTTGTCCCTCGGCTTTGGCGGTGTAGGATCGAGGCTTTGTCCCCACGAGTTTGTCGGATTTCTTCCAGGTTGACTATGCTATTTGGATTCGTAGGAATTTGTTATGCAATGCTATTGGCATCGGCTCGATCCCTTGGTCGGCGTTTTTTGCGTGTGCCCTGTGGTGGATTTGGAAATGGCGGAACGACTTTGTCTTTTCTAGGTCGGTTTTCAATGGGAACAAGTCTGGTTTCATTACTCAATTTGCTCGTGACTATGCCGATGCTTGGGGGGCTTTCTCGCCCCCTATTCCTCATCCTCCCAGTCGTGAGGTTCATATTAGCGGGGAGAAGCCCCCCGTGGATTGGGTGAAAATCAATTCGGACGGGGCCGTCAACGAGGAGAGACTTGCGGCTGCTGTCGGGGTTATCTGTGATTCGAATGGTAATTGGCTTTCAGGTTTTTTCCACAACATTGGTTTGTGTGTAATATCCCTCAATTTTTAGTAAGAATATATGGGTAATTTTTCTCACCCTTCGTTCGATAAATTTCTCGCTTTTAGTGGAATTTGGATTTTCTGAAATATCCAGGATATCCGAGATAATTCCTTGAGTGGTATAAAATACATTCAATGTATTTTCGGGATTTAGAATATTTGTTTGGATACAAACATATAATTTCCGGGGTTTAAAAACCCATACCAAAACTAAATTTTTATAACAGTGCCACGAGTTTCCTCCGCCTGTGCTTGTCTTGACACAATACTCCCTCCCTGTAACTTTGTCCGGGCACTTGTCATGAGTTTGGCTGAGGAAGTGATGAGTAATCCTCTCCTCCTTCAACTATAAAAGAGGTTGTGGGCAGCTCTCAGAAAAGCAACCCACCTCCTTCCTCTTGGCCATATCTCCTCTCGTTCAAGTCCGTCGGCAACCACTCCCATCCCCGAGCTCGTTCAGCTCTTTCCCGGCGTCGAGGCGGCGGAAGCCCAGCGAAGTCCCTCCTCCCCGACGTGTCCATGGTGAAAGCCGAGCCCCTGTTGCTCTGTTTTGCTGTTGAAAATTGTTACGTGAGTTTTGGGTTGTTTTGATTTGGGAAGATGGATGAATAGTAGCTGGTGGGGCCCCTTGCTTGTTTTGCTGATGGGCCGTGTTGGCCCAAATCAATTCTAGTCCAGTTTTGACCCAAAATTTATACGAGCGGTATAATTTCGATCCCCTTTCGTCCGTATTTTTCTATAGGAAAATTTAATAAATAATTTTATAATTTAATATCATAAAAATTTATTAAATATAATTCCTTAAGTTCGTCCAGTCAAATTAATTAATAGATAATTAATTTGTCAGTTAGACCGTGATCTGCTGGATCGCGTGTGGACTCGTTTTCTGCTAGGACTTTTCTGGAGCTTGAGTCATATCCTTGGAAAGGATATTTTCGATAGTCGTCTCGTCCAGATTCATCGCCGAATCTATTCCAGGCAAGTGACGATTCGCTCTTGCTTAATCATTCCATATTTCATTAATTATCAATTGTTTAATTATTAATTAAATTGGAATGAATCGTTGTCTTCATTTGGGAACTAATTTCATTAATAAGGTGATTTAAATCATGATGTTATAATAGGTTGAATATTTGCTAGATCAACGCTATTATAGATATATGTTGCATGAAGGACTTGTTCGTGCACTGCCGGAAATACCGGGCCAGTTATGTAATTTTTATAAAGTTGGGATTAAGCCCAGTAAATAGTAGACTTTCATACGAGCGTCTGGAACTTCGCAGAATTGGATTCCGAGTTGTATAACTAAAGTTATGGCCAAAACCGTATTAAAGGCAGATTCGGGAATATTCTGTTGTTCGGATTTGGGCTAGGTCAATTAAAGTAAATTGTTGAATTAGCACGAGTATTATGTGTTAATTATGTGTAGGATGTTGGTTGCGTACCTGATTAAGTAACGGTATTGCGGTGAATTTAATGTGAACTAAATGTTAGAATAGCACGTGGGTTGCAGGAACGCTAAGTCCAGGTAAGGATTAGTCGTTCTACTATATTTGTGTTTAAGTTAATTGCCAGGATGGCTTTGATGTGAATAATTACTGTGTTGAACTGTTTAGTTAGCACTAGTAGTTATAATATTGTTGTGTGTGAACTATTTAGTTAACACTAGTGGCCATGATGGCTTTGATGTGAATTATAGTTGTGTTGAACTATTTAGTTAGCACGAGTATTCGTAGGAACGCCTGGACCTCGCGCGGTCCATTCGTTTTTTATAACTTGGCGACAAAAAGGGCGATCAAGACCCTATGCCAAACTTAAGAGTCATGACCAAATGTGATGTGGAAAAAGGGAAAGGCGATCAAGACCTTATCTTGGACTGCAAAGTCCATCCCTTAAATATATGTCCCTCATGACGAAACATATATATAAAAACTTATAATGTGATGTGGAAAAAGGGAAAGGCGATCAAGACCTTATCTTGGACTGCAAAGTCCATCCCTTAAATATATGTCCCTCATGACGAAACATATATATAAAAACTTATAATGTGATGTGGAAAAAGGGAAAGGCGATCAAGACCTTATCTTGGACTGCAAAGTCCATCCCTTAAATATATGTCCCTCATGGCGAAACATATATATAAAAGCTTATAGTGTGATGTGGGAAAAGGGAAAGGCAATCAATACCTTAACTTGGACTCTGCAAAAGTCCATCCCTTCGATATAATTGTGATGTCTAAAAGCTTATAATGTTGATAATTAAATGGTAAAATGGGCAATTGAGACCCTAATACAAATAGTTTGATATATGTCCCGCAGGTGACGAGACATATATGTAAAAGCTTTGTATCTGCGCTTAATCATGTTGTATGTATTAGTGTGGATAAAGTGGTTGTGTTGGTGAATATTATGTGTGATTATATGTTAAATGTTGGTTGCGTACCTGATTAAGTGTGGTGAAGGAATAATTGATTAAGGGAATAATTCTTCAGGAATTCATTTTCCCTATTGTGGTCTTGAGTAAGACTGTGAAATTCGGAGTTAGAATGGTCAGGATCATAAGTAAAGTATGACCCATGTAGGACCAATGGTTAAAGCTTTTGGGAAAGCCAAGTGTACGAAATCATAGGTATCCTTTGAGGAGATCTATTTGAGATTCGTTTGAGGTATTATAAGGAAATAATGCGATTAAGTCCTGGATGGATAGTAGATTGTGTGAGGAATATAAGGATTATAAGTTAGAAATAAGTCATTTAAGACAGTACGAGTCATTGGACTCGATAAGTGGAATTTCCAGAGAATGAAGAGTTATGACTCTTGGAAACTGTTAAGGATTGACATCTTGTGAGTATGTCATCTATAAGGCTTAAGGTGCAACTCTTTGAAGAAGATTAAGTCGTAAAGTTATTGTGTTATGAGGTGACCACTTAAATAGAAATGTCACAGTTTAAAGATAGGATATGTTGATAATCCTGAGGTAATGAGGGTTATGGTGGTAAGCGTTATCCCATACGCCGAGTTCTTCCGAACTTCTTAAGGAATAGGAGTGAAGTATTTATAAGTTAAGTGTGGTGATGCACATATTTTAGAATACTCTTGGGAGAGTATTGCAGCTAAGAGTAGTGCAGTTAGGAGAATTCGTCTTGACTGGGGTCGGAGTAAAGTCCTCTTTCTAATATGATTTCGTGTTAAGCGGTGAGGTTGGTTGTGAACCAAAACACCAACTTGTTTTAAATGTTTGTGTGTATTAATGTAATGTCTATGCTTTGTGCCCTTGCTAGTCTATTCATTTAGACTAACTAATTGTATTTGTTATCTGCATCGTCATGGTTGGTGTCGTCCGTCCGTTTCGACACATCAGATAGGTTGCAAGATCCATGAAGGCTAGATCGACTATGAACGTGAACGGTGTTTAAAAAATGTTTTAATCAGGCTACGATCTTTGGGCATTGACTACTAAGGTCAATACTCTTGTAAATTATTTTAAGTCTTCCGCTGTATTGTAATGACTCTGTATTTTGTCGCATTTGGAATGGTGCTGTAATTCCGCGACTATGTTTTAAATGAAAGTTATGGTAATTTTGTACCATACTTATTGGTTATGATTTGTGTTTAAACCGGTAAAGCCTTGGGTGACTTCGGTAAGGAACACCGAGGTCACTGACGGTAATACATTTCCAAATGGATTATAAATTTGGGGGTGTTACATTGTGTTCCATCCCGGCTGTAGAATTATGGGGTATTTTTCAAGGGTTGAAGCTTGCTTGGGATGGTGGCTTTCGTAAGGTGCTTGTTGAGTCTGACTCCTCCATCGGCATGTCGATTCTTGTCATCCTCTGTGTAGCATGGTCTCTCAATGCCAAGGCTTTCTTAAAAGGAATTGGGTTATCCAAGTCTGTCATATTTTTCGGGAGGCGAACTCGGTCGCTGACCACCTTGCTAGTCTTGCTTTTTCTTTTCCTTTAGGGTGTCATGTCTTGTCTGACATTCCTACTTGTATTGTTTCTTTTATTTCAGACGATGTTTGGGGTCGGACTACCCCTCGTTTCATTTCTTAATCATTTTTAATAAAATTCCGAAGAGTGTCGTCTCTTCTTCGACCAAAAAAAAAAGAGTAATGATGTGTATTATTAGACCTCCAATGAGGGTATATGTAGGGTTTATAATGCTTGGCCCATAAGCCAACTTTAGGGTTTATATGGGTTTTATCTTATGTACATCCAAATACATAATATTATAACAAAATGAAAATAATAAAATTTGTTATATTTACAAATTTGTAACTCCATGTGTTTTAATCATATTTTTTATTCTTAGAATCTACTGGTCAGGATTAATTCTCACATTATATCATCTAAGTATTAATCTTTCTCTTTTCTATTTGTCAACCATCTAGGTATGCCACGTCCTCAAATAAATTTGCACATTTAATTATTCACTCTTCTAATTTTCTACAAATTGCATAATCATTTTATCAAATACAAACTACATCTATATATCTATATCTATATATATACTAAATCCATAGTTCTCTATCATACGTGTCATCCTGTGAATTATGCCATGTAAACAAATTTAAATGTCCATTTACACTTTTACCTTTTTTAAAAAAAAAGTTATATTATCTTTTACATATACTAATTTCCATATTTACTACCATATATAAGCAAAATATATATCAACATTTTTTTTAATACAAGTAAAGTATAACCAACATTAAAATGCAAAAAGAAGGTTATATGATATCTATGCCTAATATTTAGCTACAATAAAATATAATGTAAGCTAGATAATATTGATTTTTTTTTATAGAAGCTAGATAATATTATTAGACATGAATCAATAGTTTCGATAAGTTTAAAATATTTTATCTATATTTGCATCTTATGAATAATAATAATAATATATGTGTTATTATCACACATTTGGTGGATTACTTAATTGATAAAATGTAATTAAAACATATGCCATGTAAGTATTTTTAAATGTCCTTTTACATTTTTCCTTTTTTCAAAAATTTACATTATCTTCTTCAAATACTAATTTCCATATTCATCATATACAATTTACCATACATAAGCAAAATATATATCAACATTTTGTTTAATATAAGTAAAGTATAACCAACATTAAATAAAAAAAGGAAGGTGATATGATATGATATCTATGATTTACATTAAGCCACGTTAAAATAGAAAGAAAGCTAAATAATATTGGCTTTTATTTTTTTATAGAAGCTAGATAATATTATTAGACATGAATCAATAGTCTCGATAAGTTTAAAATATTTTATCTAGGTTTCATCTTATGAATAATAATATACAAAGTTTTAATATCTCACATATTTGGTGGATTACATAATTGCTGAAATCTAATTAAAAAATGTTCTATATTTAATATATCGTTTATTGTTTTCATATAGACTAATGCAAGATGTGGAAAATTATACTTGGGTGATAATTTAATTAGTGACTTATTTAATGATAAACAATCCTAATATTTTAATTTGTTAATATAATAACTATAATAATCTAAGTTTATGATATGCAAATTACATAGCCTAAATATTACGAATACATAAATTAGCATATTGGTGAATTATACCTTATACTCTATAGTATGTTCCATTATTTAGAGACACATACTGAAAAAATAGATTGTAATAGTGTCAAAGTTATTTAGTGTTATATGGCACATATTTAATACTAGTAAGTAGAGCTGTCAATTGGGTCAGTCAAGTCGGGTTCGGTTCGGTTATTTCGGGTTCGGTTTGAGAACGGGTCGGGTTATTTTCGATAACAGGTCAAGTCGGATCGGGTCATTACAGGTTAGCGGGCGGTTCGGGTTGACCAACAGGTCAAGAATGTCATTTTTTAAATATTTTGTTCACTATTTAAATTTTATTAAATAGTTAAAAACTAATTTAAATATGTCAAAATACGTTGAAATGAATTAAAATAATATTATTATTAGTAATTATTTTAATGTAATTGATATTAGTAGACACAAATCTTCATTTATTTTTATTTTTAATTTATATTATATTAACTTATAAATTTCTGCGTTATTAAAAAATTATGTAAGTACAACAATGTTATTTTTTAGGATAATTGAGCATATTATCATTATATACATGTCATTTATCATATATATTTTATGTTATATTTTATTAATACTCCACATTTATGTGTTAATCGAGTCAGGTTCGGGTTGGTCAGGTTCGGTCTCGGTAAATTCGGGTTCAGTAAATTCGGGTTACCAAAAATTTCGGTCAGGTCGGGTCCAAAAACAGTCGATCAGGTCGGTAAAATGAGTTTGGTCACTTTTTGACAGCTCTACTAGCAAGTGATTTTATACACCGTAGTGTCCTAATATTATAATTTTGACTTCATAATATATTATAAGCAAACAAGTGTTTTCGAATGTATATACTTATACATATAGTGTATGTTTATTGTTTTATGTTATATTACCCAAAATTTAGTGCATTTTAATTTAATTAATTATATTAAATTCCTAATTTATATTTTCTTCTTTTTATATAAATTCACACATATAACTTCATTTATCATCATACAATAAACCTTATAAATAATTCCAATCAAGAAATTATCTTTCTGATACGTCATGTTAATTTTCCTACATAATTCTCTTTTATATTTTACATACAATAAATAGACTTAAAATTATTTTTATATGATTTTTAATATACTAATTTCATATAATATATCTTTATATTTATTATATTTATTGGTCAAGTGTATTTTGTATAATTAAAAATTAATTCATTGTAAAAATATATAACCATACCCGTGTAGAGAACGGGGACATATGCTAGTACTAAACTAAAACTTAAGTATGTCACATGACACCCCTTATTAAAATTGTTATATGTTATTTTTTTATCTTTTTAAATAAATTTAATTATATGTCAAATATTTTAATCATAAACCTAACATTAACATTTTCCTAATCCTAATACAAATCAATCACAAAAATTTACAAATCCAAAACTTTCACAACACTAATCAACTCATAATCTACTATATATAAATATATACTAAACTAAAACCTAAATATGCCACATGACAACTTCTCATTAAAATTGGCACATGCCATTTTCGCCTTTTTCACTTTTTAAAATAATTTTAATTATATATCAAATATTTTTATCCTAAATCTAGCACTAATATCTTCCTAATTTAAATACAAATCAATCACAAAGATTACAAATCAATTACAAAAATTATAAATCAATCACAAATATTACAAATCCAAAACTTCCACAACATTAACCAACTCATAATTTACTATATATATTAAATGTAAAATTGATTTATAATTATAAAAATATATTAAATTTACACTTACACTTACACAAATCTCGTGTGACGCACGGGAATTAAGTTAGTATATACAAAAGGGAAATGCACACGAAACATATAGGCGTACAAAAGAGGGCATACATACTAGACGTGTGCCTAAACAATATGTGTGCCCCTAAGATAGCTTGAAAGGAAAAAAATACCCGAACAATATCTAATTTGACATGCGATTAGCTCAGGCACGCAAAGCAAATGCGTGCCTCTAAAAATCCTCAAGGCACGCATATAGCCTAGGCACACACCTTTTATGTGTGTCTTTAGAATTCAAACATGCGACAAATTCAACTGTTGACCACATAAAGGCATGCATGACATGCACACACCCTGTATGTGTGCCTGCTATTTTAGTTAAAAGAGAAAAAGAGGTACGTGTAGAAGACATGCACACGTAATGTATGTGTGCCTATATTTAAAAAAAGTGGTGTCTTCGTGTTATTGTATACAATTTAGTGTTTTCCAAATTGGAATACTATATATTATCGCATTATCGTATTATTCAAATATTGTATATACTAAATATAATGTAATCCTAACTTCATTATAGTATTATTAAAATATCGGTTATACTTCATTATAGTATTATTCAAAATTTAGCTCTATTTTTGTCACATTTTGTACTTCATTACTTACCTCCCCTTGTCCAGTCATGAAAGTCCGCTTAATCGCTTATGTTTCTTCTTCTTCCCCTCCTTCTTATTCGGTTCCTTTGAGTCAACATGTTTTTTCCCCTTCTTGTCAATCTCCACTACTATTACTTCACATTTCCTATTCTTTTTTCCATTTTGGCCTTTAGCCTTTGAACTTGACGTGATTGTTGTCTTGGTAATTAGAGCCATCGTTTTCCGGCAAATTTAGGATTATGGTTGCGCCCTTCTTCTAGATTTCTCAATCTCCGCTTCTGCTCACCACTTCCTTTGCCTCACTTTGTTCGCTCTCTCTATACTTCGACTTATATGTAGAAGATGAAACACTCCAAACTTGTTCTAAACGATTCTACGGTTTTCGAGGGAGGATGAATGTTTTCTAATGAAAATCTTTTTTGGGGGAAAATCTTTTTTGGCTCTGATTTCACTTTTCCTTAATATGGTTTATCAGTTAAGATTGTGCTAAGCATATTTTTCTCCAATTTTTAACTTACTAATTGTCCTAAAAAAAGGTAAAAGTCTTTTTTACTTTACCTTTATTTTTTGGACACTTTCCATAAAGTTATCCTTCTTTTGCAAATAAATTAGGCGTAGGTGTAATTGTGGAAAAAGGATCCTATTCATGCAAACACATTAAGGATTTGAGGTGTTTTTAAAAAATACTTGTGTAAAAATTTGAAGTTTACACTTTCATACAAATTTGCCAAGTGTCAACTAAAAGAGTTTATAAATATTTATTAATTGCTTTTCAAATAGATGGAAAATTTATTTAATTTTGAGGGATTTGCAGAAAACCACCCATTAAATAGGCCATTTTGTCTACAATCACCCGTTATACAAGTAATTACTTGTGATCACCCCTTAAATCCATTCTGTTAGCAAAGAGCCACCCATCAGCCAATTCCGTCCATTTCCACCGTTAACCCCTATAAAATTACCCATATGCCCCTCATTTTTTTCGGTTTGCCCGGTTCTTTTAATTTTCCACTGGTTTGGTTTTTAAAATATTAAAACCGGTTTGGTCCGGTTTAGAGCTGTCAATTTTTAACCCGACCCGCAAACCCGACCCGACCCGCGTTTTCTGGGTCGAGACCCGACCAGAAAAATATTGGATCAAAAGTGACCCAACCCGTTCGACCCAAAAATTTCTAGGTTGGGTCATTGACCCGTTGGGTCATTACAAATGTGTTTTTATTTTATATATTAAATATTATAATATATTTTGTTATTAAAATATTATATAATAATTTTTGTTATTTATTATTTTTTGTTTTATATAAAATATTATTTTAATAATTATTTTATAAAATTTTGAAATAGCGCTCTCGACCCGCTGGGTCGACCCGAACCCGTACCTGACCATTCAAAATATTAAAACCGGTTTGGTCCGATTTAGAGCTGTCAATTTTTTACCTGACCTGCAAACCTGACCCGAAAAATATTGGGTCAAAAGTGATCCGACCCATTCGACCCAAAAATTTCTAGGTTGGGTCATTGACCCGTTGGGTCATTACAAATGTGTTTTTATTTTATATATTAAATATTATACTCCCTCCGTCCCTAAATGTTTGTCCTGTTTGACTTTTGGACATTGTTCATCGTTGAAGAGAATCTTCAAGATTTCTTCCAATATATAAGAAAAAACATAGTCATGTAGGGTCTTGTTTGATTCGTCTCAACGAGTACTTTAATAATATCAAAAAATTATAATTTTTAGGATTATGTAATTAGAGATATTAACGATACAAAACCCGCCTCGGCATTTGAACCCGGTCAAATCAGGACCATCTTTGCGGGACAGAGGGAGTAATATATTTTGTTATTAAAATAATATAAAAAAATATTATTTTTTGTTTTAATTAAAATATAATTTTAATAATTATTTTATAAAATTTTGAAATGGCGCTCTCGACCCACTGGGTCGACCCGAACCCGTACCTGACCATTTAAAATATTAAAACTGATTTGGTCCGATTTAGAGCTGTCAATTTTTTACTTGACCTGCAAACCCGACCCGACCCGTGTTTTCTGGGTCGAGACCCGACCCGAAAAATATTGGGTCAAAAGTGACCCGACCCGTTCGACCCGAAAATTTCTAGGTTGGGTCATTGACCCGTTGGGTCATTACAAATGTGTTTTTATTTTATATATTAAATATTATAATTTATTTTGTTATTAAAATAATATATAAAAACAAATTATTATTTTTTGTTTTAATTAAAATATAATTTTAATAATTATTTTATAAAATTTTGAAATGGCGCTCTCGACCCACTGGGTCGACCCGAACCCGTACTTGACCATTCAAAATAAAAAACAATTGGGGAAAAATTAAAATAATGGGCATATTTGTAATTTCGCAAGGGTTAACGATGAAAATGGACGGAATGGGCTAATGAGTGGCTCTTTGCTAACAGAATGGATTTAAGGGGTGGTCACAAATAATTACTTGTATAACGGGTGGTTGTAGGCAAAGTGGCTTATTTAACAGGCGGTTTTCTACAAATCCCTCTTTAATTTTTATTTGATATATTTAATTACAATGTGTTAATTCTTCTTCAAACCCTTTAATTTGCTAGTGCTGATTTGCCTTGAATTGAGTTGAAAAATCATTGAATTGATTCAAACCTTCCAACAAAAGAGTTCAATATGGTGAACTAAAGAAAAACCCTACAACAATTTGGGCATTTGCATAACAAATCAGGTTCAAAAATATAGGGTTCTTGAGATGTCACCAAAAAGCGGTGGGAGAGGGGTTAGAACTGTGGAGGTGGTAGGGGTACTTGCAGATTTGATATGTCTCGGTGGTGGCAGTAGGGAGGCACATGGTAGTTGGCGGTTAGTCCGTTGGGTGGTTGTGCGAGGAGGCGGAGTGGCAAATATGGGCTTATTAGATTTGTTTCAAGCGCGAGGCTACGAGATTTGTGCTAATCAGCAATGGCGGCTCGGTGGAGAGAAAAATGCAGTTGGAGGCGATGGCCATGAAGATGTAATAGAAGGAAGAGGTACATATGGTTTTCAGGTCGAGGAGATTTCGCAACAAATGCTGCATCAAGTTCATTTATACGTTCTTCACAATAGCAATGACGTTAAGCCATATGTAGAAGAGAACATGTCTTACTTGAGGAGACAAAATCAAACTCGTAAGAGGAGAAATGGATAAGAAATTAGCACAACCGTTCATTTATCCATTGGTTCCGTGATCGGGTAATTCAACAATGCACAAGTGAAGCTGGATCAGTTTCTTCTAACTTGATGTGATTGTCATAAGGACCTTTTTTCAATGCCTCATCCTTTTCAGGATATGAGATGAACGATTACACTTTCTACACTAGTTTGCATGATGAGAAAAGCATAAATCAGAACAGTGGTGTCATGTTGATAGCTCAATCAGTGCATATATCTAGTGCAAAGGACATACATCCCGTTCATGCAAACATGGCATACTATGGAGTTATTGAGCAGATATGAGAGCTTAATTATGTCGAGTTCAGGGTGCCAGGTTTTTGTTGTAGGTGGGCTGATGTTACTAACGGTGTACGCATTGATGACATGGGCTTTACTCTAGTTGATTTGCATAGGATAGGTCATACGGATGATCCATTTATTTTGGCATCACAAGCCAAACAAGTATTTTATGAACCTGATCCGATAGATCCAAAGTGGTCTTTGTGTTATCAACAAAAGAGAGGTATCATACTGAATACATTGAAGAGAACAATGGTGTGATTCAAACTTCAATGGTCATGCCATCCCTTGAAACCAATGTTAATGAAAGTAAGATATACATGTGTGTAGACCATGAAGAAGGACTATTGATTGAGAAAAGAAAAAGTCCTAAAAGAAAGAGAAAAAAACAAGTAAAAGGTGAATAACATATATATGAATGTATTCTAATTTGTGTTATTCTTTTTTTGTTTATGATTTGTACAAGCATATATATGAATGTGCTTCATCTTTTATTTTGTTATTATAATTTATAACTCATATGTCAACTCTTGTTCTTGTAGGAAAATGGATAATGAAGACGGTGATGACAATCACGAGTGTACTAATGTGGATGATGATGGTTCTGGTGATGCTACACATTTGAGAGAATCTTCTAAGAAGCGTGTGAAAGAAGATAATATGATAGCCAAAATCAATAAGATGACTTGCGATGGAAAGAAGATCTATGTGAAGTGTAATAGACTTGCAAAAGGAGTCAACAAAAACTATACACTTATGCAGAGCTATATTGCGTATTTAGCTCGTACATGTGTTTCAATTGAATACCCAAATTGGAAAGCAGTACCGATAGATGTAAAAACCAAACTCTATCAAACCATTGAGGTAATTCAATATTATCTTGTTTGACTTATGTATAAATATATATTTAATTCAGATGTTATTATTTAATGTATTATTCACAAAATTTCAAATTTCCTTCGATATTCCTCCTACCATGACCCAGAAGATGGTCCTTAGAAGTGCTGGTGATAAGTGGAAAAACTTCAAAAATGCTTTGGGCAAGTATTTAGTTGACGACGGTGTATTTCGTGTGGAGCCTCCTTTCAAGTATACTTCTATCACACAAGAAGAATGGGAAGCATACGTTCAACATTGGTGTACCAAGGAATATCAAGTAATGAAGTAATGTATTATTTAATGTATTTGTAATTCCAAATAAGTTGGATTTCTTCTTATAATTATCAATGTTTTTTTATGTGCATGATTTAAGTCGTACTAATACCGAGCATGCAAAATAGAACAATTATTCTTCTAGGCTTTCTAGAATGGGATATGCTTGCAAAGAGAGGAAAATGGTAATGGTATACTTATCTTATATAAGTACTTTAATATTTTGTTTCAAAAAAAGTATACTTTGATATTTGTGTAACATTTATCAACAAATGTTGTTATTTAGTTGAAAGAACAAAACAAGTTCCATACACTTGTACAATACCAAGAGCTGGATTATGGAAAGTTGCAAGGCAGGATCTCAACGGAAGGTATCATGATCATGAAACAGCCAAGTGGCTAAAAAAATTGTGAATATACTAAATTTCAATACATTAATGTTTACTATGCCAAATTGTATTACAATTCTCATCATTTATGAAAATAACTCTCTTATCATTGAGTACTTTACCATATATACTATAGAAATAATATTCCTTACATGCATGTGTGATTCTAGGACATGTATACTGAACAACAATATCAAGGCATCATAAAACTCACACCAACTGAAGATGCTTTAACATTAGCTCTAGAAAAGGACGAGCACTATGGCCAGGTGAGGGCTGTAGGTTTTAGAGTAAGTAAGAGGAGTTTTTTTGGTGCAACTAAGCCTAGAGAATCTGCAACTAAGCAAGAGGTTACATCACTTAGGAATGAAGTTGCAGATTTTAGACAACAAATGGCAAAGTTTGTAAGACAATTACAGAATCCAGTTTCATCACAATCACAAGTGTCACGACCTCCTCCAATCAAAACTACTACTTCTGTAGAAATAGATATTCCTTTACAAAAGAAACCTCAGGTATAAGATATTCTTGCATGATTATGAGGGGTTAAAGTTTCGCATTACAATTAATCTATTTGAAAAATACATCTTTTACAGGAAGTGATGAAACGAAGAACACTATTTTGGCTCGATAAAACACGTGATGTGGCTAAAGGACGTGCATTTATCCCTCAAGGAGGATACACCTTGGTACTTCATTGCCGACAACTGGATTCTAATGAGGTGCTAAAGGTTATTTTGGACATTGTTCTTCCGGGATGTGGAGAAAACTGTTGTCGTACCCAATTGAAGACATCAATTGTCTCTCATATGCCATAGGATATATATAATTGGATGGCCTTCATCCTTGGTTGTTGTTGATCCAATATGTAGATATTTTTGTTTCTACTATATTTTATCGATTACTTTTTCTAAATTTGTTTGCCAAGTACAACTCGAAAAGGAAACTTACTTTATGTTTGAGAATATTGACACTAAATTGGGACACTGAAGTGATGTATTTCAAGAATCGGTTGGGAGCACAAAAGGTAATAGAGCATCTATATTTGAGTCGATGCAAGTTGACAAGGATGACCATCCTCAACCACGACAACAATCTGATTTGGTTGATCATTATATGTCATAGTTGTCGAAGGACAAAAGATTTCTCATGGATATTGACATACAGAAAGGAATTTTGCAACACACACATAAATTGTCCATAGAAAATGATGACCTTGGCATGTGGATACAACAAGAGGAGGTTGAAGCAGTGCATATTAGCTTTTATACAAGGCATGTGGGTATATTTTTTATAGTGCTTTGTATTAGTCTTTTTCAATTTGATACACATTTGAATAGTTTTGTGTAATAGGATATACATGCATGATAGGTTCTTGTTTGACAAGTACAAGCCAACCTCGCATTCATTTCTTTGTCCTACACACTTGGGTGTTGTTCTTGATAAGAATGACAAAATTCTTCAATCTAAAGATGATGGTCAAGATATGGGAGCAATATATATGACCACTTCGATATGTCAGGGAAATGCAAGCCATCGTCTATGGCTTACCCCATTCAATAGTGGGTAAGTTTCTGATGTAGAAATTAAATGATCATATATATAAAATCATGACTTGTATAGTTGTACTATTTGCTCTTAGTACAATCTATACCCACTTTCTGAAAGATGTTGGATCCCAGATGTTCACTGTGTAGAAAATAATAAATGTATTTTATATGCATAATAATGTTCACTTAATACAATTCTGTTGTTTTAAATCTCTTTGATTTGTATTACAGATTATGATGACTCTTGATTATTGATTTGTATTATTGCATATATCAAATAATAATTGATTTGTATTACATATTATAATGACTCTTGATTATTACATTTCAAGTATATTTTGAACTATTTATGTAAGTGATCAAAGTATTTTTTTAGGAATCATTGGATGCTAGCTATGATAATCCACAGCTGAATAAGGTCTATTGGTTAGATCCATTGAGAGGAAAAGTTTCGTTAGATTTTGCCAAAATGTGTACACAATAAGTTTTTTTGTAGTAGGTTTAATTTTTATATCCATACAATTTTATTTATATATATATATTTGTAAATTATAATATTCATAAACATTTTATATAGGGCATTGAAGACCTTTCAAGTTAAGGTACTCAAATCAAAACCTACAGCCATATCGTGGATAAATATAGAGGTTGTCTATTTATATGCCCTTGTAGTAAATTGTTTTTATATATCATAGTACATTATAATATCAAAATCTTACACATGGTCATCTCTTTCTTTTGTGTAGAAATGTCCTCTTCAACCAAACTTTGTGCTTTGTGGTTTTTATATATGTCGGATGATGAGGGACATTATTGAAAAAGGTGCAAAATCTATTTCAGAATCAGTATGTTTTCTTTTATCCTTTGAGCAATTTGTACAAATTAGTCTAACTCCATAATCAAACTTAATATATTTTATGTATTTATGTAGTACTTCTTTGGTTCAACGGACTCATGCACTCAAGGACAGATCAAAGAGGTAATGGATGAATGACTTCAACACCTTCAACCTCACTTGAAAATGGTAGTTTGATAGGCTAACTAGTTAATGATATAGTTTCTAATCATGAATAAGTAGACAAATATTGTGGACATGTTGCTCTATTTTGTTGGACAGGTTGCTCTATTTTGTGAACATGTTGCTCTTTTTTGTGGGAAAAGTTAGGCTAAGTGCTGATATAAAAAATGGGGATATAGCTTATTTTGCAATGTTTTGATAGAAAATGGATCTATGATTATTTTGGAGGAGATACATGAAAGTTGGGTTGAATTGTGTTTTGTTTTATGCATGAATTGACAATTTTTGGTTATGGAAATGGGGTCAATTTATATACTACATACTGAATATGGCTCATTTGATGAAATACTGGCTGCAAAAATATAGCTAGAAAAAACATGATATGTTCAAACAGAGAAATAGATTAAAAAAACATAGCGGTTTTCTGCCAAAACCGCAATAAAAAAGCGTCGAAATTTAAATTGTAAAAAATGCATTCATAGCGCTTTTTCAAAAAAGTGTTGAGAGTGTTTAACTCAGTCATCTATATCTCATAGTGCTTTTTATGAAAAAAACGCTATGAGTAATTATCACACGCATAGCTCTTTTTTAGAAAAGCGCTATGCTAACATCATATATAATAAAATAAAAAATAGAATAAGTACATCGCTTTTCTAGAAAAAGCGTTATGCGCGTAATTGTTTATAGTGCTTTCACAAAAAAAAGCTATAAATATGTAATACCTCAGTTATATAGACAACGTTTGGAGAACCGCTATCCTCTTTGTAAAAAAAGCGCTATGTCAAAACAATTCTGTACTAGTGGAATGGGAAGATGAGGGAAGCATGAAAAGAGAGGGGAGTTTGTTACTTGTAAAATCCAACACCACCAATCACCACTCTCCGCCGCCACCCTCCACACATCCCCTATCTTTGACGTCCGCCGGTGGTGTAGAAGCTACTCCTTCCAACGCTATCACCATCGCAAGTCCGAGTTCAATGATGTCCATAAAGATGAAAGAAAAGTTTTATAAATGGAAAGAGAAGAAGAAAGTAAGAGGATTTAAATACATTATGTGGGTCCACTTCATTTAGTATCTTAGAATCCGAACTCCACGTGAGTGTATGTGTAGAAAATTAGAATCTACATGGACTATATTTGTATCAATGTTCGTTTATAATACATATGTTTTGACTATGTGTAGATTTTCATAGAGCACTTAAATGATCCATTTGTTTGTCTCATTGTTTGTATTGCTTTGGTGCAACATCTATATGTAGATCATATCTACTAGAGTCCGTCAAAACAGGACCCGAACCCGATAACCCGACCCGACATATTTTTTTTAAGATTGAAATCCGACCCAAAAAGTTAGTTGGTCAAGGACCGAAGTCAGCAATTCGTTTTTTGGGTTGTATTTGACACAACCCGCTCATATGTATATCTCATTTATATTGGATATATATTTTATTAAATAGTTATATAATCTTAATTATTTTATTAATAAATCTTTAATTTTATTATTTGAACCTACAACTTTGGACCAACTGGCTTGATCTGAAGTTCTAAACCTACACCAAACCCGTCATCATCCGACCCGACCAACCTGTAAATTTAATCACCCGATAATCAAACCCGTTTTCTACCCGAACTTGGCTGACTTGATTGACAGGTCTAATATCTACTAGGGTTGAGCATCGGTCTAAACCCGGACCAGACTGACCCAGACCGGAACCCGAAACTTGAAAAATGATGGACCGGAGACCAGACCAGATATTTGGACCGGATTTGGACCGGTTTATATCCTTGCACTAGAGGAACATGAAAAAGCCCCTCAAATTTAAATATAATTTACTCTTAAATATGATTTACCCTAAACCCTAAACCATAAACCCTGTTGGGCCCAACATGTTCCAATGGAGCCGATGCAAGCAAATTGGGCCAAGATTCAAGTAAAGGAGTAGGCCGAGAAGACTAAAGAGAGGCGTTAGATGTTCCTCGAACGCATGAGATCCGACCAACCCCGAGAATTTCGCCCAGAGCCTTAACTGCTCGATCCAAGGCAAACGGTAACCCAATCAAGCGTAGGATTAGGATGCCATTAAAGAAGAATCCCGAAGATCACGTATAGGAATAAATGGAGAATCTCATAAAAACAATAACAGACGAAATAATAAATACCATAAATAGACCACGAAAGAATGATCGAAAGAGGAGACGTCTATGAACAACACTCATCAACTCAGCTCTCGAAAAAACCCTACTAGCATATCATTTCTCGTTTAATTCCCCTGGGGAATTATCCGACTACAAACGGTCGAACCATCGGAATAGCCAGTCGAACAAGATCCGATTTCTTATTCCTCAAGGATAAGTTGTACTTCGATTCACTTCTGTTATCTTTTGATCAATACATCATACTATAATTTCGCTTCTATTTCATACGTGGTTTATTGTTTATTTGATTTGGATTTATTCTGTACTATCCGATCGACTCGTTACCCCGTCTAAGGCGATTTAGGTTGATTGATCTTTTTGCCCCAAAACAATTTGGCGCCTATCATGGGACAACTTGCCAATCACCATCTCAAAAATCCTCCAACCATGACTGTCAACCCACCTACCGGTACCGAGGAGCCATGCCTCGAAGACAACTCCCAAACTCAAGGAAACACAACCGAAAACCCGAATCTGAACCAACTCCAAGAGCTTGCCCAAAAAATGACTACCCTCCAAGATGACCTCACCCAGCAACGGCAAAAGACTGAAGCCTTGGCCGCCTTGTCCACCCAATCTAAGGCCGAGATCGCATAGCTAACTCGTGAAAATGAGTCTCTTAGATCGCAGGTACAATCAATGGTCTCTGGATTCAGGCAAATGCCCGTCCATAGCAACATCCAGACGCGTCTTAACCTGGATAGCGCCGAGCTGACTCCTCCAATCGTCCGACGCCCCAGATATACTGAGGGTACGTCTCAAACTCCTTTGGTCAATCCATTTTCGACTAACAATGTTACTTTCTTCACACCGATCGGGTCAGCATGAATCCGAATCGACGAACCACAGGTTACCATTCCGCCCGATATCCTGTCCCTCGTCGAACAAACGCTGAGTCATCACATGAAGGCACTCGACGATCGCATCGCTAGAATTCCCGGAGTTCCGCAACCGATCGAGAGAGAAGCATCGGACAGATACAAAGAATCTCCGTTCGTCGAAGAAATCGCCAGAGTCGAGATCCCTAAGAAGTTCAACCTTCCCAGCATGACGACTTTTGACGGCACCAACGATCCAGACGATCACATCTCTCTCTATAAACAAAAATTAATGACTGCATCTGTTCCAAGGGAGAGCCGCGAGGCTGTCATGTGCAAAAGCTTCGGCACGACTCTCGCGGGTCCCGCACTAACCTGGTTTATGCGTTTGCCTCAGGGTACGATCACCTCATTCGCGAACCTGGTCAATTCCTTTAAAGTCCAATTCGCTAGCAGTCGGAGGCTCGAGAGGCAGTCGAGCGATCTCTATCGGATCACCCAAAGGTATAACGAACCTCTCCGAAGCTATCTTAACAGGTACAACAGGGAGAAAGTCGTGATCCCCCATTGTGATGTCACCACCTCCATCGAAGCCTTCAGACAAGGTTTGATCAAAGATAGCAACCTCTACAATGAGATCACCAAGTACCCGTGCAGAAGCTTCGAAGATGTCCAAGCCAAGACCATGGCCGAGGTACGTTTGGAAGAAGATCGCGAATTGCGAAAGGCATCCCACGGACCCGATCAATCTGATCGCAAATCTTCTTCCGACAATCGCCGAGACAGACGCCATCATCCGTACCCTCATAATCGAAACGAGCAAGGTCAGGTAAACTCCTTCCAAGACAAGTCTCAAGACTGGAGAGACGGTCCGACGCTGTCTCCCAGGGTTCAATCTTATAACTTTAGTATTTCCGTGTCGGAGCTCGTCAAGAGTTTCGACAAATATGGGAAAGAAGTAAGATGGCCCCGAAAAAGCGACCGACCAGATGTCAAGAAAGACATGAGCAGGTGGTGCGAATTCCATGGTGACCACGGTCACTCAACAGACGAATGCATCGCATTACACAAAGAGCTCCCCAGGTTACTAGCGCAAGGTCTCTTGCGCGACGTGATCTCAGAACGAGCTAAGGCCACCATGGAACGAGGAGATCAGGTAAAGCAGGATAAACCCCCATTTTCTGTCCATACAAAAATTATCAATACTATTTCAGGGGGCTCACACGTATGCGGGAACACGTACTCTGCAGCCAAAAGACATGCAAGAGAAAGCAAATGCAATAAACCCGAAGTACCAGAGTTCAGACAAACCAAGGTATCTAACCTCCCGACGGTCACGTTCGACGAGTCCGACGCCGACGGGTCAGAAAACCATCACGATGGTCTGGTAATCTCTTTGTCTATTGGAAACTGTTTGATACGTAGAGTACTAATCGATACAGGAAGTTCGACCAATCTTTTGACCTTCAACGCCCTGACCGACAGGTTTTTGTCGTGTTACCTGGTCAAAATAAATCCTAATAAACCTAAACTAGTAGTCTGGGTAAGCAAGGGTCGATCCCACAGGGAGGAGTTGTTTTCTCTTTATGTTGATTAGCATGCAAAGTAACAAGGGGGGTTTTGGTTGTTGATTGTTGACAGGGCCGGAAACCGGTGTCGTTTTCCTGTCAAAGAAATCCTAATTCACCTACTAAAGAGTATAACAAGTAAGTCAGGGTCGATCCCACAGGGAGTCGGTTATCTGCATGCAATAACGTGTGACTAACAAGTAACGAGGGGGGGTTTTGGAATAATCGCAGGATTAACAAAAGTGCAAGTAATAACAGAAGAAGAAATATGATGAGAGAAAGTATTCCACCAGACAAATATCCACACCACAAATGCAATAGGTTGATCACTGAAAACTATATTTCCAAGTTCTTTTACTATCTTATAATTGTTCCCACCCTGATCTTAAGTACTATCGATTCTCACAATTGTCGAATAACTTATTACTATGCCAATGATAAAATACCACTGATTCTCACAGTTGTCAGCATACCTTAGCACCAACACAGCAATAGCAATGCACACAGGGATATAGGATACATGCAAGTAGAAAGACATACAAGTACTTACTCCCCTACTCACATGCAACTGATTCTCACTCACAATTGTACGCTCGGAACCCCTATACGCACAATTGTGTTTGCCACTAGATATGCACTCGGAACCCCTATATGCAATCCTAGCAATATGATAGATGTCGAAAAACCTAGTTAGCTACGCCAGAAGAATCAACATAAATCAATAGACAGTTTAATCAAGAGAATCAATCCAACTTAATAAGATATAGAACACGGAATAGAAATCTCACAACCAATTCATTGTAGTGCTTAAATTGTCTAGCGAAACAAAAGTGTTTAGCTATCCATTGTTCAAAAACCTAGAAGTTGAATCGAAAAAAGAGGGAGGACCGAACTCCTCTCAAAATTAACGAAAAAGATCTTAAATAGGTTCGTAGAAAGTTAACCTAGCAGATAAAATAAGGAAATAAAATATAATAAGACATAAAACCCAAATATACTAAAATGGAAACAAATGACACACTGGCCGTGCATCCTTCTCTTCCACCGCGAGGCGGTAATATCCCACCGCGAGGCGGTGGCTTCGCGTTGCACTTCTCTGAGGATCACCGCCGGGTCGCGGTGGCTTCAGGCGCGGGGCGGTATTGGCCAGCTTCTTCATCCTTGTGTCTGCTCTCATGTACTACCAAGTGAGGTAGCTTTCTTCATTAGTTCTGGGCAGATCTTCTCCTTCATCTTCTTTCCTCTTCACTAAGCTGTAAAACCCTCAAATTTGTACTGCTTCAACTCTTTCCCTGGGTTACAGACTTAGCCTAATTCTACACCGAAACTTCATCTAAATTGTGTAAATAATCACTAGTTAAGGTGCATGAAATGACACCTATCAAATATCCCCACACTTAGACCTTTACTCGTCCCGAGTAAATTAAATCAACCATACTCCACTCATCAAATATCAAGGCCTCAGGAAGTGTGACAACAGATGATACCAATGACTACAACAGCTCAACAATCAGCCCCAGACATCCAAAACACATGATGCGAGATGAATCTATTCATAACTCCTGTCTAGCTTCTTATTGCTCCAAAGTGGCCTACCCGAGTCCTCCTTATGGCTCCCCTTCTTATGACGCCTCGCCAAGAAATATAGAGAAATCCTAGAATCACTCTTCTTCTTTTACGCTCATCTTGCCTAGGCGCCCTTTCGGGTTTTCACCTAGCCACTCATTTCATTTTGCTAGATATCTCACATATACTCGCATCACTCCAGTCCAATTTTTCCCTGGTCTATACCAGCCGGACTACCTGCTTTTTACCTGGACCGCCCTTTCGGGTTTTCAGTCCATCCCAGGATTTTGGTTGCCTTTTTACCTGTTTTTGGCTCTTTTTTTTTTGAATAGAAATACGAAATGCAATAATAAAATCTGTACACTAGCTATGATAAGCAGTGAGTCTAAATCCCAATATCCCCACACTTAAAACACACATTGTCCTCAATGTAAAGACGAAAACAAAGCAAAAATAGGGAGAAAAGAACAAAGACTCACTGGAAAGGTGGATACGATGGAAAGCTCGATGGAGGTGGATGCCGCCCAAAGTACTACTCCTGCATGAAGGCCTCAGCTGCACTCAGCTGGTCCGTAATATCGCGTGTAGTGTCAGCCTGTATGTTCCGCAACCGAGCTAGTGTCGCCTTATTCGCAGTCTCCTGACGCAGTGTGAAGGCATCAAAACGTATGAACAACTCGTCCCAAGAGAACTCAGAAGGCGAAGCAGATGGGGCGGCAAAGTCAGAAGCAAGGGGATCGAAATCCATAAGCATGGGAATGGCAGCCGGCGGATTAGCCTCATCATCGGAAGGAATAATCTCAGCATCAGACGGAATGTACCAGCCTGTGAAGACTCGCGGGTAGGCCAGGGGACGGGGGAGGCACAAAAGGTGACCTCCGTAGGAGCACCACAAAAACTGCCCCTGAGATATGGTCAGCATACCACACCGTTGCAGATATGGAATGTCATAGCGAATAGGCATGAGTGGCTGAGGAATGGTGTTCATCGAAATCCTGGCCGCAGCAACCAAGGTGATCAGCCCACCCTGAACAATATCTCGCGCGGCGCCCTCGCGAATCTGCTGCAGCTCATGCAGCCATATGACAATCCATGCAGGGGTCTCCTCATCTAAAGGATCGATCATCGGGGAGAAGAGACCAAGGCACCTCAGAGAAACCTTTCTTTCCTCCATACACCCACAAAATGTCCGAAGCACCACTGTGTAGACTAAGCGGAAGCAGGGGTGGACAAGTTTTTTACTATTCTCCAACCGCTTTTGATATTCAGCTATGCCCGTTGCGGTGGTCCAGAATTCCTTAAGGTCCGCCTTGTCGGGACCCTGCCTCCACTTCTCAGTAGCTGGCCTTGACACACCCAGCAACTCCCTAATTTCCTCAATAGGGATACCATAACTCCGACCCTCATATTTGAAGGTGATCCCAGCGATGAACTTCTGCTCCCTACCATCGATGATGCGTCGCGTGTGGCTTCGAGATACAGTGGCTATAAACTGGTAGCATAGTTCAGGGAATGTGGGCGTGCATTTGTCTAGGAATCCCCCCAATCCCATCCTGTCCAGACATTGTTGAGTCATCTCCAACAAACCCAACTCAGCTAGTGATCCCCTATCAAAGAAGCGAGTCGGCTGGACATGTCTTGCTGACACCACATCATACAGTCGACACTCCTCCTCGGTCATCCCAACCTTCCTAGCTCTCGACATTGTATAATGAAGTAAGTGCTCGAAGCGAAAGAACGAGGCAAGGAAGACTTACAACCCACTGAAGAATGACCACGAGTCACCGCGGGGAGGTGGTGATTACTGAGCATAGTAGCCGGGTCGCGGTGAAGTGGGCGCGGGGCGGCGACTATTCACCTTCTTCTCCGAATTCAAAATCCGATTTGCGCGAGGCGGCGAGACTGCAACGCGAGGCGGTCACTGTTCGATTCCTCCTCTAACACCACCGAACAACCGGAAGAACACCCAGATTGTGCCGATCACACCACCAAAGCAAAATATCACCCCCTTCAACTACTAACCACCACGGGGAAGTTCGGAAATCGTTACAAAGGGAGGTTTGGGTAGAGGAGATCAAAGTTGGGTTAGAGGTTGCCACTACCAAGGCTAGGAACAAGGGAGATTGGGGCGGGTAAAGCTTTGGGTTAAGGGTTTGAGATCTTGGAATGGGGGTGTGGCAGAGAGAGAGACGGGGAAGAGAAAGAAAAAGGGGATTAGGGTTTGGCGGGAGAGTTTATGGGGTGATAAGTGTAAAAGTAGGTACCGGACCGCGGGGAGATCCAACTGACACCGTCAAATCCTTCGTATCCAACTCAAGAAATAAAAATTTTACTCACTCGTTTAAGGTTTTTTCGGGGCCCTTTATTTCTTCTATATTTTTTTTAGTTGAGAAATCATACCAGACCTCCACCGCGTGGCGGTGAGATCCACCGCGGGGTGGTGGGGTTACAACGCGAGGCGGTGGACGCGAGCTGGGTACATGTATCGTCTCGGATTTACTTTCGTACATGAAATGTGAGTAACATGCAGACAAAACAAAGCAAAAATAAACTACAAAAATAATCTAATGAAAGGGAAATATCAAATAACTAACCCGGGTTGCCTCCCGGACAGCGCCTTGGTCAACGTCGTTGGCTCGACGTAGGCTATGGCTCACCCTGTTTCAGCCTCAGGGCTTCCGAAACTTATTGCATCAACATGGGTTGGATCAAAGCCTTCATAATAGGGTTTCAGCCTGTGGCCATTGACTGTGAAGATGTTGCATGTCTTGGGGTTTATCAGTCCAATGGCACCATGGGGGTGAACTTCAGCAACTTCATAAGGACCCGTCCATTTGGACCTCAGTTTCCCAGCAAAGAGCTTGAGCCGGGATTGAAATAGGAGGACCTTATCTCCTGGCTTAAAATCTTTCCGCAGAATATGCTTGTCATGCCATTGCTTGGTCTTCGCTTTGTAGTTAACTGAGTTCTCATAGGCTTCAAGGCGTAGTTCCTCCAGTTCTTGCAGTTGCAGCTTATGGAATTCCCCCACTTCATCCAGTTGCATATTGCATTTCTTTATTGCCCACCACGCTTTATGCTCAAGCTCTACGGGGAGGTGGCAAGCTTTTCCAAAAACCAGCCGAAAAGGGGACATTCCTATCAGAGTCTTGAAAGCTGTACGGTATGCCCACAGCGCATCATTGAGCTTGGTGCTCCAATCCCTCCGATGAGCTGCTACTGTCTTCTCCAGTATATATTTAATCACTCTGTTGGAGTTCTCGGCCTGCCCATTAGTTTGAGGATGGTAGGCTGTAGAGATTCTCTGGGTGACGTGATACTTCTTCAGCAGGGCAGTTACTGTCTTGTTGAAGAAATGGGTCCCCCTGTCACTAATTAAAGCTTTGGGTATTCCAAATCTTGAGAAAATATTTTCCTTGAGAAAACCTGCCATAACCTTAGAATCATCGGTCCTAGTGGCCTTTGCTTCCACCCACTTGGAAACGTAGTCCACCGCAAGCAATATATATAGATTCCCATGAGAGCTAGGAAAGGGTCCCATAAAATCCATGCCCCAAACATCAAAGACCTCACAAAAGATTAATGATGATTGCGGCATTTCATTCCTTCTGGTGATGTTTCCAACCCGTTGGCATCGATCGCAGGATTTGCAGAAGGCGTAAGCATCCCTAAAGATGTGTGGCCAATAAAATCCTGCCTCCAATACTTTCCTAGCAGTCCTGTTCGCTCCGAAATGACCTCCACAAGCCTCAAAGTGACAAAAGTTAAGGACAGATTGTACCTCATTGTCTGGGAGGCATCGGCGCACTACCTGATCGACACAATGCTTCCACAAGTAAGGATCATCCCATACATAGTGGCGAGCTTCTCTCCGTATCTTCGCCTTTTGAGCTCTGGTGTAATCCGGGGGTATTTCCTCTCGAACCAGATAGTTGACGATATCTGCGTACCAAGGTCTGAAAGAACGGATTCCGAAGACGTCCATGGCTATGTGAGAGGGAGGGGCATAAGTATCTCTAGAGCACAGTGTGACTCCAGAGATGTGACCGCGGGGCGGTACTATCGCTGCGGGTCGCGGTGAGCTCTCCTGGTTGTCAAACAAATCTACCGCCGGGTCGCGGTGGTGGCCACCGCGGGGCGGTGACATCTCCAACTTCATACTGGCTACGACTCGCCGGGTCGCGGCGGTGGGCAACGCGGGGCGGTGCTTGTTTTCTGAACTTCCTTCTATTATAAAAATTGTGTCATCCGGAAAGGTGCCGTGAATGGGGCTCTGTTCTCCAGGCTTATCTTCCTCATGGACGAGCCTACATAGGTGATCTACGACTAGGTTCTCTACTCCCTTCTTATCACGGATCTCCACATCAAATTCAGTGAGAAGGAGAACCCATCAGATTAGTCTTGGCTTTGCTTCTTTCTTCGTCATCAGGTAACGAAGAGCAGCGTGATCTGTGTAGATAATCACCTTGACTCCCAAAAGATATTGCCTAAACTTTTCCAAGGCAAAGACAACCGCCAGCATTTCCTTCTCAGTAGTGGAGTAGTTCCTCTAGGCTCCATTCAGAGTCATGGAGGCATAATGAATCACATGGGATGCCCGTCCCACTTTCTGTCCTAGAACTACTCCAACTGCATAATCGCTGGCGTCACACATGATCTCAAATGGGCGAGACCAGTCAGGTGCCTGAATGATAGGTGCACTTGTCAGGCGTTCTCTCATGCAATCAAACGCTTCCTTGCACTCATCAGTGAATGCGTAGGTCACTTCCTTCTTTAGTAGCTCCCATAGGGGTGAGGAGATTTTTTAGAAGTCCTTGATAAATCTTCGGTAGAAACCTGCATGACCTAAAAAGGAGCGCACTTCACGCACATTAGTAGGATAAGGCAAAGACTGAATTACATCAATCTTTGCCTTATCGACCTCAATACCTCTAGCAGAGACAATATGACCCAGTACTATTCCATGTTCTACCATAAAATGACACTTTTCATAATTTAAAACCAAATTGGTATCAACACATCGCTTTAGTACGAGGGCCAAATGGGTTAAACATGAATCAAAGCTAGTCTCATGCACTGTAAAGTCATCCATAAATACTTCAATGAATTTCTTAACATATTCAGAGAAGATACTAACCATACATCGTTGAAATGTACCAGGTGCGTTACACAATCCGAATGGCATTCTGCGGTATGCAAAGGTGCCAAAGGGACATGTAAAAGTGGTTTTCTCTTGGTCTTCTGGTGCAATGGCCACCTGGAAATATCCTGAATATCCGTCGAGGAAACAGTAGTAGGGTCGCCCAACAAGGCGTTCTAGCATTTGATCAATAAAGGGCAGGGGGAAATGGTCTTTCCGAGTTACCGCATTCAGCTTACGGTAATCGATGCACACTCTCCATCCTGTGGTGGTCCTGGTGGGAATTAACTCTCCTTGTTGGTTATCCACTATAGTAATACCTCCTTTCTTAGGGACCACCTAGGTTGGACTTACCCATTGGCTATCCGAAATAGGGAAGATCATATCAGCCTTGAGGAGTTTTAGCACTTCTTTCTTCACCACTTCCATCATCGGAGGATTGAGCCTTCTCTGTGGCTGCCTGGATGGCCTAGCTCCGTCTTCAAGGAGAATCCGATGCATACAGGTCGAGGGACTTATCCCTTTTATGTCTGCAATGGTCCATCCAATCGCGGTTTTATGCTCCCTGAGCACGCCTAATAGCTTCATTTCCTGGTCCGCAGTCAGCTTGTTAGACACAATGACCGGCAGGGTGTCGTTGGCTCCAAGAAAAGCAAACTTGAGATGGTCTGGCAGCGGCTTCAATTCGATCTCAAGAGCCTGTTCAACAGAAGGAACGAGCCTTTCGCTCAGGTTTAGTAGAATGGGGCCAACGCCCAAAGGATCTGCAGAG
Organism: Rheum nobile; assembly: GCA_027886185.1. Classification (NCBI taxonomy): domain Eukaryota; kingdom Viridiplantae; phylum Streptophyta; class Magnoliopsida; order Caryophyllales; family Polygonaceae; genus Rheum; species Rheum nobile. The sequence goes on along the minus strand of WOAB01000697.1, from coordinate 4,234,697 downwards.
TACTTACCATGGGCATCCAGCTGAGCGATGGCTTCCTGCATGTTAGAGGGTAAAGAGTATTCCTCATAGGACAAGTCCAAATTATTTTCAACAATGGTCATCAACTCATCAGGACCAGAAATATCAAAGACATCCTGTGCAATAGAATCGATCACATCAATGGAGCATAGAGAATGGTCTTCAGCGGGGTGTTTCATGGCTTCATAAATGTTATATTCCACCTTCTCCTCGTCAAATTCCATCAAAAGTGTCCCACTTTGCAAATCAAGTTTAGTCTTAGCAGTTTTTAAAAATGGCCTACCTAACAGTATAGGAGTTGCCTTCGTATCTGTTTCCATATCTAAGACATAAAAATCAGCAGGAAATATCAATTTATCAACCATAACAAGGACATCCTCTATTACTCCCCTAGGGTAGACACTAGACCTATCAGCCAATTGAATTACAATTCCTGTTTCCTGCAGAGGTCCAAGTCCAAGAGATTCGTAGAGAGAATAGGGTAACACATTAATGGAGGCACCAAAATCAAGCATAGCTTTTTCAAACTTAGTGTCTCCAATAATACAAGGAATGCTCCACATACCTGGGTCTCCGCACTTCTTTGGCATACGCCTCTGGAATACAGCAGATACGCGTTCGCTAACCTTGACTTTTTCCTTGCCCTTCAGCTTCTGGTTTCTTTTTATAGTGCACAACTCCTTTAGAAACTTAGCGTACCTTGGTACACTCTTGACAAGCTTGAGGAGTGGGATATTTACCTCACACTTACTGAAAGTGTCGAAGAGATCCTTGTCATCAATTACTCTCCTTTCCTTTAGTGCCTCGGGGAAGGGGGCAAGTGGCTTCTCAGATCCAAGGGGAGGGAAGTTGGGACGTACGTAGGGATCCTCTTCATCCTCAGGTAAATCTACGAGCTCTGGGCTTTCACCGCGAGGCGGTGGACTCACCGCGGGGCGGTATGGATCACCGCGGGGCGGTGGCAATGGCGTGGGATTACTGGGGGCTGTCGCCGGGTCGCGGTGGGAATCACCGCGGGGCGGTGGAATTTGCTCATCATCAATTTCGATTTCAGCATTGTCGTCCGTTTTAGCTGTAGGGGCGACTTGTAATTCCTTGCCACTTCGGAGGGTTACTGCGTTTGAAACCTCTTTAATGCCCTCTTTTCTCCACCCAGCAAACTCATCGGATAATTGGAACACGGCCTCCTTTATGATCTTTATGTTGGCCTCAGTAGATTGCACATGCGTTGTGAAGTGCATTGTTAGGACCTTGAGCATTTCTTCGGTTGAAGAGGGGCTGCCAGTCGTTGGTGGGTCAACAGAGTGTGGTTGTTGCGGTGGCGGTTGATCATATTGAGGTGTAACAGGCCCGTGACCTTCAACTTCGTACACTTCAGCAATAATGGTATCCTGTAGTTGGGGGCAGGCGTTGGTGTTGTGAAATGGACCAGCGCAAACTCCACAGCGAGCGTGCTGTTGAGGCTCTTCTTGCTTGCCCATCCCCACAATGACCTCCTTCAAAGAAGCAATTTCTTGCGATACATGTGACTTATAGGCGATGACAGCACCAACAAATCTAGTCCTTGGGGGTTCATCAAAATCCCTAGTACCCTCAGCCATATCATGAAGTGTGGTCATGGCTGCGTCGGGGGTCATATTCAGGATACTACCACCACATGTAGCATCAATAATTCTTCTTTCATCATCCATCAGCCCGTTATAAACATAGAGCACCAGTGATTTCTTATCAAAGCCATGGAACGGGCAACTAGCACAGAGTCGCTCGAACCGTTCACAATAGTCATAGAGGGTCTCCTCCTCACCTTGTTCAATGCTGGTAATTTCCCTTTTCAAGGCATTTGCCATTTTGGTTGGAAAGTAGCGTGCGAGGAAAACCTTATGCAGCTTAGCCCATGAATCTATGCTTCCGCTAGGCAGATGATAATACCAGTCTTTAGCATCGTCTTTAAGAGTGAACCCGAAGGCTCTCATTTTAATCTGATCCTCAGTGACGTTGGCTGGTTTGATGCTCATAATGACGTTGTGGAATTTATTCAAATGAATAATGGGGTCCTCGCCACTTCGTCCATAATATCTCGGGAGTAATCGTATCACTCCTGTTCTGAGCTCAAATGTTACACCATCAGCAAGTGGTGGAATGCTTACAGCCAACGACTGCTGTATCAGATCTGGTGCAGTCAATTGTCGGAGTGTCTGAGCCATTCGTACCTGTCTCTGTATGAACTTCAACAAGTAGCGAATCAGTAGCAAAGGTGCGGATCGTAAGATAGATCCACACCGCAGTCAATCACAAATAATCACAAACAAAATGTTTGACTCCCCGGCAACGGCGCCAAATTTGACAAGGCCAGAAACCGGTGTCGTTTTCCTGTCAAAGAAATCCTAATTCACCTACTAAAGAGTATAGCAAGTAAGTCAGGGTCGATCCCATAGGGAGTCGGTTATCTGCATGCAATAACGTGTGACTAACAAGTAACGAGGGGGGTTTTGGAATAATCGCAGGATTAACAAAAGTGCAAGTAATAACAAAAGAAGAAATATGATGAGAGAAAGTATTCCACCAGACAAATATCCACACCACAAATGCAATAGGTTGATCACTGAAAACTATATTTCCAAGTTCTTTTACTATCTTATACCACTGATTCTCACAGTTGTCAGCGTACCTTAGCACCAACACAGCAATAGCAATGCACACAGGGATATAGGATACATGCAAGTAGAAAGACGTACAAGTACTCACTCCCCTACTCACATGCAACTGATTCTCACTCACAATTGTACGCTCGGAACCCCTATACGCACAATTGTGTTTGCCACTAGATATGCACTCGGAACCCCTATATCCAATCCTAGCAATATGATAGATGTCGAAAAACCTAGTTAGCTACGCCAGAAGAACCAACATAAATCAATAGACAGTTTAATCAAGAGAATCAATCCAACTTAATAAGATATAGAACACGGAATAGAAATCTCATAACCAATTCATTGTAGTGCTTAAATTGTCTAGCGAAACAAAAGTGTTTAGCTATCCATTGTTCAAAAACCTAGAAGTTGAATCGACAAAAGAGGGAGGACCGAACTCCTCTCAAAATTAACGAAAAAGATCTTAAATAGGTTCGTAGAAAGTTAACCTAGCAGATAAAATAAGGAAATAAAATATAATAAGACATAAAACCCAAATATACTAAAATGGAAACAAATGACACGCTGGCCGCTCATCCTTCTCTTCCACCGCGAGGTGGTAATATCCCACCGCGAGGCGGTGGCTTCGCGTTGCACTTCTCTGAGGATCACCGCCGGGTCGCGGTGGCTTCAGGCGCGGGGCGGTATTGGCCAGCTTCTTCATCCTTGTGTCTGCTCTCCTGTACTACCAAGTGAGGTAGCTTTCTTCATTAGTTCTGGGCAGATCTTCTCCTTCATCTTCTTTCCTCTTCACTAAGCTATAAAACCTTCAAATTTGTACTGCTTCAACTCTTTCCCTGGGTTACAGACTTAGCCTAATTCTACACCGAAACTTCATCTAAATTGTGTCAATAATCACTAGTTAAGGTGCATGAAATGACACCTATCAATTGTTGAACAAGTAAACAAAGCAAACAAAGCAAAGAGTTTGTATTCAATTAAAGGGAAACATTTAGCCAAACAAATATCCACTTTTCATATGATTGATCGATCCTAGGTTATCTCTATTCCTTTCCTTTGATTATTCTTGTCCCTATTCTTAAATAGTCACTAGTCCAACTAGTCCTAACAACCCTTACTATTGAACGCACGAAAAACTATCAAGATTTAGAACAATAGCAGCATAGAGCATATGATCAAACCAGGATACATACAACACTGATCTTTCGCAGCATTTAGGACATAATCAATTCTCTTTCATAATAATCTAGTCCAACTAGTCCTAGAATATCATGTCTGCTACTCTAGATAAGGAATCTCAACTCGAAATATCCAAACCCTAGCAATAGACAATTACTAATATCAACTAGGTGATCAAGCTAGTCAAATCAATAGGAATATGCTCAAGAGAAAAGATATAATCCAAAGGAAATAGGAAATAGAGAATTAACCTCACAATCAAATCATACGAAAAGCTTCAATTGTCGGACTAAGCAAAAATGTGCTTAGCTCCTCATAGTTCTTGGAAACAAAATAAACTTCAAAGGGAAAACTGAATGTAAACAACGATGCTGAATGTGATGATGAACAATGAAAGGAAAAACTAGGTTAAATAACCTAACCCTAAAACTAAAGGGAAAAGATAACAAACGCGATCTAAAAGGAAATAAAGTATAAGGTTCGAAATAATAAAATGAAATAAAACTCGGAAAAAGGAAAAAATAACAAAACTCGGCAAATCTTCGCGGACTCTGCTCCGTGTGATTCCGCGGCCGCGGCCAGAAATCCGCGGTCGCGGAAAATAGAATTGTGCTCTCGACCTCGTCTTCACTGGTGAATTTTCCGCGGGCGCGGCAAGGAATCCGCGGTCGCGGAAAATGGAACTTTGCTCTCGACATTGGGCAATTCTAGGGAATTTTCCGCGGTCGTGGAAATGGCACTTCTCTGGCTCCGTGTCTCGCCCTTGTCCGCGGTCACTATTGTACTCGCCCGCGGCCGCGGTAGCTCGCGGTTCCCCTTCTTCTCTCCTTCGTGTGGATTCTTCCTTCCATCTTCTTGGTCTCCTCTAGTGGTTTACTCCTCGTCTTCTGGATGTCTTCAATTAGCTCCTCCAAACCACCATATCCACATTTCTTCTCTCCAACTCCCTACTCCACAATTGTGCTCTAAATCCATCCAAATGGCACCCTAAACACCGATAACAACTCCTAGATAAGCACTGCAAAGTAGTGTTGATCAAACTCCCCCATGCTTAAACCTTGCTCGTCCTCGAGTAAGCTAAAATAAACCTACTCCTCCAATCAAATCCCCAAGGTTTCAGGAAGCATAGAAAAATCATCTCCACTAAGAATTGTACCTAACATGAAACTCCAAGGCACCAATACAATATGTACACACAACATAACATATAACTCAACATCAACCAACACCACACAACCAAGCTAAAAGGAAAGCAGAGTACCTACCCCAAGCTTATCCCGAACACCATAGAGTGAATACAAATATAATCCTAATCTCCCATCTATCTTCTAATGCCTCCCAGAGTGACCTACCCGAATCCTCCTTATATCACATCTTCTTATGTCACCACGCCAGGTAAAATGATGATTCCTAATAATCACTCTTCTTCTTTTCACTCATTTTGCCAAGGCGCCCTTTCGGGTTTTCACCAAGCCACTCATTTCATTTTTTCAATAGATGGACTCACATATAACTCACATCACTCTTGACCAATTATTACCCCAGCCTAATGCTGGTCCAAGCCACCTGCTTATTGAATAAGCCGCCCTTTCGGATTTTTGACTTATCCCAGGATTTTTCTTTTGCCTTTTATTAATTTTTTGGCTTTTTTCATTATCTTTATATTTTTTTTTCATTTTTTCTTTATTTTTCTCCTCAACGACGTAGCAAGTATAGAACCCTCCCCCATGCTTAAACATTGCATTGTCATCAATGTAATGAAAGACAAAAAGAATAGAAGCACAGGGAAGGGCAAAAAATAACTCACAAACGTCGCCGAGCTGGCTTGGACACGTACGTTGTTGCTGGCGGTATATCAATAAACTCGTGTCTCTGGTGTTGCGCGGGTCTTCAACTCAACTTTACCGTGCAACCAAAGTGAACTACTATGGTGAGTAGTGGTATAGCAAGTAAGTCGGGGTTGCACGGCCTTCAACTCAATCAACTCCTACCATGCAACCAAAAGGAACCACTGTGGTGAGAAGTGGTAAATCAAGGGAACGGGTTTACATGGCCTTCTACGAACACAAAAAATAGGCCCAGATGTAATCGTGGTGTGGGCCCTGGTGTTCCTCTTCCTCCTCAGCTGTCAATTGTAGGGCCATCATCGTTGCCAAATAATGTGTGGGGCTAATGTCTCCTGCTTGGCAACATGATGCGCACCTCCTCTCCATGGGGTATTCGGACAGCTGGCCTTCGATGGAACTCTTTTTTTTTTCGGGCAATAGGAGGACTTACATTGGTGCGGTTAACGCCGTCTTCAATATGATTCGGGTCTCCTTCCTACAGGTTAGTTCGAAACAAAACAAAAACAAAAGCAAAAACACACGAACAAAAGCAATTAAAAACAAGAATTGAAAAGACAAGAAAAGAAATACATACCTCGGGTTGCCTCCCGGACAACGCCTTAGTTATTGTCATGGCTCGACATACTGCTTTCCCACTCAACTTGGGTTGCGTACAGTAACTGAACTCCTAGGGTCTATATCAGGGGGATGCATCTTTGTGTTCTCTACGTTGAGCTTGATCCTCATTCTCCTGCACTTCATGGTTGGTAGACCGCTGTTCACATCAATGATTGCACTAGCCATCTTAAAAAATGGCCTACCCAACATCTCAGGGGTTGCATGTTTGTCCTGTCCCGTATCCAGCATGTAGAAATCCATCACTTGAATCAAGGCCTCCTTCTTGTGCTTCTCCTTTGGCCTCTTCTTGATTTTTCCCAACGCCTTTAAAAATTTTGCGCAGCGAGGGGTGATGTTTGCCATTTTGAACAAAGGAATGTTTTCCTCGCAGTTACTGAAAGTTTCAAATAAATCCTTGTCGTTCTCCACCTTTCTGGTGTCCTCCAAAGCTTCAGGGAAGGGAGCGGGAGGCTTCAATGTGTTGAGCGAAGGAAAATTAGGGCGCACATAGTCATCATGGGCATCGTCGAGAGGAGTAGACGCATTCAGAGCATTTCCGCGGTCGCGGATTGGTGGCCGCGGTCGCGGAATATTGTCGACCTGCTCCCCTTCTTCAACACTTTTTCCGCGATCGCGGAATTCCATCCGCGGTCGCGGAAAACTCTCGACATGCTCCTCTGGGATTTTTCCGCGGTCGTGGAATTCGATCTGCGGTCGCGGAATGGTGTCGATTTCGTCTTCTTTTTCCGTGATCAATCCGCGGTCGCGGCCATCGTCTCCGCGGTCGCGGATATCTCTTTGTCGTGCTCGATTGGCCTCTACTTCAGCTCCACTCCTTATCGTCATGGCACATACGCTCTCCCTCTGGTTCACTATCGTTTGAGATGGTATTTGCATGGACTCCCTGGCCTCCAATTTACTCAACATTTGAGCGACTTGTCCAAACTGATTCTCCAGGTGCTGAATAGTAGAATTCGTCTCGTGTTGATGTTGGACCACTGTTTCAATTTGTGCCCCCATCGAGGTCACAGTGCTAGTCATAGTCGCTATGCTCTACATGATAGTGTTGAGTATGTCATCATCGGGCATAGGCGAGTGATAAGCACTACTTTGTAGGGCTTAACTAAGAGTTATTAGAGGGTTTTATTGGTGTCATTCAGGTAGATTTAGACACATTCATATGTATGGCATTTGGGGGAGAAGTTTGGTGTTTTTGGAAGTGTTTGAGCTATCTTGGATATCATAGGAGACACTGAGGAAGGAAGCCACCAAGAGAAGACGCCAAGGAAGTGAAGAGGAGAGGTTAGGAGGCGAAGCCAAGGAGTAAAGGTCGAGCATTAACCGCGACCGCGGGCAAGGGTGCCGCGATCGCGGTTCCTCGGGGCAAGTCGAGAATTATCTGCAGGCGCGGAGAAGTGTGAAGAGCGCGGAACCACAAGGGGCCGCGATCGCGGTCCATGGGCCGCGATCGCGAGTCATCAACGTAGGAAGTTCGGACTTTTCCCGAATCTATCTTTTCTGTTTTCTCTTCTTATTTTTTCATTTTATTCTGTTTCTTTTCTTATTGGGCTAGGTCATTTGTTAAAAGCCCTATATATACTCTCTTTAGCATTAGGTTTGAGAGGTCGCCATTCTAGAGTTTCATTTCATCGTTGCCACTTTTCATACTTTTGAAGTTCATCATGTTTATGAGGAGCTAAGCCTCTTTTGCTTAGTCTGGTAATGGAAGCATAAGTTTATTCATCTGGTTGTGAGGTTTTGTTCCTATCTATCTTATCCTATTGAGTTATATCTTTTCTCTTGCGCAAATTCTTATTTGGATGTTTGTTGGTTCATCTAGATTGATCACCTAGGTTTATTGCTTTCATTCATATTGCTAATACTAGGGAACTGTTGGGCTAACGCTCTAGTTCGAGTAGCGAGCATAGATTATATCTGCCACTGTGGAATTTATCTATGTAGAGAATTGATTACATGTTGAATGCTTCTGGTTGAGGTATTATGTGTATCCTGGTTAATTCTTATATGCATTGCTGCCTTTGGATTGAATCACTAGTGGTGCTAGGGTTATTCATTGGTAAGGGTTCTTAGGTTTGGTTGATCTTTAAATCTACCCACGATCAGGACAGGAATAACCGAATAGGAAGATAGGACATAATCAAGGAACAACCGTTGGATGACTTATGTGGACATTACTTGGCTAAGTGTTTTCTCTCCTTGATATTTCATTCATCTACTTTGTTGTGTTTGATTTGATTGTGACCAACCAACTTACAAACCCCCCATTTTAGTGACTTGCATGCAACCACCATTAGTTTCGCTCCTTCCCTGTGCGATCGACCCTTACTTATTGACTATACTAGTTTATTTGTGAGGTTTTATATTTGACAGCAACGAACGACAGCACGTCAAAATTTGGCGTCGTTGTCGGGGAAGGCAAGTTTTGAGCTTTTGGTGTTTTTGTGTGCTTTGTGTGTGTTTCGAAATTTTTGTGTGATTTTTGTGTGTTTGCTTGTATGTGTGGACCTATCTTATGGTCCACACCCGTACTGCTGACTCTCCACCTTTAGCTATTGATTCAGAGATTGAGCGGACATTGAGGGAGAATCGGAGGGCAGCAGCGATTTTGGCCGATCCACCTAGAGCGATACTGCAGGAAGAGATCGACGAAGAAGAAGTGATGGCTGACAATCCACCCAAGTTGAGGCAGCTGACTGCTCCTAACTTGGAGCAGCAGCCACTGGCCGTAGAGTTCCCTGAGCTCCCAGCGGGAGTGAACTTTGAGCTCAAGTCTGGGCTTATCCATCTTTTGCCCAGTTCCATGGGCTAAGTGGAGAGGACCCAAACAAGCATCTCTCGGAGTTTCACGCCGTGTGTACCTCCATGAAGCCACGTAACGTAACGGAGGACCAAATCAAGTTGAGGGCTTTTCCTTTCTCGCTTAAGGATTCAGCCAAGGAATGGTTTTACTACCTCACCCCAGGTAGCATCAATACCTGGGGAAAGATGAAAAAGGCGTTTCTAGAGAAGTATTTTCCAGCAACAAAGCTGAATAGTCTCAAGCGCAACCTGAGCAACATAGAGCAGCATGGGACGGAGACGCTCTACGAGTACTATGAGCGTTTCAAGAGGTTGTGCTCCAGCTGTCCTTACCACGGGTATTCAGACCAAGATTTGGTCTTATACCTATATGGGGGATTGCTGGATGAAGAGCAACGAATGGTGAATGCAGCATGTGGAGGCAACATACTGAACAAGACACCTGCCAGAGCATTTAAGATATTCAGCGAGTTGTCGGAAGGCTCAAGGCAATTCAGTAAGAGGGCGAGCGCCCAGGCAGTGAAAGCCACTACAAGTGATCATGCTCCCCCATATATGGTGAAAGACATGAGCGAAATGAAGAGATGATCAAGGTTTTGATGAGGAAGGAAGGACCGCAAAGGGTCAAGGAGTGCGAATTTTTCTATGCAACTGACGCATGTCCTACACTCCACGAGAAGTCCACTGAGCAAGTCAACGCTGTTGGGGGGTACCAACAAAGACAATGGTACGACCCCTATTCCAGTACCTATAATCCCGGGTGGAGAGATCACCCGAATTTAAGGTACGGGAACACGCAGAACGTGGAGAACCCCCCTGAGTTCCGACCAAGACCCCCTCAGCAATACCAGCAGCAGCAACAGTACCCCCAGAGGCAGTTTCAAGGAGGCCAGCAGTTCAGAGGTCAAACAGATCAAAGACCGCAAGGGCAGGGAGCTCCCCGCACCACCAATCTTGAGGACCAGTTCAACACACTGGCACAACATATGACTACGCTGACATAGACCGTGGGAACCATGCAGCAAAACATGGTTCAGTTTCAACACGAGACCAAGTCCAGCATACAGAACTTAGAGAAGCAGGTGGGGCAGATCTCCCAAACGGTTAGCAAGCTTGAACCTAGAGAGTCACGAGCACTCCCATCTCAAACTGAGATAAATCCAAGGCAAAACGTCAACTCCATGACGTCAAGACCTAGATGGGAGAGCATGAAGAAGAAAAGCTGCCAACCGAGAAGTACGAGGACGAACCGCGACCGCGGGCAATTTGCCGCGATCGCGGGTCTGTTGAGCAAGAGAATGGGCAAGATGCGCCGATTAAGCGCGATCGCGGGCAGGATAGCCGCGACCGTGGGGCCCCAGTGCAAGAACCGCGATCGCGGGGTGAAAACCGCGATCAAACTTCGAAAAATGGGCCATCTCCACTTACATTTATGACGCGGTATGTCTACCCGGAGGGATATTTTGACATCCCAGTGCCATTCCCTGCTGCGCTAGAAGATGACAAACCCATTGAGGGACTGAAGGGAATATATGAGACATTCAGGAACTACAAGGTGACTCCCTAATTGTGCAAAACGATGCCTCGCTTTGCAAACTTCTTGAGGGAGCTATGCAAGCTCAAGAAGGAGCAAAAGGAGCGGTCGAAGAAAAAGGAGAAAGTCAAGAAGGATGTCTCGGCTGTGATGCAATAGAAGATCCCGAAAAAGTATGAAGATCCCGGGATGTTTAGCATACCCTGCAAGATTGGGGAAACCGAGTTCAGCGAGACATTGTTGGATTTGGGGGCCTCAATCAATGTCCTACCGCTGTCCGTCTACAACACCCTCAATGTCGGACCATTAGAAAGCACGGAAATTGTCATCCAACTGGCTGACAACTCCGTCATCATTCCAGAGGGCGTTGTGAAGGACGTTTTGGTGAGCGTCGACACCCTCGTCTTCCATGCAGACTTCTTCGTCATGAACACAGGGAAACAAGTAGGACGAGTAATGCTAGGGAGGCCTTTCATGAAGACCTCCAACACAAAGATCGACATGGGCATAGTTACAATAAGCATGGAATTTGACCGGAGGACGGTAGATTACAGGCTGGAGTCCATTCAGTAGCATCCCCCAAATTCAAGAGTGCAGAGTACGGTTGCAGGAGGCAACCCAAGTTGAGAAGGTACAGCAGGACGTCGTTCCGCGATGATAACTATGGCGCTGCTCGGGAGGCAACCCGAGGTATGAGTTGCTGAACTCATCTTTGTCTTTTGTTTTTGTTAGGATTTGTTACTGTTTTTAATTTTGTTGCATTAGCTGTTATTTTCTTTTTCTTTCTTCTGTGGGCCACTAGAACTAACTTTGCAGCGGAGCCCCGACCCCAGCAACCCGTGATCGCGGTTCCACCACGGTGTTCCACGGAGTTTAGTTCTACAAACAAAAAAAACAAAAAAAACAAAAAAAACAAAAAAACAAAAAAAATTAATAATTTGGCCCACAGAATTTATTTCCGATGCGTTTTCCGAGGCGGTCAAACCCTCGTAACTTGCGCCGACTGTTACGCTGCATGGCATTAACCCCGTGATTGCGGGCCCTCAGCCCCGCGATCGCGGTATCTCATCGCCGGGCCTATAAGAGTGAGGCGTGGCGGAGGCATTTTACAACACCTCCACCGCACGCTCTCACTCTCCAAACACTCGGATCTCCGACTCCGACCACCGCGACGACACCCTGTAGCCCCGTGACCATCGTCCCGCCACCGCGACGTCGTTTGGGTGAGATCTCCATTTTTCCCTCGGATTTCTCATTGCCTCACGAGCCGCGATCACCGGACCATCGCCTGAAGCCCCCGCGACCACCGTAGCGCCACCAAGGACCACCAGAGCCATTTTTATTTGAAGTTTTCTGTAGCCCAGAAACCGCGATTGCCGCTGTCAAGCACCGCGATTGCGGCCCTTCTTCTCCAGAGGAATTCATTCGAGCATAAACCGCGACCGCGGCCCACACCCCGCGATCGCGGGCTCCTCCGGTATTTCTTTCGTGCTTCTAGCTCCTTATTCCCACCATGTCTGCTTTCGTAGCCAACATGAGGAGCCCGAGGCATCGGCGCTATTTCGAGACGTTCAGCCAACGGAAGATCGTCCAGACGAAATTCTACAATCGACCGACGCTGACACAACTCGGTTTGGAGGACTACACTCATCAGTTGCTGAGCCACAGAGGGCTCGGTAACTTCATTGACTTGTCCGCTCCGACATCCGACGAACTGACCCTGGAGTTCCTGGCCACGCTGAAACGCCACGACGACGGGATCACGTTCAACCTGTTAGGGCGGCAAAGAATGATGTCCTACCAAGGTCTGCAGGACCCTTTTTGGCGTTACTGAGGAGCCCATCGAGGATTGGGAAGCTGTAGGCGCCTTGCCAGAGTTCTTCTGGCAAGGTGCGACCCGGGATGTGATCAACCCCAGTGCCGGCGAGTACAACTACAAGCTGACGCACCCCTGTTTGAGGTTGGCGCACAAGGTGCTAGCCATGACCTTCCTGGGACAGGGGGAGGTGAACAAGGTCTCTAGGCAGGACCTTACAGTGCTCTGGTGTTTGACACCAGAGAGCCACACCATCCCCGACTAGGTCGAGCTGTTTCTCTCCAGCTGCCTACCACTGAGAGAGAAGAAGGGCGGCAAGATCTCCATGGGAGGCATGGTGACGCTTATTGCCCGACAGACCGAGATCCTCGCGGACCATTGGGAATTCCCCGACGAGAGCTACACATACAATATCAGGCTCATGCGGAGGTCCCATCTACTGGAGGCCCGCGATAGAGAGTACACCTGGCTCTCCCTGGCCGACAATATACACCGCATGAGGTTGCCTCGTCCGATGCTTTTTGGGCCCCGGGCGAGGGATTTCTACCTTTATGCCGACGGGGAGCAGGGATCATCGTCCGATGAGGAAGGGGACGACGACAACGACGAGGAAGAGACTGCGGCGGAGGACATGGAGAGAGATGTGCCATCACCGCCGGGTTCCAGGGGCCCTCCTGTATATCCTTACTACACTCACCAGGCATCTGGATCTGGTAGTGCTTCTGGAGAGGCTCCCTGGGACCAGCTCCTGGACAGAATGACGAACCTGTAGCTGAGGCAGGATGAGCAGATACGGAGAAGCGCCGAGTGGGAACGCGACATCTCCCAGAGGCTAGAGGAGCATGAGAGGAGAAGCGCTGAGTGTGAGCGCCAAATCTCCACCCGCCTGGAGGAGCACGAGAGGCGGAGCGCTGAGTGGCAGCGCAACATGGAGGTCAACCTTGCCTACCACGCCAACCGCCTGGACAACCACCTCGCTACCGTTGAGGACCAAGTGGTTCATCTGCAGAGGAGAGCTGAGGCTTTCTTCAACGCCTATGGATATTGGCCTCCACCCCAGTGAGTACTTCTATTTTTTCCCTTATCTTTTTATTTGTCCTTCATACATTGATGACAATGCATGATTTAAGCATGGGGGAGTAGAAGTATTCACTACCTATCTTGTACATATTTCTCTTCCAGCATTGTACTTTGAATTTCAGCATTTTCAATTTCCAAAAAAATAAAAAAATCCTGGGACAAGTCGAAAACCCGAAAGGGCGGCTTGGGTAAAAAGTAGGTGGCCCGGACCAGCGCTAGGCTGGGGTAAGAAGGTATCTAAGTGACGTAAGCTTATGTGATCACATCTATGAAAAAAAAAATGAGTGGCTAGGATGAAAACCCGAAAGGGCTCCTAGGCAAAATGAGTGAAAAGAAGAGGAGAGTTTTCTAGGATCTCATTTTACCGACGGGGCGGCATAAGAAGAGGAGTCGAAGAAGGATTGTCGGGTAGGTTACTCTGGGAGGCATAAGGAGTCATAGATGGAGGCTAGGATTAGAGGTTACTCACACCATTGGATGTCCGGGTTAAGCTTGGGGGAAGTACTTTGCTTGCCCTTTAAGCTGGTTGAGTTGTGGATGTGTTGTGAATGAGATTGGTGCCAGGAGCTTGGCATGGGTTAGGTGACTCTTAGTTGGAGGACATGCTTCCTGAGACCTTGGGTGCTGCATTGGAGGAGTAGACTCTTTATTAGTTTACTCGAGGACGAGCAAAGGTCTAAGCATGGGGGAGTTTGATAAGCACTACTTTGTAGGGATTAACTAAGAGTTATTAGAGGGTTTTATTGGTGCCATTCGGGTAGATTTAGACACATTCATGTGTATGGCGTTTGGGGGCGAAGTTTGGTGTTTTTGGAAGTGTTTGAGCTATCTTGGATATCATAGGAGACATTGAGGAAGGAAGCCACCAAGAGAAGACACCAAGGAAGTGAAGAGGAGAGGTTAGGAGGCAAAGCCAAGGAGTAAAGGCCGAGCATTAACCGCGACCGCGGGCAAGGGTACCGCGATCGCGGTTCCTCGGGGCAAGTCGAGAATTATCTGCAGGTGTGGAGAAGTGTGAAGAGCGCGGAGCCACAAGGGGCCGCGATCGCGGTCCATGGGCCGCGATCTCGGGTCATCAACGCAGGAAGTTCGGACTTTTCCCGAATCTATCTTTTCTGTTTTCTCTTCTTATTTTTTCATTTTATTCCGTTTCTTTTCTTATTGGGCTAGGTCATTTGTTAGAAGCCCTATATATACTCTCTTTAGCATTAGGTTTGAGAGGTCGCCATTCTAGAGTTTCATTTCATCGTTGCCACTTTTCATACTTTTGAAGTTCATCATGTTTATGAGGAGCTAAGCCTCTTTTGCTTAGTCCGATAATGGAAGCATAAGTTTATTCATCTGGTTGTGAGGTTTTGTTCCTATCTATCTTATCCTATTGAGTTATATCTTTTCTCTTGCGCAAATTCTTATTTGGATGTTTGTTGGTTCATCTAGATTGATCACCTAGGTTTATTGCTTTCATTCATATTGCTAATACTAGGGAACTGTTGGGCTAACGCTCTAGTTCGAGTAGCGAGCATAGATTATATCTGCCACTATGGAATTTATCTATGTAGAGAATTGATTACATGTTGAATGCTTCTGGTTGAGGTGTTATGTGTATCCTGGTTAATTCTTATATGCATTGCTGCCTTTGGATTGAATCACTAGTGGTGCTAGGGTTATTCATTGATAAGGGTTCTTAGGTTTGGTTGATCTTTGAATCTACCCAAGATCAGGACATGAATAACCGAATAGGAAGATATGACATAATCAAGGAACAACCGTTGGATGACTTATGTGGACATTACTTGGCTAAGTGTTTTCTCTCCTTGATATTTCATTCATCTACTTTGCTGTGTTTGATTTGATTGTGACCAACCAACTTACAAACCCGTCCATTTAGTGACTTGTATGCAACCACCATTAGTTTCGCTCCTTCCCTGTGGGATCGACCCTTACTTATTGACTATACTAGTTTATTTGTGAGGTTTTATATTTGACAGCTACGAACGACAGCACGTCAGCGAGCTTGCATTTTGGCCTTGGAATCTATGTGCATATGGTTGCCCGTACTGTGGCTGATGACCATACGGATTGAACTGTTGTTGGTAGGGATTGAACTCCTGGTTTTCATGGCCATATGGAGGGTATTGATGGTCCCCATAACTCGAATTGGGGTGATTCCTCCACCCTGGGTTATAGGTGTTTGAGTATGGGACATATCTCGGCCTCGACGGATCAAAACCTCTTACAGCGTTTACTATAGCTGCATGTTCAGGAAGTCTTGGGCACTCATCAGTGGGGTGCAACAGATCATGATAGATTCTGCAGGGCTTAACTGACCTTGCTGCACTTGAAGTTGGGTGATACCCCCTCTCTGGAGTAAATGCGTAGGAGTATGGGTCATATCGCGGCTCCTGCCGGACTTGGGGAAATCTCTCCATCTCTGAATCAAGATCAAAAAAGAAAAAGAAACAAAATCAGTAGCACGGGTGTGGACCGTAAGATAGGTCCACACCAAAAATTAGCACACAAACAAACACCAAGAAAAATTAAAACTTGCCTTCCCGACAACGGCGCCAATTTGACCGGCAGGTTTTTGTCGTGTTATCTGGTCAAAATAAATCCTAACAAACCTAAACTAGTAGTCTGGGTAAGCAAGGGTCGATCCCACAGGGAGGAGTTGTTTTCTCTTTATGTTGATTAGCATGCAAAGTAACAAAGGGGGTTTTGGTTGTTGATTGTTGAACAAGTAAACAAAGCAAATAGTTTGTATTCAATTAAAGGGAAACACTTAGCCAAACAAATATCCATTTTTCATATGATTGATCGATCCTAGGTTATCTCTATTCCTTTCCTTTGATTATTCCTGTCCCTATTCTTAAATAGTCACTAGTCCAACTAGTCCTAGCAACCCTTACTATTGAACGCACGAGAAACTATCAAGATTTAGAACAATAGCAGCATAGAGCATAGGATCAAACCAGGATACATACAACACCGATCTTTCGCAGCATTTAGCACATAATAAATTCTCTTTCATAATAATCTAGTCCAACTAGTCCTAGAATATCATGTCTGCTACTCTAGATAAGGAATCTCAACTCGAAATATCCAAACCCTAGCAATAGACAATTACTAATATCAACTAGGTGATCAAGCTAGTCAAATCAATAGGAATATGCTCAAGAGAAAAGATATAATCCAAAGGAAATAGGAAATAGAGAATTAACCTCACAATCAAATCATACGAAAAGCTTCAATTGTCGGACTAAGCAAAAGGGTGCTTAGCTCCTCATAGTTCTTGGAAACAAAATAAACTTCAAAGGGAAAACTGAATGGAAACAACGATGATGAATGTGATGATGAACAATGAAAGGAAAAACTAGGTTAAATAACCTAACCCTGAAACTAAAGGGAAAAGATAACAAACGTGATCTAAAAGGAAATAAAGTATAAGGTTCGAAATAATAAAATAAAATAAAACTCGGAAAAAGGAAAAAATAACAAAACTCGGAAAATCTTCGCGGACTCTGCTCCGTGTGATTCTGCGGCCGCGGCTAGAAATCCGCGGTCGCGGAAAATAGAATTGTGCTCTCGACCTCGTCTTCACTGGTGAATTTTCCGCGGGTGCGGCAAGGA
This sequence comes from Rheum nobile, assembly GCA_027886185.1. Taxonomy (NCBI): domain Eukaryota; kingdom Viridiplantae; phylum Streptophyta; class Magnoliopsida; order Caryophyllales; family Polygonaceae; genus Rheum; species Rheum nobile. The sequence goes on along the minus strand of WOAB01000697.1, from coordinate 4,217,528 downwards.
ATCCGCGGTCGCGGAAAATGGAACTTTGCTATCGACATTGGGCAATTCTGGGGAATTTTCCGCGGGCGCGGCCGAAAATCCGCGGTCGCGGAAATGGCACGTCTCTGGCTCCGCGTCTCGCCCTTGTCCGCGGTCACTGTTGCACTCGCCTGCGGCCGCGACAGCTCACGGTTCCCCTTCTTCTCTCCTTCATGTGGATTCTTCCTTCCATCTTCTTGGTCTCCTCTAGTGGTTTACTCCTCGTCTTCTGGATGTCTTCAATTAGCTCCTCCAAACCACCATATCCACACTTCTTCTCTCCAACTTCCTACTCCACAGTTGTGCTCTAAATCCATCCAAATGGCACCCTAAATACCGGTAACAACTCCTAGATAAGCACTGCAAAGTAGTGCTGATCACGCCCTCAAAGGGATGGGTCTGGGTGAAGATGATCTTATCAAGAAATCGACTCCACTAGTTGGATTCAGTGGCAAAGTCACACACACCATTGGTGAGATCGTTCTTACGACATACGCCGAAGGAATAAACCAACATGTGAAATTTTTAGTCCTAGACTGTCCATCTCCCTACAACTGCATTCTTGGCAGGCCTTGGATACACGCAATGAAGGTGGTACCCTCAACGTACCATCAAACCATTAAGTTCCCCACCTAGTGGGGAGTTCAAGAGATCAAGGGCGATCAAAGGATGGCCAAAGAATGCTACATCGCCTCCATGAAGAGCGCGGTCGGACCAAAGATCGCGTAGCAATCACAGTTCGGCGAAGGACCTAGTCGATACATCGAACTAGAGATGGAAAAACTCGATGAAATTGCCCTAGATCCTTCAAAGCCAAACCAAACGGTAAGGGTCGGGTCAGACCTGGACGACTCAACCACACAACAAATATTGGATTTCCTCCGATCTAATGTTGACTGCTTCGCGTGGTCACATGAAGACATGGTCGGGATATCTCCAAACATTGTTACTCATAAATTAAATGTAGATCCATCTCACCCCCTGTTGTAATACCCCTCATTTTAGTAAAGAGTATTTTGGTAAGTTTTCCAAACACTCGTATTATAGTCGAATTATGTTCAGAGAAGTTCAGACTTTCTGTTAAATACTTGATCTCTGTAATAATTCCTTGAGTGGAATAAAATACATTCGACGTATTTTGGGGCTTAGAATATTTGTTCGGATATGAATATGTTTAAACCGGGGTTAAAACCCATACCCATAATTCTTCCCGGACAAAAGTGGGCAAAAGGCACAAAATTTGCCTTGACCGCACCCACGGTCAGAATTGGTCGGCACCGCACCCCACTGTGAGATCCACCGCACCCGCGCCGTCATGATTTCTTTTCTGCTCCGCCGAACTTCGCCTGAGCTGCTTGCCGATCTTGTCGGGCTGAAGCGGTGAGGCGGTGGGGGAGGTGGCAGCTGAGCTCCTTGCTTGGCCTATAAAAGGAGGAGGCTTTTTGGAGGAAGACATCTCAAATCTCTCTCTCTCCAATCTCTCTCTCTCGTTCCATTGTCGCCGAAGTTGCAAGCTTTCGCCGGAGTTCTTCAAGGTCGTCGCCAAAGCTACCATAGGAGGAGGAGGTGCCCTCAAGGTGGTGTTTGGTGGCCCAAGGAGTTTGGAAGTCGAAGCCAATCCCAATCGAGCCTATCGCGTCATCCCTAGTAAGATCTCGTCTTTGTCCCCGACGACTGCACTTGTGACCGCACCCGCGGCAGGGCCACCGCACCCGCGGTGTGCCTGGGCGATTGTGGGTATGGCCTTGGATTTTGTGATTTCGATCGGGACTTCGTTCCTTCGATTTCGTTCGCCTTTCTTTAGATTCGTACTATTATTGTCGAATCTAACTTTGGGTTTCGTTATGGGTCGTTCCGTAGAAAATTATAATCTGAGTTCTTCCTCGTTTCGGACCCAGAAATCCGTCGTCTCGAGCTTCGTTGAGCCTCGTATAATCTAAGGCAAGTGGCGGTTCGCTCTTGCTTATCATTCCATATTTATATTGATTATCAATTGTTTAATTGTTAATTAATTTGGGATGAATATTGTTTTCGTATGGGAACAGTTTTGATAACTGTATGTGATAGGCGTTGTCGTGACACCTAAACAAAATAAAACCTAACAAACCTAAACAAGTAGTCTGGGCAAGTAAGGGTCGAATCCACAGGGAGGAAGTGATCTTTCTAAGTGTTTATAAGAATGCAAAGTAACAAGGGGGTTTTTGGTTATCAAACACAGAGTAACAAAGATGCAAGCTTTAGAAGAAAAATAAATATGATGGGTGGAAATATTCCACTAGACAAATATCCACACTGCAAAGGAAACAGGTTGATCACTGATAACTATTTTTCCAAGTTCTTTTCACAATCTTATAGTTGTTCCCACCCTGATCTTAAGTATTATCGATTCTCACAGTTGTCGATAGACTTATTACTATGCCAATGATAAAGTACCACCGATTCTCACAGTTGTCGGTATACTTTACCACCAACAAAGCAATAGCAATGCACACAAGGATATAGGATACATGTAAATAGAAGGACACCCTACTACTTAGCATGAAAATAATTCTCACTCACGATTGCACGCTCGGAACCCCTATACGCAACAGTCGTGTTTGCCACTAGATATGCACTCGGAACCCCTATATGCAAATCCTAGCAATTGATAGATGTCGAAAAACCTAGTTAGCTATGCTAGAAGAATCAACACAAATCGATAGACAATATGCTCAAGAGAATTAAACAAACTTTATAAGATATAGAACGAGGAATATAAATCTCACAACCAATCCATTGCAATGCTTCAATTGTCTAGCGAAATAAAGATGTTTAGCTCTCCATGGGTTGGAACCCTAGAGGCAGAATGAAGAACGAACTTGTAAAACTAAATTGTTGATTGTTGGCAACTAGGTTAACTAAAGGGTTTTTAACCTAATTCTAAAACCGTGTAAAATAAAATAATAAAATAAGAATAATAAAATAATAAGCAAAAATAAGCAAATCAAATCCCGGGGAGATTAATCCCGCAATCTCGCTTGAACAGCTACTCGTCCAAGCATCAGCGGATCGGCCCATCTCCTGCTAGCACAGCAACTCGGCCCAACTCCATCAAACATCTTCGCTGACATCATGCTCCGTCATCACTCCGCTGCTTCAATTCACGCGGCTACTTCTTCATGTGGGCCAGCCTTCACGTGGGCTTCTTCTTCACTTGGGCCTAATTTCCTTTGGGCCTAATTTCTTCCAAATTCCAGCAGTCACGTGGCTTGTATTTAATTTCGTTGCTTCGCCCGACAGATGGCCGCGGGGCGCCAGTTCCCACCGCGGGGCGGCACTTTTCACCGCGGGGCGGTATCCTTCTCTGAGACCCACCCCCGGGTCGTGGTGGCTCTGGCGCGGGGCGGTAGAAATTCGCCCACTCATTTCTCTTCTGCTCTTCATTACTACCAAGTGTTGGTAGTCTTCTCCAAATAAGCTGTAAATCCCTGGATATCTTCAATTCTCTCCACATCTTATGGATTACAGACTTAAACTTAAATCTGTAATACCCACACCATATTGGGCCGGCCCATCACTGGGCTGCAGCCCATACACCCCAACCCATCCTTGTTGGCTCCAAGCCCCAAGGCCCAGCCATTTAATCAAGAGGTTGTTGGGAGCGCTCGAACACGAGACCTCTCCCCTTTATCCACTCCCCACAAGGAGTGAATACCAATTGTGCTGCAGCGCAAATGGTATTCACTCCTTGTGGGGAGTGGATAAAGGGAAGAGGTCTCGTGTTCGAGCGCTCCCAACAACCTCTTGATTAAATGGCTGGGCCTTGGGGCTTGGAGCCAACAAGGATGGGTTGGGGTGTATGGGCTACAGCCCTGTTATGGGCCGGCCCAATGTGGTGTGGGTATTACAAAAAAGTACACTTTTATGTGAGTGCTCAAGCCACGGGCCTAGCCCAACATGAGACACTCGCATGGGCCGCAGCCCATGTATCCCAACCCTTCCTTGTTGGCTACTCCAAATTAATGGAAGCCATTTCCAAGAGGTTGTTGGGAGCGCTCGAACTCGAGACCTCTCCCCTTTATCCCCTCCCCGCAAGGAGTGGATACCAATTGGTATCAAGGCGCTCTTCGGAGGCTTGATAAAGGGTGGAGAGGTCGCGTGTTTGACTCTCACCAACAACCTACCCAGTTGGGGGAAGGGTTGGGGTACATGGCCTGCAGGCCTATTAAGGATGGCAGTGTCGGGGTGTCTGTCAGGCCCGTTGTCGGCAAGGTCAGGCACCAACATAAAGTGTACTTTTTTGTAATACCCACACCACATTGGGCCGGCCCATCACAGGGCTGCAGCCCATACACCCCAACCCATCCTTGGTAGCTGGGGTAGCTTGGCCTGGAATGTTACAAAAAAGTACACTTTTATGTGAGTGCTCAAGCCACGGGCCTAGCCCAACATGAGACACTCGCATGGGCCGCAGCCCATGTACCCCAACCCTTCCTTATTGGCTACTCCAAATTAATGGAAGCCATTTCCAAGAGGTTGTTGGTGAGAGTCGAACACGCGACCTCTTCACCCTTTATCCCCTCCCCGCAAGGAGTGGATACCAATTGCGCTGCAACTCAATTGGTGATACAAGTGTGCATGGATTTTCCCTTGTATCAAAGGTTGGGGGTTCGATTCCCTCCAGCAGCAACCCACTCAGCAAGGCCTCGTGCCTACTGGGAGACGGGTTGGGGTGTACGGTCTGCAGACCTGGGGAGGGTTGAGCGCCAGCGGTCCGATCGCCGACTCAAGGCAGACCGTGGGCTGGGCCGCTGGGTCAGATCGCCGACTTGAGGCAGACCAAGTGAAGGCGGTCCCAGGTGGGCTCAAACCTCATCATAAAAGTGCACTTTTATGATGAGGTTTGAGCCCACCTGGGACCGCCTTCACTTGGTCTGCCTCAAGTCGGCGATCTGACCCAGCGGCCCAGCCCACGGTCTGCCTCAAGTCGGCGATCGGACCGCTGGCGCTCAACCCTCCCCAGGTCTGCAGACCGTACACCCCAACCCATCTCCTGGTAAGCGTGAGGCTACACCAGGTGGGTTGCTGCCAGGGGGGATCGAACCCCTGACCTTTGGCATATCTCCCAACACCCTCCGAAGAGTCGAACACGCGACCTCTCCACCTCCGCAATGGTCATCTCCCAAGAATCTCAACCTGATTAAAAGAAATTATTAAAAACGTCGGAAAATCACCGTCGACTCCATAGTCCTTCTAGTCTTCTCATCTATACTCTATCTGATGTGCCGAATCGAACGGATGACACCAGCCCACATGCGGAGAATAAAGTTCGTGGGTTAGTCTACTTAAATAGACTAGCAAGGGTAAAAAGCATAGTGGTTCGAGTGATCGTAACCGTTTACTATCATTGTCCCTCGAATAATAACCGAAGGGACGATACATAACCCGGCACTTTCACGGAATAACAACAAGAGGTATGCATGAGAGAAGATTCTGGAAGACTTCATCTTCACAGAAATCGACTCGAAAAGAGACTCCAAGAGATTGAGTCTTTAAGGAAATATGACAAATCTGGAATGTTTAAAGAATCATACAACAATGATTTTAAAGGTTGACTGAGATGCTTCAGTTCACGACCAACCTCATCGCATACAGCGAATCCAGATCGGAAAGAGAACGTACTATGATCAAAGTCGAGACGAGCTTTCCTAGCTGCACTATTTACTTAGCTGCACTACTCGCCATGGGTTTATTAACCATGTGCACTCAGGCACATATCTTATTTAATTACAAAACCCATATTACTGAAACACGTTAATGTTATTAAGAGCGACAACAAAGCTTAAATCACAGGGTGACAATTATGTCAACCCAATTAAAACACACACAACACACACGCGGTACTTAACATTATTATGCCGAGTAACAACGGCATTATTATTACACCGGGTGACCTTACGTTCACCCTGATTGCACTATTACAGTGCTTACACTTTAATTATGTGCTTAACTGCACTTATCTTATTAAATTACAACACACACACACTGTTGAGGCTTTTAATATTATTCCGAGAACACGGAAGTTATTATTACACCGGGTGACCTTATGTTCACCCTGATTGCACTGCCACAGCGCTTACAGTTTAATTTACAGGGTGACAGTTATGTCCACCCCAATGCACTAGCTAAGTGCTTAATACACAGGACTGCAATTAAGCTCATCCAATGGCGCTTGCAAGGCGCTTAAAACACTTCAGATCCTTACAGAATTACGGGGTATCACATCACCTCCCCCTTAAAAGAAGTTTCGACCCCGAAACTTGCATTAAGTCAATAAGGATACTACCTCAACACCAATCTTACCACCTGGATCCAACATCCTTAATCACTTCATCCTTGAAATGGATCACATGAGATATTATTCTTAATTCCTTAGGATATAATTCTGAAAATGATTCATCCGCCTTAATGCTCATGGCACAAACTTACGCATGAGAGATAGCTCCTGATCTCTCCGAACAAAACTCTACAAGTTCATTCCCTTTCCTTAAGAAATCTCGGAAGAACTCAGCGTATGAGATAACGCTTACCACAGTACTCCTTAGGTGTATATAGACAATTCTCCTTACTGAATCTTTAATACATCGGGATCATCAACATATCCTTAACTGTAACCTTTCCTCTCAACATGACCGCTTCACCACTTAATCTTCCTCAAAGAGCTGCATCCGATCTTATAGATGACATACTCTATGTATGAAGAAGAATCTTAGGAGTGGATTTAGATTTAAACAACAGAGTCGACCCTGGGATTAACCACAAGGGACGGACATCTAAGTTATCCACAAAACTCCACCACCATAAGTCCGACAGTCCTTATCCTTACTTGGTATAAGCCGTTCTCGACACTTACGAGGTTTCGTATGAACAACTAATTCACAATGATAACACATTCTGGAATTTTCCAAAACACGGAAATACTTCATTAACATTCAAACATTACATGAATTGACAAAAGTCGATCAGGCAGATCTTAACACCACGGAGATTACCGACACACGTCGTTACTCCTTAATCTTAAAGAAAGTCTTAACACAAATACAACTTAATGGATCAGGGTTCTTCTCCGTTGGCTTGACTCATTATGAAGAGTCGTTGCCCTTGGCTTGAAGACCCCATAGGCGCTTTGCCTTTATTATGAGCCATAGACTGCTCAGGAGTGGATACCACTGGCCTTGGGTTCTGTCCACCTCCAACATTTGACGCCTGATAAGACTGCATTGGTCCCTGACCCTTCAGTCTGCAATATGTTTTTATGTGGCCTTCCCTTCCACAATTATGACACATCCTCTTGTCCTTTTGGCAAACAAAACTTTTATGCCCTTCTTCACCACAATTGTGGCACTGAATTGCTCTGCCGCTCCAACTTGAGCCTCTGGCAGAGTCTGACTGAGTTGTCTCGGTCTTAGCACGACCAGACCTTTCAAACTTGGTAGGCGATGCCGGTCGTTTGAATGAACCAACCTGGCGATCCTGTTGCCCACCCTTTCCCTTAACTTGCTTCTCCCTCTTAAGGGCAGACTCTTCCAATGTGACTTCCGTCTTGTAGGCTGCATCCACATATTGCTCTACCATAGTACAGCCATGATGCAACATTAGAGGCTTGATCTCTGGATTCATCCATCCATGGAAGTACCAGATCTTCTGCTCCTCGGTTGACACCTCAGGTCCAACATACTGCATCAAGTGATTGAACTTAGTTGCGAGCTCAGTCACCTTTAACCCATCAGTCTACGGGTATAGAAATTCCTTATGCTTCTCCTCCCTCATAGCTCGGGAAAAGAAACGATCGATCATCTTGGTTTTGAACATGCTCCAATTCAGCTCGGGATGTTCAGCCAGACCGGTGCTCTCCCACCATTCGCTAGCCACATCCTTGAGTTGAAGAGAGGCGATGTGCACTTTCCCAGCCTCAGTGCAATTAATGTTCCGGAGCAAACGCTCCATATGCGAGAACCAATATGTCACCCTGACTGGTTCTCCAGTACCGTCATAGCTGTCAGTCCTCATTGAACTCACGGCTTTTAATGCTTGCCCGTAAGTTCCTCTGTTTTTGACAACATTGATCTGAGGTACTTGCTCCACTGACTCCTCAACTTCAGGAATAGCCTGAGGAACTGGACCACCTTGTGCTTGTGGTGCAACTGGTCGCATAACATCTGTGATTTCCTGCATGACAATTCCTCGAATTGCCTCCACTGCTGCAGCATCAAACAACATCGGAGCGTTGGCCTGAGCTTGGCCATTGCCTCCCTGGTTATTGTTAGAAGCAGCCTCACGCTCTTCTGTTGGGTCTGCAACATTCCTTGCATTTGGTCTGGGGTCATTACTCGGCCCAGCACCAGCACGGATAACGTTCCTTGTGTTCACCATCTGTTTACCGATCAAATTCCAAGGATTTTATCACATTAGTATCTTCTGATATACTTATTGTAATAAAATCAACTTAGAATAGATCAACTTGGTAATTTCTATTGATGAACTCTAACTGAGTTACTAGGTTCTACAACCTTAACTCAAAACGAGAGAACTGGGAATTCAAGCCTTATTGGGTATAGCGAAACCACCTTGGCTTCTCCCGGTTCCTCTGAAGAGAATAGAATGCACTCATATCATACGGGGCAACGGGGAAGGAATTAGTCTTTCTAGATATAGAAGCAAACTTACTATATCAGACCATATAGAAGACAGGACTATGAACGGTGTTTTCAAACTCTTTTCACTTTGAAAAAATTCAGAGCCCTTCTTAAAGCATTTTCAAAAACGGATAAATGATTTATAAAAATCCAAACCCATTTTAAAACAACCTTTGGCTCTGATACCACAACTGTAACACCCCCAAAACTTAACCCTTTTGGAAAGGTATTACCGCCAGTGACCCCAGTGTTCCTTACCGAGATCACCCAAGGCTTTACCGTTTAAATACAAATCATGAAATACAATGATACAAAATGATAACCTTATTCATATAAAACACGAGTCCCGGGATTACATCCCAATCCCGAATAGGACAAACACAGAGTTTAAATAAATTACAACGGAAATCTTAAACAAGGTACAACGGAAGTCTTATAAAATATATAACAGAGTAAATAAGTTACAGCGGAAGTCTTATAAAATATATAACAGAGTAAATAAGTTACAGCGGAAGTCTTATAAAATATATAAACAAGGATCTTGACCGTAATGGTCATCTCCCAAGAATCTCAACCTGATTAAAAGAAATTATTAAAAACGTCGGAAAACCACCGTCGACTCCATAGTCCTTCTAGTCTTCTCATCTATACTCTATCTGATGTTCCGAATCGAACGGATGACACCATCCCACATGCAGAGAACAAAGTTCGTGGGTTAGTCTACTTAAATAGACTAGCAAGGGTAAAAAGCATAGTGGTTCGAGTGATCGTAACCGTTTACTATCATTGTCCCTCGAATAATAACCGGAGGGACGATACATAACCCGGCACTTTCACGGAATAACAACAAGAGGTATGCATGAGAGAAGATTCTGGAAGACTTCATCTTCACAGAAATCGACTCGAAAAGAGACTCCAAGAGATTGAGTCTTTAAAGAAATATGACAAATCTGGAATGTTTAAAGAATCATACAACAATGATTTTAAAGGTTGACTGAGATGCTTCAGTTCACGACCAACCTCATCGCATACAGCGAATCCAGATCGGAAAGAGAACGTACTATGATCAAAGTCGAGACGAGCTTTCCTAGCTGCACTATTTACTTAGCTGTACTACTCGCCATGGGTTTATTAATCATGTGCACTCGGGCACATATCTTATTTAATTACAAAACCCACATTACTGAAACACGTTAATGTTATTAAGAGCGATAACAAGGCTTAAATCACAGGGTGACAATTATGTCAACCCAATTAAAACACACACAACACACACGCGAGACTTAACATTATTATGCCGAGTAACAACGGCGTTATTATTACACCGGGTGACCTTACGTTCACCCTGATTACACTATTACAGTGCTTACACTTTAATTTATAGGGTGACAGTTACGTCCACCCCAATGCACTAGGTAAGTGCTTAATACACAGGACTGCAATTAAGCTCATCCAATGGCGCTTGCAAGGCGCTTAAAACAATTCAGATCCTTACAGAATTACGGGGTATCACAAAATCTAGTCATAAACTCCTCTAAATAATGTTAATAACTGCTAGTTAAGGTGCATGAAATGACACCTATCAAATTCCCCCATGCTTAGACCTTTACTCGTCCCGAGTAAGCTAATGATAAACCTACTCTCTCAATCAAACACCAAGGTCTCAGGAAGTACAAGAAAATATGACACCAGCAATTACAACATCTCAACAATCAGCTCCAGAGTACCAAAATAATACGCACAACACAACAACACAATACAACACAACACCATAGAGTGACAATACTAATCCTAGCCTCCATCTATCTTCTTATCGCTCCAGAGTGACCTACCGGAAACCTCCTTATATCTCCTCTTCTTATGACGCCTCGCCAAGAATAATGAGAAATCCTAAAATCATTCTTCTTCTTTTTTGCTCATTTTGCCAAGGCGCCCTTTCGGGTTTTCACCAAGCCACTCTCATTTTTCAATAGATGGGCTCACAGTATGCTCACATCACTCTTGACCAATTATTACCCCAGCCTAATGCTGGTCCAAGCCACCTGCTTATTACCTAGGCCGCCCTTTCGGGTTTTCGACCTATCCCAGGATTTCTCAAATGTATGCCTTTTTTCAATTTTTGGCTTTTTTTCATTTTTTAATTCTCCTCAACGACATAGTAAGTATAAAACCCTCCCCCATGCTTAAACATTGCATTGTCCTCAATGTAATGAAAGACAAAAGAATAGAAGCATAGGGAAAAGTAAAAAAATAACTCCTAAACGTCGCCAAACTGCTTGGACACTTCCTTTGTTGCTGGCGGTCTTCTCAATAAAGTCCAGGTCTCTGGTGTTGGGCGGGTGTCTTCATCAACTCTATTGTCTTCTCCTATCATGCAACCGAAAGAAAACCACTTTGGTGAATAGTGGTATAGCAAAGATATCGGGGTTGCACGTCCTTCTAGGAACACATGGTGGAGCCCATATATGATCTTGATGGGGGCAATAGTGTTCCTCCTCCTCAGCTATCAATTGTAGAGCCATCATCGTTGTCAAATAATGTGTAGGGTAAGTGTATCCTCATTGACAACATGATGCACACCGTCTCCATGGGAATTACGGACAGCTGGCCTTGGTAGAACTTTTTTTTGATTTTTTTTTTTTGCTGCTCCCCGTTTAAGGTTTTTTCGGGGAGTGACTTAGTGCAGGGAAAGAAGACTTACATTGGTGTGGAAACACCTTCTTCAATAGGCATGGGTCTCTTCCCTGTAGGTTAGTCGGAAATAAAAAAACAAGAATAAAAACAAGCAAAACTAATGCAAGAAAAAAAAAAGAAAAAAAAAAGTAAAACATACCTCGGGTTGCCTCTCGGACAGTGCCTTAGTTATTGTCATGGCTTGACATACTACTCAATCTTCTCAACTTGGGTTGCTCATAGCAACTGAACACCTGGGATCTGGATCTGGGGGGTGCCTCTTTGTATGTTCTATGTTGAGCGTGATCCCCAATCTCCTACACTTCTTTGTGGGTGGACCGTTGTGCATACCCATGAACGCACTTGCCATCTTCAGAAATGGCCTACCCAGCATCTCAGGGGATGCATGTCTATCTTGCACCGTATCCAGTATGGAAAAATTCGCCATCTGCATCAAGTTCTCCTTCTTATGCTTCCCCTTCGGTTTCTTCTTGATCAGGCCTAGCACCTTTAACATTTCCTTGCTGCGAGGGGTGCTGTCAGCCAGTGTGACCAAGGGAACGGTTTTTATGCAGTCACTGAAGGCGTCATAGATATTCTCGTTGTTCTTTAGCCTTTGAGTAACTCGGGAAGCCTCAAGGAAGGGTGCGATGGGTTGTAGCGTGACGAGCGGGAAGGAGTTGAGATGCACAAACTCATCATAGGCAGCCTCTAGAGGGTCGGGGACTGCCGGAGCATTTTCGAGAGAAATGGTTGTCTCTGGAGTATTTTCGCGATCACGGCACTCCTCCTCATCGTCGCTCCACTCCTCATCAAATCTAAAAAAATACTCCTCCTCAGTCAGCACCTTGCGATCCAAAATATCATCTGGAAGTCCTAACTCCTCATCAGTATCAACGCAGACCTCATCAGCAGAATAGGAATTTTGGACGTCGGGTTGCGCTGATCTCACCGCGGGTCGCGGCGAAATCTCACTAGGAGGCACTCCGTCCACCGTGGGGCGGTGGTCATCGCCGCGGGGCAGTGGCTGTGAGGGAGGATTACTGAGGTTCACCGCCGGGTCGCGGTCAGTGTCACCGCGGGGCGGTGAATTAACTGGGGCTTCACGCCGGGTCGCGGTGAGAGGTGACGCGGGGCGGTCGGCAATTTTCTCCATCTCATATTTGTCCTCCTCTTCAGCACTAGGAGGAACGTTTTCCCTCGGGTTTACTACCGTTTGAGATGGTAGATTTCCCTCAATCCTTGCATCGATCCGTATAATTGACTCCACCATCTGGTCCACCTGCCTTTTCATATTCTTGATGCTTGACTCAGTAGTATGCATATGAGTGGTGAAATGTTGAGTCAAGGTCCTGAGCATCTCTTCAGTTGACATAGCGGAACTTGGATTGGACACTGGTGGGCTATGCTCATAGGCCGGATAGTACTGGTGCGGAGTATCCTGCTGATAGAATGGTTGTGGCTCCAGGTAGAACTTCTGGTAGTCAAGGCCATATGGAGAGTATTGATGGCCCCCATAACTCGAATTGGGGTGATTCCTCCATCCTGAAGTGTATGAGTATGAGTATGGGTCATATCGCGGCTCTCCCCAGGAATCCATATCTGTAACAAAAATCCAAAAGGGAAAGCAAAAATCAGTAGCACGGGTGTGGACCATAAGATAGGTCCACACCAAAGTAACACGCACACAAACAAACACACAGAAAAATCAAATCTTGCCTCCCCGGCAACGGCGCCAATTTGATAGGCGTTGTCGTGACACCTAAACAAAATAAAACCTAACAAACCTAAACAAGTAGTCTGGGCAAGTAAGGGTCGAATCCACAGGGAGGAAGTGATCTTTCTAAGTGTTTATAAGCATGCAAAGTAACAAGGGGGTTTTTGGTTATCAAACACAGAGTAACAAAGATGCAAGCTTTAGAAGGAAAATAAATATGACGGGTGGAAATATTCCACTAGACAAATATCCACACTGCAAAGGAAACAGGTTGATCACTGATAACTATTTTTCCAAGTTCTTTTCACAATCTTATAGTTGTTCCCACCCTGATCTTAAGTATTATCGATTCTCACAGTTGTCGATAGACTTATTACTATGCCAATGATAAATTACCACCGATTCTCACAGTTGTCGGAATACTTTACCACCAACAAAGCAATAGCAATGCACACAAGGATATAGGATACATGCAAATAGAAGGACACCCTACTACTTAGCATGCAAATAATTCTCACTCACGATTGCACGCTCGGAACCCCTATACGCAACAATCGTGTTTGCCACTAGATATGCACTCGGAACCCCTATATGCAAATCCTAGCAATTGATAGATGTCAAAAAACCTAGTTAGCTACGCTAGAAGAATCAACACAAATCGATAGACAATATGCTCAAGAGAATTAAACCAACTTTATAAGATATAGAACGAGGAATAGAAATCTCACAACCAATCCATTGCAATGCTTCAATTGTCTAGCGAAATAAAGGTGTTTAGCTCTCCATGGGTTGGAACCCTAGAGGCAGAATGAAGAACGAACTTGTAAAACTAAATTGTTGATTGTTGGCAACTAGGTTAACTAAAGGGTTTTTAACCTAATTCTAAAACTGTGTAAAATAAAATAATAAAATAACAATAATAAAATAATAAGCAAAAATAAGCAAATCAAATCCCGGGGAGATTAATCCCGCAATCTCGCTTGAACAGCTACTCGTCCAAGCATCAGCGGATCGGCCCATCTCCTGCTAGCACAGCAACTCGGCCCAACTCCATCAAACATCTTCGCTGACATCATGCTCCATCACCACTCCGCTGCTTCAATTCACGCGGCTACTTCTTCATGTGGGCCAGCCTTCACGTGGGCTTCTTCTTCATTTGGGCCTAATTTCATTTGGGTCTAATTTCTTCCAAATTCCAGCAGTCACGTGGCTTGTATTTAATTTCGCTGCTTCGCCCAGCAGATGGCCGCGGAGCACCAGTTCCCACCATGGGGCGGCACTTCTCACCGCGGAGCGGTATCCTTCTCTAAGACCCACCGTCGGGTCGCGGTGGCTCTGGCACGGGGTGGTAGAAATTCCCCCACTCCTTTCTCTTCTACTCTTCATTACTACCAAGTGTTGGTAGTCTTCTCCAAATAAGCTGTAAATCCCTGGATATCTTCAATTCTCTCCATATCTTCTGGATTACAGACTTAACCTTAAATCTAGTCATAAACTCCTCTAAATAATGTTAATAATTGCTAGTTAAGGTGCATGAAATGACACCTATCAAATTCCCCCATGTTTAGACCTTTACTCGTACCGAGTAAGCTAATGATAAACCTACTCTCTCAATCAAACACCATGGTCTCAGGAAGTACAAGAAAATATGACACCAGCAATTACAACATCTCAACAATCAGCTCCAGAGTACCAAAATAATACGCACAACACAACAACACAATACAACACAACACCATAGAGTGACAATACTAATCCTAGCCTCCATCTATCTTCTTATCGCTCCAGAGTGACCTACCGGAAACCTCCTTATATCTCCTCTTCTTATGACGCATCGCCAAGAATAATGAGAAATCCTAAAATCATTCTTCTTCTTTTTCGCTCATTTTGCCAAGGCGCCCTTTCGGGTTTTCACCAAGCCACTCATTTCATTTTTCAATAGATGGGCTCACAGTATGCTCACATCACTCTTGACCAATTATTACCCCAGCCTAATGTGGTCCAATCCACCTGCTTATTACCTAGGCCGCCCTTTCGGGTTTTTGACCTATCCCAGGATTTCTCAAATGTATGCCTTTTTTCAATTTTTTGCTTTTTTTCATTTTTTTAATTCTCCTCAACGACATAGTAAGTATAAAACCCTCCCCCATGCTTAAACATTGCATTGTCCTCAATGTAATGAAAGACAAAAGAATAGAAGCATAGGGAAAAGCAAAAAAATAACTCATAAACGTCGCCAAGCTGCTTGGACACTTCCTTTGTTGCTGGCGGTCTTCTCAATAAAGCCCAGGTCTCTGGTGTTGGGCGGGTGTCTTCATCAACTCTATTGTCTTCTCCTACCGTGCAACCGAAAGAAAACCACTTTGGTGAATAGTGGTATAGCAAAGATGTCGGGGTTAGGAACACATGGTGGAGCCCATATATGATCTTGATGGGGGCTCTAGTGTTCCTCCTCCTCAGCTGTCAATTGTAGGGCCATCATCATTGTCAAATAATGTGTAGGGTAAGTGTATCCTCCTTGACAACATGATGCGCACCGTCTCCATGGGAATTCCGGACAGCTGGCCTTGGTAGAACTTTTTTTTTTTTCGATTTTTTTTTGCTGCTCCCCGTTTAAGGTTTTTTCGGGGAGTGACTTAGTGCAGGGAAAGAAGACTTACATTGGTGTGGAAACACCTTCTTCAATAGGCATGGGTCTCTTCCCTGCAGGTTAGTCGAAAACAAAAAAAACAAGAACAAAAACAAGCAAAACTAATGCAAGAAAAAAAAAAGTAAAACATACCTCGGGTTGCCTCCCGGACAACGCCTTAGTTATTGTCATGGCTTGACATACTACTCCATCTTCTCAACTTGGGTTGCTCATAGCAACTGAACACCTGGGATCTGGATCTGGGGGGGGGGCCTCTTTGTATGTTCTATGTTGAGCGTGATCCCCAATCTCCTGCACTTTTTTGTGGGTGGACCGTTGTGCATACCCATGAACACACTTGCCATCTTCAGAAATGGCCTACCCAGCATCTCAAGGGATGCATGTATATCTTGCCCCGTATCCAGTATGGAAAAATTCGCCACCTAAATCAAGTTCTCCTTCTTATGCTTCCCCTTCGGTTTCTTCTTGATCAGGCCTAGCACCTTTAACATTTCCTTGTAGCGAGAGGTGCTGTCAGCCAGTATGACCAAGGGAACGGTTTTTATGCAGTCACTCAAGGCCTCATAGATATTCTCGTTGTTCTTTAGCCTTTGAGTAACTCGGGAAGCCTCAAGGAAGGGTGCGATGGGTTGCAGCGCGACGAGCGGGAAGGAGTTGAGACGCACAAACTCATCATAGGCAGCCTCTAGAGGGTCGGGGACTGCCGGAGCATTTTCGAGAGAAATGGTTGTCTCTGGAGTATTTTCGCGATCACGGCACTCCTCCTCATCGTCGCTCCACTCCTCCTCAAATCTCAAAAATACTCCTCCTCAGTCAGCACCTTGCGATCCAAAATATCATCTAGAAGTCCTAACTCCTCATCAGTATCAACGCAGACCTCATCAGCAGAATATGAATTTTGGACGTCGGGTTGTGCTCATCTCACCGTGGGTCGCGACGAAATCTCACTAGGAGGCACTCCGTCCACCGCGGGGCGGTGGTCATCGCCGCGGGGCGGTGGCTGTGAGGGAGGATTACTGAGGTTCACCGCCGGGTCGCGGTCAGTGTCGCCGCGAGGCCGTGAATTAACTGGGGCTTCACGCCGGGTCGCGGTGAGAGGTGACGCGGGGAGGTCGGCGATTTTCTCCATCTCATATTCGTCCTCCTCTTCAACACTAGGAGGAATGTTTTCCCTCGGGTTTACTACCGTTTGAGATGGTAGATTTCCCTCAATCCTTGCATCGATCCGTATAATTGACTCCACCATCTGGTCCACCTGCCTTTTCATATTCTTGATGCTTGACTCAGTAGTATGCACATGAGTGGTGAAATGTTGAGTCAAGGTCCTGAGCATCTCTTCAGTTGACATAGCGGAACTTGGATTTGACACTGGTGGGCTATGCTCATAGGCCAGATAGTACTGGTGCAGAGTATCCTGCTGATAGAATGGTTGTGGCTCCGGGTAGAACTCCTGGTAGTCAAGGCCATATGGAGAGTATTGATGGCCCCCATAACTCGAATTGGGGTGATTCCTCCACCCTGGAGTGTATGAGTATGAGTATGAGTATGAGTATGAGTATGAGTATGAGTATGAGTATGAGTATGAGTATGAGTATGAGTATGAGTATGAGTATGAGTATGAGTATGAGTATGAGTATGAGTATGAGTATGAGTATGAGTATGAGTATGAGTATGAGTATGGGTCATATCGCGGCTCTCCCCAGGAATCCATATCTGTAACAAAAATCAAAAAGGGAAAGCAAAAATCAGTAGCACGGGTGTGGACCGTAAGATAGGTCCACACCAAAGTAACACG